>CM069151.1:45129379-45276879 GCA_035221665.1 Okamejei kenojei | reverse complement strand
ACTCACACACTCACACACACACACACACACACACATATATATATATAAATATCAACTGATATATATAACATATAATGATGGTCTCAAGAAGGGTCCTGACCCAAACATCACCTATCCATTTTCTCGAGAAATATACATATACTAATAAATATCATAAAATAATATGTGTGTGTGTGTATACATATGTATATATGTACATATATGTATATTATGTTATGATATATACTATATATATGTATATATATACACATACACACACACATATATGTATATTATGTTATGTTATTTATTAGTACCAGGATGCTGACTGGAACAGAGGGTATTAGTTACAAAGAGATTTGGATGAACTTGTTTAAGAAAGATCTGCAGATGCTGGAAAAATCAAAGGTAGACAAAAATGCTGGAGAAACTCAGCGGCTGAGGCAGCATCTACGGAGCGAAGGAATATGCGACGTTTCGGGTCTGAAGAAGGGTCTCAACCCGAAACGTCACCGATTCCTTTGCTCCATAGATGCTGCCTCACCTGCTGAGTTTCTCCAGCATTTCTGTCTGCCTTGGATGAACTTGGATTGTTTTCTTTGGAGCTTTGGAGGTTGAGGGGCGACCTGATGGACGTATGTAAAATTATTCGACAGTCAGAACCTTTCTCCCTCACGGACTGCATTCTCGGTCCTCATTGAGGTCCCTGACCCATATAACCATATAACCATATAACAATTACAGCACGAAAACAGGCCCTCTCGGCCCTTACAGTCCGTGCCGACCATTTGTTTTCCCCTAGTCCCATCTACCTGCACTCAGACCATACCCCTCCATTCCCTTCACGTCCATATACCTATCCACTTTACTTTTAAATGTTAAAATCGATCCTGCCTCCACCACTCCAAGACCCATTGCGACTTCAAATATCACGCACGTTTCTGGTGGACTCCCAAGTTCATAAGCCCTGGGAGCAGTTAGGCCATTCGGCCCATCAAGTCTACTCCGCCATTCTGTCATGGCAGATCTATCTCTCCCTCTCAACCCCAATCTCCCGCCTTCTCCCCATAACCCCCGACACCCATCCTAATTAAGAATCAGTCAATCTCCACCTTAAAAATATCTTTTGACTTGGCCTCCACAGCGTTCTGTGGCAATGGATCCTACAGATTCACCACCCTCTGACTAGATGCAGTGGAGGTCAGGGGCTGGTCCTTCACAGTTTCCGAGTCTCAAGATTAGTCTGAGCCGTGGATGCCGATTCTTGCCACATCCCAAGAGTGTTTGTTTATGAACTCCTCACTAACAGGGGAGAATACTGTTTATCTCCAGTCTGTAGGAACAGGCCCAGGAATTGGCAACATTGCAGATTCCCCCACAAAGTGGGAGATCTTATTGAAACATACAAGATTGTTAAGGGTTAGGGCACGCTGGAGGCAGGATGTTGGGGGAGTCCAGAACAAGGGGCCACAGTTTAAAAATGAGGGGTAAGCCATTTAGAACGGAGACGAGGAAACACTTTTTCTCACAGAGAGTTGTGAGTCTGTGGAATTCTCTGCCTCAGAGGGCGGTGGAGGCAGGTTCTCTGGATGCTTTCAAAAGAGAGCTAGACAGGGCTCTTAAATATAGCGGAGTCAGGGGATATGGGGAGAAGGCAGGAACAGGGTACTGATTGGGGATGATCAGCTGATTGGGAATGGCGGTGCTGCCTCGAAGGGCCGAATGGCCTACTCCTGCACCTATTGTCTATTGTCTATTGCAGACATTCGTCATTAAAGTGGAACGAGTACAGAGCGAGGGTGTTGCCAGGACTCGAGGGCGTGAGGTACAGGGAGAGGTTGAGCAGGCTGGGACTTTAATCCTTGGAGCGCAGGAGGATGAGGGATGATCTTATAGAGGTGCAAAAATCACGAGAATAGATAGGGTGGATGTCTATGTGTTCCCAGGGTTTGGGGAATCAAGGCCTAAAGCAGGGGTTCCCCAACCTTTTCGTCCCGTTTACCCCATGGCGACTTTAATAGCGCATAATAATGTTATTTCACTTATTTATGAACAACTAATGATGAACAGATACCGGTATACCAGAACCAAACACAGTCGGTCAATGTGAAAACACATGTACAAATCCAGAATCAACAGATTTACCCCCTGGGTAGGCGGAAATTTACCTCAGGTTGGGAACCTTTGGTTTAAGGTAAGAGGGGAAAGATCTAAGATATGCCAGAGGAGTGGCTTATTCACTCAGACGGTGGTGGGTGTATGGAATGAGCTGCCATAGTTGAAGCAGGTGCTAAACCAACATTTAAAAGGCACTTGGACAGGTACATGGATCGGCCTGATGTAGAGTGCAGTTCAGTCCAGTCCAATTTACAAACGTGTACCGAGGTAGGGTGAAACTCTTTTGTCCCGTGCTAACCAGTCAGCGGAAAGACAAGATTACATTCGAGCCACTCACAGTGTACAAATACATAATAAGAAACACAGAAAATAGGTGCTGGAGGAGGCCATTCGGCCCTTCGAGCCAGCACCGCCATTCATTGTGATCATGGCTGATCGTCCCCATGCCTGCCTTCTCCTCATATCCCTTGATGCCACTAGCCCCTAGAGCTCTATCTAACTCTCTCTTAAATCCATCCAGTGATTTGGCCTCCTGTGGCGGGGAATTCCACAAATTCACAACTCTCTGGGTGAAAACATTTTTTCTCACCTCAGTCTTAAATGGCCTCGCCTTTATTCTAAGACTGTGGCCCCTGGTTCTGGATTCGCCCAACATTGGGAACATTTTTCCTGCATCTAGCTTGTCCAGTCCTTTTATAATTTTATATGTTTCCATAAGGTCCCCCCTCATCCTTCTAAGCTCCAGTGAATTAGTCTTTTCAATCTTTCCTCACATGACAGTCCCGCCATCCCAGGGATCAATCTCGTGAACCTACGCTGCACTGCCTCAATCACAAGGATGTCCTTCCTCAAATTAGGAGACCAAAACTGTACACAATACTCCAGATGTGGTCTCACCAGAGCTCTAAGGGAATAACGTTTAGTGTGAGGTATAGCAAGTAAAGTCCGATCAAAGATAGTCCGAGGGGCTCCGGTGAGGTGGAGAGATATGGGCCAAACGTGAGCAAATGGGACTTGCCTAGATGGGTCAGCTCGGTTAGCATGGACAAGTTGGGTGAAGGGATTGTTTCCACGCAGTGTGCCTCGACGACTCTACATTCTTGCGTCACTGCTAACAACGCCTTCCCCAGCCGTCTCTTGTCCGTGAATGGGTAAAGGGCAGGTGCACAGTGAGACGAATTCAGCCCGCATTGTGCAGCCCAAACCTCACGGTCGTGCAGCGGGCTCCGCGAGTCTGGAAGACCACGCCGCGAAGGGACTTCTGCAAAACGATTTGTGGGCCGACATCTTGCGAATTGTTTCCCCAGCTGGATTCGATCAATACATAAAGCAGGGAGGGGCCCGTCTACACATAGAAACATCACCACCCTAGGTAGACAAAAATCGCTGGAGAAACTCAGCGGGTGCGGCAGCATCTATGGAGCGACGGAAATGGGCAACGTTTCGGGCCGAAACCCGAGGGTTTCGGCCCGAAACGTTGCCTATTTCCGTCAGCATTTTTGTCTACCTTCGATTTTCCAGCATCTGCAGTTCCTTCTTAGACATCACCACCTTCTCAGCCGAGCAGAACACGAGAGAGAGAGAGAGAGAGAGAGAGAGAGAGCTACAGCTGTGCGCTTGTTGCTGTGGGATCCCTGCGGCATTAGGAGCGGGAACACAGTCGGAAAACTGTAATCCAACCAGTCACTTTCTCTTCCCTTATTTAGACTTGAAAGTGCCTTTCCCGAAAGCAAGAGCTACGGAGATTTCAAAGTGACAAAATGCAGCCTCACAAAGGGAATTCTAGAGCGCTGTGGTCCCCACAATCGTGCCGCAGATTTCTTTTGGCAGAAATGCGAAATAAACCAGAGCCAGCTGTTGGAAAATAACACAGCACTCCACCAGCCGTGCCAAGAGGCATAACTCACGACCATTTCAGTTCAGCTCCAAACATCGGCTGCCAAAATCCCGGCCGGCGATCGCGACAAGGCCACCGCGCGTCAGAGGAACAGTTCTGGAACAGGCGCTTGATTCGTGCTCCCTCGACACACTTGGCGAGGGCTCGGAAAGATGTCACTCCGGGCCGGGAGCTCCGTGGGAGCAGCGAGTCCGGGGGAGGGACTCTTCCCATCTGCGGCACCCCACCGTTCATGGGAATGAGTGGGAAAACTGGGACCCGACCAAAAAAAAAAGCCGCAAAAAAAAAAAACAGCTGGATTTTATGTGCAGGAAGGAACTGCAAATGCTGGTCTAAACCGGAGATAGACACAAAATTGCTGGAGCAACTCAGCGGGACAGGCAGCATCTCTGGAGAGAAGGAATGGGTGGCGTTTCGGGTTGAGACCCTTCATCAGATTTTAGTTTAGTGCAGATTTAGTTTCGAGATACAGCGCGGAAACAGGCCCTTCGGCCCATCGAGTCCGTGCCGACCGGCGACCCCCATGTATTAACACTATCCTACACGCTAGGGACAATTTACAATGTTACCAAGCCGGTTAGCCTACAAACCTGTACGCCTTTGGAGTGTGGGAGGAAACCAGAGCACCCGCAGAAAACCCACGCGGGTCATAGAGGGAAGGTACAAACTCCGTTCAGACAGCACCCGTAGTCGGGATCGAACCCGGGTCTCTGGCGCTGCGAGCCCTGTAAGGCAGCAACTCCATTTAATGTGTAGGAAGGAACTGCAGATGCTGGTTTTTGCCAAAGATAGACACAAAGTGCTGGAGTAACTCATTTCTGGAGAAAGAAAACCACTCCATGTTCGTCAGAGATGCTGCCTGACTCACCGATTTACTCCAGCACTTTGTGATTTTGTAAACGAGCATCTGCAGTTCCTTGGGTCTGCACCAAATAAGGTGGCGCAGCGGTAGAGTTACCGCCTCGCAGCGCCAGAGACCCGGGTTCCATCCCGACTACGGGTGCTGTCTGTATGGAGTTTGCACGTTCTCCCCGTGACCCGCGTGGGTTTTCTCCGAGATCTTCAGTTTACTACCACACTCCAAAGGCGTACAGGGTTGAAGGTTAATTGGCTTGGAATGAATGTAGAAATTGTCCTGGGTGTGTGTAGGATAGTGTTAGTGTCCACCAGCCTGAAGCCGCGGTCTCCAGTGGGGAGGCTCCGATTCAGGACTTACCTGGACTGTTTAACCTGTCTGCACATCCGGACACCCGCAGTGGCGACTGCGGAGGGTTGAGGTCCCGACCACGGGGGATAATGGAGGAGGACTGGCCAATTTTTTGTGCCTTCCTCCACAGTGATGAATGCTGTGGTGGATGTTTGTGTTAAATATTTATCGTGTTTTTGTGTGTTCTTTATCGGTGTACCGCTGCTGGCAAATTCATTTCACTCGCACTCTATGTGCGATGTGACGAATAAAACCGTATTGTATCGCGTACAGTGCGCGGGGATCGCTGGTCGGAGCGGACCCGGTGGGCAAAAGGGTTCGTTTCCGCGCTGCATCTCCAAACTAAACTAAAGTTTGTTTTGTGCAGGGAGGAACTGCAGGTGCAGGTTTAAACCAAAGATAAACACAAAACGCTGGAGTAACTCAGCGGGTCAGGCAGCACCTTTGGAGAGAAGGAATGGGCGACGTTTCCAGTCGAGACCTTTCAGAAATTTGTTTTGGTGATTAGGAGGCTTGTGTGAGATGCGGGCATTGCCAACAAGGCACGGTGTGTTTGGAATTGGCGTCCAAAACATTAGATTGCTGTTCATGGAAATGTGGAAAGATAGAAAATAGGTGCAGGAGTGGGCCTTTCAGCCAGAACCGCCATTCAATGTGATCACGGCTGATCATCCACAATCAGTACCCCATTCCTGCTTTCCCCCCCATCCCTCGATACCGCTTGCCCGAAGAGCTGTATCTAAAGGGCCTGTCCCACTTTCACGACCTAATTCACGACCTCTGCCGAGTTTGCCCTTGACTCAAACTCGCAGCATGGTCGTCACGAGGTCGTAGGTAGGTCGTAGCAGGTCGTGACGCTAGTCGTAGGTACTCGTGGCATCAAGTAGGTCGGGGCGTTTTTCTAGCCTGATGAAAAATATCCACAAGTAAAATAGGTCGTGAATTAGGTCATGTGGGACAGGCCCTTAACTCTCTCTTAAAAACATCCAGTGAATCGGCCTCCACTGCCTTCTGTGGCAGAGAATTCCACAGATTCACAACTCTTTGGGTGAGAAGGGTTTTTCTCATCTCAGTCCTAAATGGCCTACCCCTTATTCTTAAACTGTGGCCCCTGGTTCTGGACTCCCCCAACATGGAACATTGTTCCTGTATCTAGGACAGGTTTGGAGGGATATGGGCCAAACGCTGGCAGGTGGGCCACACGTTGGCAGGTGGGACATGTTGGGCAAGTTGGGCTGAAGGGGCCTGTTTCCACGCTGTATGACTCGATCACTCTTTCTGTTGGTGATGTGGATCTAAGGATAGGAAGTAAGAGAAAAAAACCTTTGCAGATAAACTCCTTCTGCAGTTGTACAGGGCCCTAGTGAGACCACACCTGGAGTATTGTGTACAGTTTTGTTCTCCAAATTTGAGGAAGGACATTCTTGCTATTGTGGGAGTGCGGCGTAGGTTCGCCAGGTTAATTCCCGGGATGGCGGGACTGACATATGCTGAGAGAATGGAGCGGCTGGGCTTGTACACTCTGGAGTTTAGAAGGATGAGAGGATATCTCATTGAAACATATCAGATTGTTTAAGGGTACACAAAAAGCTGGAGAAACTCAGCGGGTGCAGCAGCATCTAAGGAGCGAAGGAGATAGGCGACGTTTCGGGTTGAGGAAGGGTCTCGACCCGAAACGTCGCCTATCTCCTTCGCTCCTTAGATGCTGCTGCACCCGCTGAGTTTCTCCAGCTTTTTGTGTACCCTCGATTCTCCAGCATCTGCAGTTCCTTCTTTAAGATTGTTAAGGGTTTGGACACGCTAGAGGCAGGAAACATGTTCCCGATGTTGGGGGAGTCCAGAACCAGGGGCCACAGTTTAAGAATAAGGGGTAAGCCATTTAGAACGGGGATGAGGAAACACTTTTTCACACAAGAGAGTGGTGAGTCTGTGGAATTCTCTGCCTCAGAGGGCGGTGGAGGCCGGTTCTCTGGATACTTTCCAGAGAGAGCTAGATAGGGCTCTTAAAGATAGCGGAGTCAGGGGATATGGGGAGAAGGCAGGAACGGGGTACTGATTGTGGATGATCAGCCATGATCACATTGAATGGCGGTGCTGGCTCGAAGGGCCGAATGGCCTACTCCTGCACCTATTGTCTATTGTCTATTGATAACACAGATTGTATTACAGATTGTCCATGCGGTTGGAAGTGTGAAGGAAGACTTCCAACTGTGTGAGAATATTCCCCAGAATTTACTTCTGTCCTTCGGAGATGTTCCTCGACCCTCTGAGTTATTCCAGCATTTTGTCGTCTTTTTTCGTAAATCAGCATCTGCAGTTCCTTGTCTGTCCATGTCCTTACGGCCTATTAGTGGCAGTTACCCCCAACCAACCCGCACGTCTTTGGGATGCGGGAGGAACCCTGAGCACCCGGAGGGAACCCACGCGGTCACGGGGAGGAACGTGCAAACTCCACGCAGACAGCACCCGGAGTCGGAATCAAACCCGGGTCTCTGGTGCTGTGAGGCAGCGGCTTTTACTGGCTGCACCAGTGCCAGGCGTTATGGGGCGAAGGCAGGAGAATGGGAGGGATAGATCAGCCATGATTGAATGGCGGATCTACCTTGATGGGCCGAATGGCCTAATACTGCTCCTATCACATATGAATTTGGGAACTTATGCGGCATTATATTGCTCACTTATCCTATTTTGGTTTGTGAGGGGTAGGTGTTTGAGGGGTTAACAGCATTGTTGGGGAGAGGATGGCTTTTAGTTCAGTTTAGAGGTGCAACACGGAAACAGACCCTTCTGCCCACCAAGTCCGTGCTGAGCAGCGATCCCCGTACACTAGCGCTAGCCTACACACTAGGGGCAATTTACAATTAGGGCGACATGGTGGCACAGCGGTAGAGTTGCTGCCTCACGGCGCCGGAGACTCTAGTTCGATCCTGACTACGGGCGCTGTCTGTACGGAGTTTGTACGTTCTCCCCGTGACCTGCGTGGGTTTCTCCAGGGCGCTCCGGTTTCCTCCCACACTCCAAAGACGCGCAGGTTTGTAGGTTAATTGGCTTCTGTAAAATTGTAAGTTGTCCCGTGTGTGTGTCGGACCGTGTGAGTGTGCGGGGATCGCGGTGTCTGCGCGGACAGTTTGCGCGCCGTATCTCTAAACACAACTAAACTAATCACCCACGCCAAACTAACCTACAACCCTGCACGTCTTTGGAGTGTGGGGGGGAGGAAGTCCGAAGATCCCGAGGGAAAACCCACGCAGGTGACGCGGAGAGCGTGCAAACGCCGCACAGGCAGCCCCCCCCCCCCCGTAGTCAGGATGAAATCCGGGTCCCTAGCGCTGTGAGGCAGCGACTCTACCGCTGCGCCACCGGGCCGCCCTTAAGTGGGTCTCGTGGGATTGACTGTGGAGCACAAGTGGTGGGGGGACTGAGATAGACGGCGATGTCTATAGACGATGATTCTGCCCCGTGTCACTTCATGGCAATTCCCAAGGCGGCGTGCAACCAGAGATTATTGAACTAACTAATTGATTTTAAAAGCAAAACAAATTATCTGGTAATTAAATGAGTTAAGTACCTGCCCTTAACCCTTGAGAGTAGTGTCGCTCGCATGGTGTGTTTAACATAGGAGACACAATATGGAGCGGTGCTACTCTGGAAAAGGCCCTTCAGGCCACAATGTTTGACATACAGTCATAGAGTCTTACAGCACGGAAACAGGCCCTTCGGCCCATCTCCCTAACCAACCAGCATGTCCCATCTACACTAGTCCCACCTGCCTGCGTTTGGCCCATATCCCTCATAGAAACATATAAAATAGGTGCAGGAGGAGGCCGTTCGACCCTTCGAGCCAGCACCGCCATTCAATATGATCATGGCTGATCACCCAAAATCAGTGCCCCATTCCGGCTTTTTCCCCATATCTTTTGATTCCGTTAGCCCTAAGAGCTAAATCTAACTCTCTCTTGAAAACATCCAGTGAATTGGCCTCCACTGCCTTCTGTGGCAGAGAATTCCACAGATTCACAACTCTCTGTGAGAAAAAGTGTTTCCTCGTCTCTTTTCTAAGTGGCTTACTCTTTATTCTTAAACTGTGACCCCTGGTTCTGGACTCCCCCAACATCGGGAACATGTTTCCTGCCTCTAGCGTGTCCGGCTTTTTACCCATATCCCTTGATTCCGTTAGCCCTAAGAGCTAAATCTGACTCTTCTCTTGCTAACCCGTCCCATCCATGTACCTGTCTAAATGTTTGCAAAACGTTGCGATAGTCCCTGCCTCAACTACCTCCTCTGGCGGCTCGTTCCATACACCCACCACTCTTTGTGTGAAAAAGTCCTTTTAAATCTATCCCCCTTCACCTTAAACCTATGGTTCTCGATTCCCTTACTCTAGAGACTCTGTGCGTCTACCCGATCTATTCATCACTTGATTTTATGCACTTCACCCTGCCTCCTCCTATTCACTAAGGAGTAGAGTTCTAAGGTCCTAACATTATGCCAAGTGAAACTCATCTCGATAAACAAGTTATCGGGACGCATCCCAGCTTGGTTTGGAAGCAAATCCATACAAGACCGCCAGAAATTGGAGGGAATAGTGGACGCAGCCCAGACCATCACACAAACCAACCTCCCTTCCATTGACTCCATCTGCACCTGACGCTGCCTCGGCAAGGCCAGCAGCTTCATCAAGGACCAGTCTCACCCCCGGTCACTCCCTCTTCTCCCATCACACTATCGAAGTGTGAAAACACACACCTCCAGATTCAGGGAGAGTTTCTTCCCAGCTGTTATCAGGCGACTGAACCATCGTACCACAACTGGAGAGCGGTCCTGAACTACTATCTACCTCAGTGGTGACCCTCAGACTATCTTAGATCGGACTGTGCTGGCTTTACCTTCCACCAAACGTTATTCAAGGGACTGGGTTGGTTTTCCATTGCATCCAAGCAGAAAAGGGTGCGGAGAAGATTTCCGAGGATGGCGCCATGACACAAGGGCCTGAGCTGCAGGGAGAGGTTGAGCGGGCTGGGATTATTATTTGGTGTGCAGGAGGATGAGGGGTGATCTTATCGAGGTGTATTTAGAACGGAGATGAGGAAATACTTTTTCACACAGAGAGTTGTGAGTCTGTGGAATTCTCTGCCTCAGAGGGCGGTGGAGGCCGGTTCTCGGGATGCTTTCACGAGAGAGTTAGATGGAGCTCTTAAAGATAGCGGAGTCAGGGGATATGGGGAGAAGGCAGGAACGGAGTACTGAATGTGGATGATCACATTGAATGGCAGTTCTGGCTCGAAGGGCCGAATGGCCTACTCCTGCACCCATTTTCTATAGTCTATTGTCTATTGTATAGAATTATGAGAGGAATAGAATGGGTTGGCGCATTCCAGAGTGGGGGAATCAGTCTTTCCCAGAGTGGGGGAATCGGGAACAAGAGGACATAGGTTTAAAGGTGAACGGGGAAAGATTTAATAGGAACCTGATGGGTAACTTTTGCATGCAAAGGGCGGTGGGTGTATGGAACGAGCTGCCAGAGGAGGTAGTTGAGGCTGGGACTATCCCAATATTTGAGAAACAGTTAGACAGGTGCATGGATAGGACAGGTTTAGAGGGATATGGGCCAAACGCAGGCAGGTGGGACTAGTGTAGATGGGGCATGTTGGCCGGTGTGGGCAAGTTGGGCCGAAGGGCCTGTTTCCACTCTATGACTGACAAGATAAATACTTGCAGATCTCGCTCCAGCATGAATAAGGGTTTAATTGGGTCTTTTAATTCTTCACTTGCTGAGACATCTCCGCAGATGCATTGTCCGTAGTAAATGGAGCCGCATATTGTGTCTGTCCACAGGTGGCCATTTGCCAGATCATCAAATTGGGGGGGGGGGGGACACATTATTCACCTCCAGTCTCGGTGACAAAGCTTCTTACCGTAGTGAATCATAGCCAGACTTTACCAAAGATCGTATAGCGGAGCAAGATAGACCACTCCTGCTAAATGCAATGGGCTGATGTGTTGTACGCAATGGAACAGAACGTGGGCCTGCTTTTCATCCATTTCAGTAACCCGACCCGACCCGACCCGACCCGACCCGATCCGACCCGACTCGCAGTGTAACCAACGTTGCGGGGGAACAGTTTGTGTTAATAAATTATAATTCTGAAATTGAGGAGAAGATTTTTACCAAAGAACTTTTATTTTTACGAGGATGTTTCCGTAACCGGCTTCCGTCTCCGCACTAGTTATCTACGGGACCTTTGGTGCGGAGACAGAAGCCGGTTACGGAAATGGGGCCGAAAATTACCCACGAATCTGCCCATGACCGCACTACGTCTTTGTCGTCGAGTGGTCTACCTTGCTCGCTATAGGACCTTTGGACTTTATTAAATAATGATCGCCTAACTCGTGTGAATCCAGGTCCATAAATAGGACATCATCCTGGCTGGTGGGCAAAATCGCATCGTTTTCTGTGTAGTTCATCGTCATGTGTACCGGGGTACAGTGAAAAGCTTTTGTTGCGTGCTAACCAGTCGGGGGAAAGACAATTCGTGATTACAATCGAGCCATTTACTGTGTACAGATACATGATAAAGGGATAAATGTCTAGTGCAAGGTAAAGCCAGTAAAGTCCGATCAAAGATAATCCGAGGGTCACCCATTAGTTCGATAGTAAATCGTTGTAAATCCCTGAAATGAAATCAGTCTGTGTCCAAACTCCACATCTGCCTTTTTCCCCATGTATCTGTACACTGGATGGCTCGACGGTTCATTGCGAGAGGATTTGAGTACAGGAGCAAGGAGGTCCTACTGCAGTTGTACAGGGCCCTAGTGAGACCACACCTGGAGTATTGGGTGTAGTTTTGGTCTCCTAATTTGAGGAGGGGCATTCTTGCTATTGAGGGAGTGCAGCGTAGGTTCACCGGGCTGGCGGGACTGACATATGATGAAAGAATGGGTCGACTGGGCTTGTATTCACTGGAATTTAGAAGGATGAGATGGGATCTGATAGAAACATCTAAAATTATTAAGGGAAGAAGGGTCTCGACCCGAAACGTCGCCTATCTCCTTCGCTCCTTAGATGCTGCTGCACCCGCTGAGTTTCTCCAGCCTTTTGTGTACCCTAAAATTATTAAGGGATTGGACAGGCAGGAAAAAATGTTCCCGATGTTGGGGGAGTCCAGAACCAGGGGCCACAGTTTAAGAATAAGGGGTCGGCCATTTAGAACTGAGATGAGGAAAATCCTTTTCACCCAGAGAGTTGTGAATCTGTGGAATTCTCTGCCACAGAAGGCAGTGGAGGCCAATTCACTGGATGTTTTCAAGAGAGAGAGTTAGATTTAGCTCTTAGGGCTAACGGAATCAAGGGATATGGGGAGAAAGCAGGAACGGGGAACTGATTTTGGATGATCAGCCATGATCATATTGAATGGCGGTGCTGGCTCGAGGGGCCGAATGGCCTACTCCTGCACCTTTTGTCTATGTTTCTGTTTCTAGTGAGGTATTGACTGTCCACTGACTGGTTAGCGCACAGAAAGAGCTTTTCACACTTCATTGGTACACGTGACAGTAAACTCAACTCCACCAGCCTTCGGTTGACAAAAATCCAGCAGCTTCAGATTTGAAATTCATAATTGAACCAGCAACAATCATCTGCAAAGGGAGACTATGAAAGGCCTAGCTGGATTAGCATACGATGAGCGTTTGACGGCACTGGGCCTGTACTCGCTGGAGTTTAGAAGGCTGAGAGGGGGAACCTCATTGAAACTTACCGAATAGCGAAAGGCCTGGATAGAGTGGATGTGGAGAGGATGTTTCCACTAGTGGGAGAGTCAAGGACCAGAGGGCACAGCCGCAGAATAAAAGAAAGTACCTTTAGAATGAAGATGAGGAGGATTTTTTCTAGTCAGAGGGTGGTAAATCAGTGGGAATTCATTGCTGTGGAGGCTATTATTGGGTATTTTGAAAGCAGAGATAGGTTCTTGAATAGTAAAGGGCATCAAAGGATATGGGGAGAAGGCAGGAGAATGCGGTTGAGAGGGAAAGATAGATCAGACACGATCGGATGGCAGAGCAGACTCGACAGGCCATTAGTTTCGTTTATTGTCACGATCACAATAGGTAGACGAAAATGCTGGAGAAACTCAGAGGGTGAGGCAGCATCTATGGAGCGAAGGAAATAGGCAACGTTTCGGATCGAGACCCGAAACGTCGCCTATCCCTTCGCTCCATAGACGCTGCCTCACCCGCTGTGTTTCTCCAGCATTTTTTTCTACCATCGATTTTTCCAGCATCTGCAGTTCTTAAACATATAATAAAGCCATCGGCAGCATACAGATACAGGATAGAGGAAATAATGCTTAGTGTAAGATAAAGTCCAGAAAAGTCCGTTTCAAGATAGTCTGAGGGTCTCCAATGAGGCCATAGAGTCAGACAGTGTGAAAACAGGCCCTTCGGCCCAACCTGCCGATGCTGGCCAACATGTCCAACCTGCCTGCATTTGGCACTTATCTCCCTAAACCTATCCTATCCACGTACCTGTCTAAATGCTCCTCAAACATTGTGATAGTCCCTGTCTTGACAACCTCCTCCGACAGCTCATTGCATGCACCCACCACCCTCTGTGTGAAAAAAGTTACCCCTCAGGTTCCTATTAAATCTTTCAACCCCTCACCTGAAACCTATGTCCTCTGGTTCTCAATTCCCCTACTCTGGGCAAGAGGCTAGGTGCATCTACACAGTCTACTCCTCCCATGACTTTGTACACCTCCAAAAGATCACCCCTCGATCCTCCCGCACTCCATGGAGTAGAGGTAGATGATGGCACTGGACTGCTGTCGATGTTACAGTTGGCCATTATTGCCATGGGGACACATTCATAAGATCATAAGTAATAGGAGCAGAATTAGACCATTCGGCCCATCAGGTCTACTCCTCTGTTCAATCATGGCTGATCCATCTCTCTCTCCTAACCCCATTCTCCTGCCTTCTCTCCATAACCCCTGACACCCATACTAATCAAGAGTTTATCTATCTGCCGTAAAAATATCCATTGACTTGGCCCCCATGGCCTTCTGTGGCAATGAATTCCACAGACTCACCACCCTCTGACTTACGACATTGCTCCTCATCTCCTTTCAAAAGGAACCTCCTTTAATTCTGAGGCTACGATCTCTGGTCCTAGACTCTCCCACTAGTGGAAACACCCTCTCCACATCCATTCTATCCAAGTCTTTCACTAAAGACAAAAACAGAACTATAATGGGCCTGTCCAACTTAGGCGACTTTTTAGGCGACTACAGGAGACTATGCGCGTCTGAAGAAGGGTCTCGACCCGAAACGTTGCCTATTTCCTTCGCTCCGTAGATGCTGCCTCATCCGCTGAGTTTCTCCAGCATTTTTGTCTACCTTCGATTTTCCAGCATCTGCAGTTCCTTCTTAAACAGGAGACTATGCGGTCACCGGGGTGTCGCCTGTATGACCGTGAGTCGTCTCCTCCGTCGCCCAAAGAGTCATAGCGTCTTTCTGGTCGCCGAAAAATTTTTGAACATGTTGAAAAATATTCGGCGACAGTGGTGACCGTGGGTTTGATGCCAGATGGGCATAGCTTGACGTGGGTGCTGCGGTAGGTTGTCGCCGGGTTAACGTGGGCAGCCGACAGGATGTCGACGGTTGTCAACAGGTGACGTAGGTTGTCGCCGGCGCTGACTTTGGTGAATTTCAGTGTTGTATTCGCCGCCAATTGCCTAAAAAACTAATTGCCTGAAGGGCCTGTCCCACTGTACGAGGTAATTCAAGAGTTTGCCCTGGTTCGAACTCGGAGAATTACGGTAATGGCCGCTCGTCGGTGCTCGGGGCTCTCGTGGACATTTTTCAACGTGTTGAAAAATCTTCACGAGTCTTCCCGAGCTTACCGCGTTTCCCGATTAGCGTTACGAGCCGCTAAGAGACGTCCCCGAGGTCCGACGTACCCGCTACGTACGTTCTACGTGCTTACCACGAGTTTGATTTTTTTTTTAAACTCGGGAGAGCTCTTGAAGTACCTCGTACAGTGGGACAGGCCCTTAAGTGGGACAGGCCCATTAGTCCAGTCGCCGGATTTTCGGTGGCTCGCTACGACTGTGACGGTCGCCGAAAAAAATCGCCTAAGTAGGACAAGCACATAAACCCCCTAATTTTTAAAAATAATAGTGTAACTCACTCCATCCAGCAAGGCCCCAGGTGCAGTGTGTGATCTCGGTGACGCCAGTGGAGAGAGTGATTTGAGCTGGCGACAGCATCCGCAGCCCGCACTAATCAGGGATGAATAATTCTGCCTTTCATCTTTTTTCTTTTCTCTTTGTTAAAGAGAGAAGGACTGTTGTGTTCCCTGGGCCTCTTTCACAGCCTCAGGATGTCTCGAAATAATTCACACCCAGTCAAAAGTTTCGCTCAAAAAGAAGCCACTTTTTGAATGCCGGTAACGTTTCAACGAGTTAGCTCGTGTTCAAGAAGGGACTGCAGATGCTGGAAAATGGAAGGTCGACAAAAATGCTGGAGAAACTCAGCGGGTGCGGTCTTCATCTATGGAGCGAAGGAAATAGGCAACGTTTCGGGCCGAAACGTTGCCTATTTCCTTCGCTCCATAGATGAAAGTGTTTGAACTCAGCGGGGTGAGGCAGCATCTAAGGAGCGAAGGAAATAGGCGACGTTTCGGGCCGAAACCCTTCTTCAGACCCGAAACGTTACCTATTTCCTTTGCTCCATAGATGCTGCCTCACCCGCTGAGTTACTCCAGCATTTTGTGTCTACCTTATATATCCACACACACATATGTACACAATAAAAAAAAACAAGAATAGTGCAATAATAATAAGAATAAAACTCTATTGTAGCTCAGAGCTTATTTGGGGTTGTGGTGTTTAATAGCCCGATGGCTGTAGGGAAGAAGCTGTTCCTGAACCTGGACGTTACAGTTTTCAGGCTCCTGTACCTTCTTCCCGATGGCAGTGGTGAGATAAGTGTGTGTCCAGGGTGGTGTGGGTCTCTGATGATAGACATAGACAATAGGTGCAGGAGTAGGCCATTCGGCCCTTCGAGCCAGCACCGCCATTCAATGTGATCATGGCTGATCATCCCCAATCAGTACCCCGTTCCTGCCTTCTCCCCATATCCCCAGATTCCGCTATTTTTAAGAGCCCTATCTTGCTCTCTCTTGAAAGCATCCAGAGAACCCGCCTCCACCGCCCTCTGAGGCAGAGAATTCCACAGACTCACCACTCTCTGTGAGAAAAAGTGTTTCGTTGTCTCCGTTCTAAATGGCTTACTCCTTATTCTTAAACTGTGGCCCCTGGTTCTGGACTCCCCCAACATCGGGAACATGTTTCCTGCCTCTAGCGTGTTCAAACCCTTAATAATCTTATATGTTTCAATGAGATCCCCTCTCATCCTTCTAAACTCCAGTGTACAAGCCCAGCCGCTCCATTCTCTCAGCATATGACAGTCCCGCCATCCCGGGAATTAACCTTGTAAACCTACGCTGCACTCCCTCAATAGCAAGAATGTCCTTCCTCAAATTAGGTGGATCAAAACTGCACACAATACTCCAGGTGTGGTCTCACTAGGGCTCTGTACAACTGCAGAAGGACCTCTTTGCTCCTATATTCCATTCCTCTTGTTATAAAGGCCAACATGCCATTCGCTGTCTTCACTGCCTGCTGTACCTGCATGTTTACTATCATCATACTTTCATGATGCTGGCTGCTATTTGGAGGCTGCGACTGTGGTAAATGTGTAAGTAGTGTGAGATCAGTCAAATGTGGAACCTGAGGGGGGGATTTAGGTGGAAGTGGACAGGAAGGGAAAGGAGAGGCGGGCGGTAGCATAGTAGGGGAATGTAGATCGAGGGATAGTGCAAATCAAAAAAACCCTCCTTACCTGTATCCACCTATCACTTTGTCTCACCCCCACCTCTCTTCCAGCTTTCTCCCTTCCCACTACAATGAATCTGAAGAAGAGCCCCACCACAAAATGTCCCTGACCATGTCAGTGCGCCTCACCCTACCCCGTCTCCCAGTTGCCAAACACTTTCCCCTCCCATTCCCACGCTGACCTTTCTGTCCTGGGCCTCCTCCACTGCCAGAGTGAGGCCCAGCGCAAATTGGAGGAACAGCACCTCATATTTCGCTTGGGCAGCTTACACCCCAGTGGTATGAACATTGACTTCTCTAACTTCAAGTAACCCTTGCTTTCCCTCTCTCTCCATCCCCTCCTCTCCCCCAGAGCTAGATAGAGCTCTTAAAGATAGCGGAGTCAGGGGATGTGGGGAGAAGGCAGGAACGGGGTACTGATTGGGGATGATCAGCCACGATCACATTGAATGGCAGTGCTGGCTCGAAGGGCCGAGTGGCCTACTCCTGCACCTATTGTCTATTGTCTATCCTAGTTCTCTGACTTGTCTAATGTTCCTCCTGATTAAATGTTATCTATTTATGCCTCGTTGCCACCTTCCCCTCAGCTATCAATGATCCATTCCACTTTTCCCTTGAACTTTCCCTTTTCCTTTGATCTCTCGTTTTCACACCTTACCCTTCCATATCTCTGTGTCTCCCTCTCCCCGGACACCCTGGGTCTGAAGAAGGGTCTCGACCGGAAAAGCCACCCATTCCTTCTCTCCAGATTTGCTGCCTGTCCCGCTGAGTTACTCCAGCCTTCTGTGTCTATCTTGCATCTCTGCAGAACATGGATGGGTGACGTTTCGGGCTGGGACACTTGCTCAGACACTTGCATCTGCAGCTCCCTCTCTCCCCACACTCTTGGGAACAGCTAAGATAACACTGTCAGCTGCCCTTGCCGAAGATATTTATATCAGCGTTAGTTCTCTTGTATAAACTGTGCTATGAATAGGATTTACGCTGCAGAGATTAATGCCTTCCATAAATGGTAAATTCTCAAATGAGTTTTGGGGGTCTTCCTTGCAAATCAATAAAAGGTGGGAACAGCCACAAAAAGCTGGAGTAACTCATCGGGTCCGGCATCATCGCTGGAGAGAAAGAATAGGTGACGTTTCTGGGGGTCGAGACCCTTCTTCAGACTGTCGGTCTGCGATTTAAACCAGCATCTGCAGTTCCTCCCCGCACAATAAAGGATGACACATTAACAGTTTCGTTTAGAGAAACAGCACAGAAACAGAGAGAGTTATGGGGCTGTCCCACTGTACGAGCTAATTCTCCCGAGTTTGCCCTGATTCGAACTCGGAGAATTACGGTAATGGCCGCTCGTCGGTACTCGGGGCTCTCGTGGACATTTTTCAACATGTTGAAAAATCTTCACGAGTCTTCCCGAGCTTACCGCGTTTCCCGAGTACCTGCCGTTAGCGGTACGAGCCGCTAAGAGACGACCCGAGCTCCGACGTACCCGCTACGTACATTCTACGTGTTACCACGTGTTTAATTTTTTTTTTTTAAACTCGGGAGAGCTCTTGAATTACCTCGTACAGTGGGACAGCCCCATTAAAGTTAGATTTAGCTCTTTGGGCTAATGGAATCAAGGGATATGGAGAAAAAGCAGGAACAGGCTACTGATTTTAGATGATCAGCCATCCTTGACGGACCGGATGGCCCACTCCTGCACCTATTTTTCTATGTTTCTATGTTTCCATGAAACAGGCCCTTCGGCCCACTGAGCCAGCACCGACCAATGATCCCCGTATGCTAACACTATCCTACACACATTAGGGACAATTTACAATTATACCAAGCCCTTTAATCTACAAACCTGCACGTCTTTGGAGTGTGGGAGGAAACTGAAGATCTCGGAGAAAACCCACGCGGGTCACGGGGAGAACGTGCAAACTCCGTACAGACAGCACCGGTTGTCAAGATCGAACCCGGGTCTCTGGCGCTGTGAGGCAGCACCTGTTTGACAAAGTGGATATGCTGTTAATAAGGTGGTGTAGTCCATCTATGTATTGGACTCCTATACAAAGACAATACCCCTTTCCTAAGGGCATTCTGCTGTATTTTGCTCATAAAAGTAGATTTTTTTTAAAGTTCGGACCACCCAAGTTGAAATCATACTCTGTGCTATTTTTGCCCAGAAATGAGGGAATGTGCCACCCATCAACAGTTCCTCCAGAACGCCAAAGTCCATCACACAATGCAGATGCAGGCCCTTCCGACCAACTCGCCCCACCTACACTAGTCCCACCTGCCTGCATTTGGCCCTCATCCCTCTAAACCTGTCCTATCCATGTACCTGTCTAAATGCCATTATAGTCCCTGCCTCAACTCCCCTGGCATCTCGTTCCATATACCCACTACCCTCTGTGTGGAAAAAGTTACTCCTTTCGGCCCGAAACGTCGCCTATTTCCTTCGCTCCATAGATGCTGCCGCACCCGCTGAGTTTCTCCAGCATTTTTGTCTACCTTCGAATTTCCAGCATCTACAGTTCCTTCTTAAGCACTCTCGATCCTCCTACTCTGGGTAAAAGACTCTGTGCATTCACCCTATCTATTCCCCTTATAGATTGATTACCCCTCTATAAGGAGCCCCAGAACAGTGACCAGCGGTAGAGTTGCTGCCTCACAGCGCCAGAGACCCGGGTTCGATCCTGACCATGGGGTGCTGTCGGAACGGACTTTGTATTTTCCCGCCAACACCTTCCTGGGTTTCCTCCCACATCCCAGAGACGTACAGGTTTGTAGGTTAATTGGATTTGGTAATTTTTGTACATCGTGTGTAGGATGGTGCTGGTGCAGTGGGATCGCTGGTCGGCGCGGGCACTCGATGGGCCGAAGGGCCTGTTTCCACGCTGTATCTCTAAGCTAAACTAACCTAAACTAAACTAAGATCAGCCCTCATCCTCCTGCACTCCAAGGCATCAATCCTAGCCTACCCAACCTCTCCCTGGGGTTCAGCCACTCGAGTCTTGACAATATCCTCATCAATCTTCTTCGCACCCTCTCCAGCTTAATGACATAAAACTAAATGTCTAGCGGAGGTTTATTTGCTTTTATTTCAGTCTGACCTCCGCAAGGCCAGCAGCGTAAACAAGGCCCAGTCTCAACCCGGTCACTCCCTCTACTCCCCTCTCCCGTCGAGCAAGAGGTACAGAAGTGTGAAAACTCACACCTCCAGATTCAGGGACAGTTTCTTCCCAGCTGTTATCAGGCATCTGAACCATCCTACCATCAACTAGGGAGCAGTCATGAGCTAATATCTACCTCACTGGAGACCCTCGGTCTATCTTTGATCGGACGTTACTGGACGTTACTCGATTGTAATCATGGAATGTCTTTCCGCTGACTGGTTAGCACACAACAAAAGCTTTTCACTGTACCTCGGTACACGTGACAATAATCTAGACTCAAACACAAACTTAAACCTACATGTGACTGCAGGCCAGATCATTATGGTTGAGTTTTAACTGCCCCCCTGAAAGGCCGATGTCACATGAGAGGTTTTCCTGCATGGTTGAATATTTCTGCTCTTTATCTACCATCAAGCGAGAGTTGGATTTAGTACTTGGGGCTAACGGAACCAAGGGATATGGGGAGAAGGCAGGAACGGGGTACTGATTCTGGATGATCAGCCATGATCGTATTGTATGGCGGTGCTGGCTCGAGGGGCCGAAGAGCTCGATAGGGCTCTTAAAGATAGCGGAGTCCAACCCCTGCCCCACGGTACGAGTTCATTCCAAGAGTTCTCCCGAGCTTGCCCTGATTCGAACCCGGAAATTTACGGTACTTGGGGCTCTCGGAGACATTTTTCAACATGTTGAAAAATCTTCCCGTGCTTACCTGCCGTTAGCGAGTCTTCGCGAGTACCTGTCGTTAGCGCTAAGAGACGTCCCCGAGCTCCGACGTACCCGCTACGCTCATTCTCCGTGCTTACCACGAGTTTGATTTTTTTTTAAACTCGGGAGAGCTTTTGGAACGAACTCGTACCGTGGGACAGGGCTGTCAGGGGATATGGGGAGAAGGCAGGAACGGGGTACTGATTGGGGATGATCAGCCATGATCACATTGAATGGCGGTGCTGGCTCAAAGGGCCGAATGGCCTACTCCTGCACCTATTGTCTATTGTCTGTTGCCTGCTCCCACACCTATTTTCCGTTTCTATCTATGCTTCTATCTCAAACTCATAATTAGATGTGCTTGTTAAGTTTTGTAAGCCTACATATCAGGTGTTCTTGAGTGAGATTTCGCTCCCTGTTGATAAGAGATCCTCGATGAAGGTTTACTTTAAAAGGCCATTGCTTTCATATAAATCCCTTTTTGATCTGTTGTCTCCTTTGATTTTTTGCAAGCGGGTTGTTACAACACCAGTTTCCCTGAGTCGCATCCCCGGATTTCTCTCTTCTTTATATCTGAGTCAACAAATCCCATTGTAAAACATGTGATGGTAAATCAGGCCCTCAGAGGAGTAAGGATACACAGTGTCCTTTGGCTCGGGATAATACTCTTAGAGTCAGCAGGAACTATCACTCGGCAGGCCTTCCTGTTAAGATGATAAAGTGGTTAACCTTATCAATAGGTGCACATTACCCGTTCAAAGGAAGAAACACAGATATTTCAAGAGCACTGCCACTCGCAGGAACGTGAGGAGAAATCTTTTCTCACAAACGACAAACAACTTGTTCAGCTCTGGTTTTGTACACCAGCGAACGTCGTAGGTAGAGATTGAAGGCAATTAGTTTAGTTTTGTTTAGTATCAGGATGCAGCGCGGAAACAGGCCCTACGGCCCACCGGGTCCGCGCCGACCAGCGATCCCCGCACATTAACGCTGTCCTACACACACTAGGGGACAATGTACAGCTTCACCAAGCCAATTAACTTACAAACCTGGACGTTTTTGGAGTGTGGGAGGAAACCGGAGGTCCCGGAGAAAACCCGCGCGGTACAAACTCTGAACAGGCAGCACCCGTGGTCGGGATCGAACCCGGCAACTCCGCCCCTGCGCCACCGTGCCGCATGCCTCTATCAATGATGTGGTGTGATGCTGTTCGTGAGTGAAAGCTACAAACGTGACACAAACATGATCCTCCATGTCCTCTGTTGCTTCATACATTCATACGTCATAGAAGCAGAATTAGGCCATTCGGCCCATCGAGTCTACTCCGCCATTCAATCTGGCAGTTCTTTTTTTAAAAATTTTTTTTATAGGTAGTAAAGAGAAAAAGAGATAAAAAAGAGATAACTTAATGAGTGGAGTATTAAACAAGATATTCTTCATTGGAGATATATTCATGATCTATTGTATATAATTCTTCATCTATTCATTCATTCAGGCTTCAGTCATTGACTCGAACCGGACCATCTTAACCCTTTAAATATTCAATAAATGGAGACCATATTCCTCTGAATTGATCCAACCTGTCCATCAGGACAAGTCTTAATCGTTCCAGATGAAGTGTCTCCGAATCATGGCAGATCTAATGGGGCTGTCCCACTGTACGAGCTAATTCAAGAGCTCTCCCGAGTTTCCCCTGATTCGAACTCGGAGATTTACGGTAATGGCCGCTCGTCGGTACTCGGGGCTCTCGTGGACATTTTTCAACATGTTGAAAAATCTTCACGCGTCTTCCCGAGCTTACCGCGTTTCCCGAGTACCTGCCGTTAGCGTTACGAGCCGCTAGGAGACGTCCCGTTAGCGTTACGAGCTCCGACGTACCCGCTACGTACATTCTACGTGCTTACCACGAGTTTGATTTCTTTTTAAACTCGGGAGAGCTCTTGAATTACCTCGTACAGTGGGACAGGCACCTTAACTTCCCCTCTCAACCCCATTCTCCTGCCTTCTCCCCATAACCCTTGACATTCATCGTGTGATGTGAGTACTGGCCTATCCAAGACGATAGCGAGGGGGGGGAAGATTTAATCGGAACCTGAGGGGTAACATTTTTACACAAAGGGTGGTGGGTGTAGGGAACGGGCAGCCGGAGGAGGTCGTTGAAGCAGGGACTATCGCAATGTTTAAGTGACTTTTAAACAAGGGCCTGTTTCTGCACTTGTAACTCGAAAGTCTTTGGTTCTCTGTTGGAATATATTGAGCCTGCCTGCAAAGGGCATGTCCCACTTAGGTGATTTTTTTAGGCGACTTCTGGCGACTGGGCTGTCACCACACGGTCGCCGGGGTGTCACCCGTCTGGTCGTGAGTCGTCACCTCAGTCGCCCAAAGAGCCGTGGCGTTTTTCTGGTCGCCGATGGATTTTGAAAAGTTGAGAACAGTCGGCGACTTTGGGCTTGGCGTAAGTTGTCGCCAGGATGACGTAGGTTGTTGCCAGGTGACGTAGGTTGCTGACTTTGGTGAATTCCATTGTCATAGTCACCGGCAGTTGGCTAAAAAATCGCTTACTCTAGTCCAGTCGCCGGTTTTTCGGCGACCGGCTACGACTATGACAGTCGCCGGCTGTCACCTAAAAAATGGTGAGACAAGCCCTTTAGTGTGTTATATTGTCTTATGTACTGCAGTGGATCATGAAATTCATTCTATATTATCTGTATATAGTGTATAGCATTTCCAGGCCTGTTAAACACATATAAAATATCATGAACTAAATTAATTAACAAATGAATGGAATAGGATAGGCTATCCATAACAAATGGATGGGACAGGTTTAGAGGGATATGGGCCAAACGCAGTCAGGTGGGACTAGTTTAGCTTAGAGATACAGAGCGGAAACAGGCCCTTCGGCCCACCGGGTCCGCGCTGACCAGCGATCCCCGCACATTAACACTATCCTACACCCAGTATGGACAATTTGTACATTTACCAAGCCAATTAAGCTACAAACCCGCACGTCTTTGGAGGGTGGGAGGAAACCGAAGATCTCGGAGAAAACTCGGGAGAACGTACAAAATCCGTACAGACAGCACCCGTAGTCGGGATCGAACCCGTGTCTCCGGCGCTGCATTCGCTGCGAGGCAGCAACTCTACCGCTGCGCCACCGTGACCGTGTAGCTGGGACATGTTGGTCGGTGTGGCCTAGTTGGGCTGAAGGGCCTGTTTCCACACTGTATCACTCAATGACAAAACACAAAGTTTCTTTAGAAATTGTGACTTTGAGCTGGTTTGTGTCGGGTGTAGAAAGGAACTGCAGATGCTGGTTTCTACCGAAGATAGACGCAAAGTGCTGGTGTGACTCGGCGGGTCAGGTGGGTGTGGGGCAACTTTTTTTAACATTCTGGTTGGTGGGTGCCTTGAATACGCTGCTAGGAGTGGTGGCGGAAGCAGATACGATAGTGGTGCTTAAGAGGCTTTTAGGTCGGGATATGGGTTTCCAAGGAATGGAGGGATATGGATCACGTGCGGGCGGAAGAGATCCGTTTAATTTGGCATCATGTTCGGCACGGACATCCTGGGCCAAAGGGCCCGATCCTGTGCTGCACTTTTCTATCAGAAGGAAGGAACTGCAGACGCTGGTTCACACAAAATGGTGGAGTAACGGGTCAGCATTTTGTGTCTGGCCTGTTCGATGTTCTATGAGGAATGGAATAGAAACATAAAAACATAGAAAATAGGTGCAGCAGTAGGCCAATCGGCCCTTTGAGCCAGCATCGCCATTCAATATGATCATGGTTGATCATCCAAAATTGGTACCCCATTCCTGCTCCCCCCCCCCCCCCATATCCCTTGATTCCGTTAGCCTCAAGAGCTAAATCTAAAGGGGCTGTCCCATTGTACGAGCTCATTCAAGAGTTCTGCAGAGTTTCCCCTGATTCGAACTCGGAGAATTGCGGTAATGGCCGCTCGTCGGTACTCGGGGTTCTCGTGGACATGTTGAAAAATCTTCACGAGTCTTCACGAGCTTACCGCGTTTCCCGAGCACCTGCCGTTAGCGTTACGAGCCGCTAAGAGACGTCCCCGAGCTCCGACGTACCCGCTACGCACATTCTACGTGCTTACCACGCGTTTGACTTTCTTTTTAAACTCAAGAGAGCTCTTGGGTGAACTCGTACAGTGGGCCAGGCTCTTAACTCTCTCTTGAAAACATCCAGTGTATTGTCCTCCATGGCCTTCTGTGGCAGAGAATTCCACAGATCCACAACTCTCTGGGTGAAAAAAGCTTTTCCTCATCTCAGTCCTAATATCAACCTGTCCAAATCTTGGTCGCCGTTGAAATCTAGTGATGGGAGAGAAGAAGTGGAAATAAATAAATGCAGAAAACATTTCCCCTTTACTCAGTCGATTTGATCTCCCAGAGTATAAATGTGAGCCGCTGCCACCAGTTTGCCAGCTAGCTCAGCTTAATTGGAAGAGGATGTCAGTGTGCCAGGGGTTTGATGTTAAATGACCTGACATATTTTGGAGGCAAAACTCCAAGGCCACAAATTTCCCTTCAACTATCGATTGCAGAAAAAGCAACATTGCTGTGCATTGTGTTTCCTGTGTCAACTAAGGTCCAATTAAAGGCATGTTGGAAATAAAAATCGAGATAGAGTTACTTCATGTGGAGGCTATCGAACGTCGGGTGGAAAAGAGCCGCTGAGCTGATTTTGCTCAAATGTTATTTCGTGTGAAGTCAGGGAACGGATTGGCTTCATCAGGAAGCCCTCAAATCTTTCCTGAGACCCCCGCGCAAATTGGCGGAACAGCACCTCATATTTCCCTTGGGCAGCTTACACCCCAGGGGTATGAATATTGAAGGTAGACAAACGTGCTGGAGAAACTCAGCGGGTGAGGCAGCATCTATGGAGCGAAGGAAATAGGCAACGTTTCGGGCCGTAACCCTTCTTCAGACTGATGATGAATATTGACTTCTCTAACTTCAAGTAACCCCCCTCTCTCCATCCCTCCCCCCTTCCCAGTTCTCCGATCAGTCTGACTGTCCACGATTATATTTTCTCTCTGTTTCTCTGAGCTGACAATGATCGATTCTACATTTTCCTTGAGCTTCGTCCCCTTTGATGTCTCCTTTTCACACCTTACCCTTCCTCGTCTCTTGTTCTAGAAGGAACTGCGGATGCTGGAAAAATCGAAGGTGGACGAAAATGGTGGAGGAACTCAGCGGGTGAGGCAGCATCTACGGAGCAAAGGAATAGGTGACCCGAAACGTCGCCTATTTCCTTCGCTCCATAGATGCTGCCTCATCCGCTGAGTTTCTCCAGCATTTTTGACTACCTTCCTCATCTCTGTGTCTCCCCCTCCCCTGACTCTCAGCCTGAAGACGAGTTTTGGCCCAAAACGTCAACCGTACCTTCCAACCAGAGATGCTGCCTGTCCCGCTGAGTTACTCCAGCTTTTTGTGTCTATCTTCGCCGTCGACTCTAGTCAGCCTGCCCCGTGACCTGAGCAAAGACCTCGTACATCTTCTTCTTACCCCCACTGTGAAACAAAACGACATTCTGACACAACATCACAACTCACAGGCTGTTGTGGGGGAAAGAAAAACGAGGGCTAATAATAGTGGGGGGCACGGTGGGGCAGCGGGAGAGTCGCTGCCTCACAGCGCCAAAGACCCGGGTTCGATCCCGACCACGGGGGCTGCCTGTGCCGAGTTTGGACGTTCTCCCCGTGACCCGCGCGGGTTTTCGCCAGGATCTCCGGTTTCCTCCCTCACTCCAAAGAAGTGCAGCTTTGTAGGTTAATTGGCTTGGTATAAGGCCATGCCATTAGGAATAGTAGAATTAGGCCATTCGGCCCATCAAGACTGCTCCACCGTTCAATCACGGCTGATCTATCTCTCCTTCCTAACGTAAAATGTATAAATGCAAATTGTCCCTAGTGTGTGTGGGATAGTCGTTGATCGGTGCGGACTCGGTGGGCCGAAGGGCCTGTTTCCGTGCTGTGTCGCTAAACTAAAGTAAACTAGTAAATCGTGATGTGGGTTGTCCTAATGTGGTGAGAGGGAACTGCAGACAAAGCTTAAAAATAGAGAGGCACAAAATACTGGAGTAACTCAGTGGGTCAGGTAGCACCCCTTCTTCTTCTTTCGTGTGGCGTGCACAGCCTAAAGTTGTTGGACAACTTGTTCTATTTGATCTTCCGTTTGTGCACGGCATTAGTCGAAGGTTGCTTAAACGTTGGGATAGTCCCTGCCTCAACTACCTCCTCTGGCAGCTCCTTCCATGCACCCACCACCCTTTGTGTGAAAATGTTACCCCTCAGATTCCTGTTAAATCTTTTCCCCTTCACCCTGAACCTATGGTGAACCTCTGGTCCTCGATTCCCCTACTCTGAGCAAGAGACTCTGAGCGTCTAGCCGATCTATTCCTCTCAGTTACTTCAATGTCGCTCAGCCCAGTCCACTGACTCGCAGGTTAACCCCGTGACTCACCCCTGCACCAGCTCCCTTGTCTTCTCCCCCTTCATCTCGAAGATCAGAAGTGCTTTCTGTTCCCTGGATAGTGTCAGATCGCTGCACAGTTTCAGTGTGGCAGGCTCTGATTTATACCTTGCTGGAAGAACAAAGGAACAGGCCTGTCACTTCGCTCTGAGTCAGGAGGTTACCCATTAGTCTCATGGGCCCGTCCCACTTCGGCGACTCTTTAAGGGGCTGTCCCACTTGGGCGCCCTAATTGGCGAGTTTAGGAGAGTTTGAAAAAAATGTCATGTTGAAGACCTCCTTCGACTATCGAAGAAGACCAGCTTCGATAAGCTGCAACAAACTACGGGAAAATTGGACACGGAATAGTGGAGAGTGAAGACGACCTCCTTTGATCTCCTTCGATCTCCCTTCAACTATAGAATCATAGAAACATAGAAAATAGGTGCAGGAGTAAGGCCATTCGGCCCTTCGAGCCTGCACCGCCATTCAATATGATCATGGCTGATCATCCAACTCAGTATCCCGTACCTGCCTTCTCTCCATACCCACTGATCCCTTTAGCCACAAGGGCCACATCTAACTCCCTCTTAAATATAGCCAATGAACTGGCCGCAACTACCTTCTGTGGCAGAGAATTCCACAGACTCACCACTCTCTGTGTGAAAAATGTTTTCCTCATACCGGTCCTAAAGGAATTCCCCCTTATCCTTAGATTGTGACCCCTTGTTCTGGACCTCCGCAACATCGAGAACAATCTTCCTGCATCTAGCCCATCCAACCCCTTAAGAATTTTGTAAGTTTCTATAAGATCCCCCCTTAGTCTTCTAAATTCTAGACCAAAACTGTACGCAATACTCCAGGTGTGGTCTCACCAAAACCCTGTACAACTGCAGTAGAACCTCCCTGCTCCTATACTCAAATCCTTTCGCTATGAATGCTAACATACCATTTGCTTTCTTCACTGCCTGCTGCACCTGCATGCCTACTTTCAATGACTGGTGTACCATGACACCCAGGTCTCATTGCATCTCCCCTTTTCCTAATTTGCCACCATTCAGATAATAGTCTACCCTCCTGTTTTTGCCACAAAAGTGGATAACCTCACATTTATCCACATTATACTGCATCTGCCATGCATTTGCCCACTCACCCAGCCTATCCAAGTCACCTTGCAGCCTCCTAGCATCCTCCTCACACCTAACACTACCCCCCAGCTTAGTGTCATCCGCAAACCTGGAGATGTTGCATTCAATTCCCTCATCCAAATCATTAATATATATTGTAAATAGCTGGGGTCCCAGCATTGAGCCTTGCGGTACCCCACTAGTCACTGCCTGCCATTCTGAAAAGGACCCGTTTACTCCTACTCTTTGCTTCCTGTCTGCCAGCCTAGTTCTCTATCCACATCAATACTGAACCCCCAATACCGTGTGCTTTAAGTTTGTATACTAATCTCTTATGTGGGACCTTGTCGAAAGCCTTCTGAAAGTCTAGATATAACACATCCACAAGTTCTCCCTTATCCACTCTACTAGTTACATCCTCAAAAAATTCTATAAGATTCGTCAGACATGATTTACCTTTCGTAAATCCATGCTGACTTTGTCTAATGATTTCACCACTTTCCAAATGTGCTGCTATCCCATCTTTAATAACTGACTAGCATTTTCCCCACTACCGATGTTTGACTAACTGGTCTGTAATTCCCCGTTTTCTCTCTCCCTCTTTTTTTAAAAAGTGGGGTTACATTAGCTACCCTCCAATCCTCAGGAACTACTCCAGAATCTAAGGAGTTTAGAAAAATTATCACTAATGCATCCACTATTTCTGTGGCTACTTCCTTGAGTACTCTGGGATGCAGCCTATCTGGCCCTGGGGATTTATTGGCCTTTAATCCATTCAATTTACCCAACACCACTACTCGGCTAACCTGGATTTCACTCAGTTCCTCCACATTTGACCCCCGGTCCCCTGCTATTTCCGGCAGATTATTTATGTCTTCCTTAGTAAAGACAGAACCAAAGTAGTTATTCAATTCGTCTGCCATGTCCTTGTTCCCCATGATCAATTCACCTGTTTCTGACTGTAAGGGACCTACATTTGTTTTAACTAATCTCTTTCTCTTCACATATCTATAAAAACTTTTCCGGTCAGTTTTTATGTTCCGTGCCAGTTTTCTTTCATAATCTATTTTCCCTTTCCCAATTAAGCCCTTTGTCCTCCTCTGCTGGACTCTGAATTTCTCCCAGTCCTCTGGTAGGCTGCTTTTTCTGGCTAATTTGTATGCTTCATCTTTTGTTTTTATACTATCCCTGATTTCCCTTGTTATCCATGGATGCACTACCTTCCCTGATTTATTCTTTTGCCAAACTGGGATGAACAATTGTTGTAGTTCATCCATGCAGTCTTTAAATACCTTCCATTGCACATCCACTGTTAACCCTTTAAGAATCACTTGCCAGTCTATCTTGGCCAATTCACGTCTCAAACATTCAAAGTTACCTTTGTTTAAGTTCAGAACCCTTGTTTCTGACTTAATTATGTCACTCTCCATCCTAATGAAGAACTCAACCATATTATGGTCACTCTTGCCCAAGGGGCCACGCACAACAAGACTGCTAACTAACCCTTCCTCATTACTCAGTACCCAGTCTAGAATAGCCTGCTCTCTCGTTGGTTCCTCTACATGTTGGTTTAGAAAACTATCCCGCATACATTCCAAGAACTCCTCTTCCTCAGCACCCCTGCCCATTTGATTCACCCAATCTATTTGTAGATTGGTCACCCATTATAGCTGTTTTACCCTTGTTGCACGCATTTCTAATTTCCTGTTTGATGCCATCCCCAACTCCACTACTACTGTTAGGTGGCCTGTACACAACTCCCACTAGCGTTTTCTGCCCCTTAGAGTTTCGCAGCTCTACCCATATCGATTCCACATCCTCCAAGCTAATGTCCTTCCTTTCTATTGCATTAATCTCCTCTCTAACCAGCAACGATACTCCACCTCATTTTCCTTTCTGTCTATCCCTCCTGAATATTGAATATCCCTGGATGTTCAGCTCCCAGCCTTGGTCCCCCTGGAGCCATGTCTCCGTGATCCCAACTATAGCATATTCATTAATAACTATCTGCACATTCAACTCGTCCACCTTATGACGAATGCTCCTTGCATTGAGACACAAAGCCTTCAGGCTTGTTTTTACAACACTTTTACTCCTTATACAATTATGTTGACAAGTGGCCCCTTTTGATTTTTGCCCTGGAAACCCACCATCTCTTATTCTCTGATTATTATTTTTTTCTTCTTTCCCCCCTAAATGTTGGGTCTGAGTGCCTCCCTTCTCTGCCTCCTGCCTCAGACCCTGTCTACTGTCTTTCTCTATTTGAGTCCCTCCCCACAACTGTTCTAGTTTAAAGTCCCCCCGGTAGCCTTTGCAAATTTCCCTGCCAGGATACTGGTCCCCCTCGGGTTCAAGTGCGACCCGTCCTTTTTATACAGGTCACTCCTTCCCCAAAAGAGGTTCCATTGATCCAGAAACTTGATTCCCTGCCCTCTGCACCAGTCCTTCAGCCAGGCATTTATCCTCCACCTTGCTCCATTCCTACTCTCACTGTCGCGTGGCACAGGCAGTAATCCTGAGATTGTTATGTTTCCGGTTCTTTTCCTTAACTCTCTTCCTAACTCCCTAAATTCTCCTTTCAGGATCTCTTCTCTTTTTTTACCTATGTCATTGGTACCTATATGTACCACGACCTCAGGCTCCTCTCCCTCCCTTTTCAGGATATCTTGGACACGTTCAGACACATCCTGGACCCTGGCACCAGGGAGGCAAACTGCCATCCGGGTTTCCGGACTGCATCCACAGAATCGCCAATCTGACCCCCTAACTATAGAGTCCCCTATTACTGCTGCCCTCCTCTTCTTTTCCTTACCCTTCTGAGCAACAGGGCCGGTCTCTGTACCGCAGACCAGGTCGCTGTTGCTACCCCCAGGTAGGCTGTCCCCCCGAACAGCACTCAAACAGGAGTACTTATTTTCAAGGTGTACGGCCACTGGTGTACTCTCTAGCGCCCGCCTCTGCCCCTTGCCTCTCCTAACCGTGACCCACGTGTCTGCCGCCTGTGGTTTTGGAGAGACTACCTCCCTGTAACTCCTCTCTATGACCTCCTCACTCTCCCTGACCAGACGGAGGTCATCGAGCTGCTGCTCCAGGTTCCTAACACACTCCTTCAGGAGCCCCATCTCGACGCACCTGGCGCAGATGTGGACGTCTGGAGGGCTATCAGATTCCCTGACCTCCCACATCTGACATCCAGAACAGTAAGCTGCCCTGGCACTCATACTCCCCTTACCCTAGATACAACCACAAAATACATTATTACCTATACAAGGGAGTTTTACTGAGCTGGTCCAAAAACGTGCAGTTTCCTGCGGGCAATATTACTTGGTACATTGACTTTACGTAGAAAAAACTGCGGTCAATCACAAAGATGAAATATTACAGTACATAGTTCACCGCGAAGATCAGGTCACGGCATCTAAACAAACATGGCAGCCTCAGTGCGAGAACGAATTCGGAATTATTTTAATTTACGTGGGGATAGGTAATAATTATAATATTGACTGGCTTCTTTCGGGAGACACCAGGAATATTGCCCGCACTGAAATAATATCGACTCGGGCAATATGATTTCAGTTTGGGCAATATTCCTGGTGTCTCCCTCAAGGCCAGTCAATATTATATTAATATACAATACAAAAATGCAAACTGCTGGAATCTGACTGCCAATCAGCTGCGTACTCTAGTCCACCAATCAGCGGCTTCCTCAAGCCCAGTTAATTGAATGGAACGTTACGGATTTAGAGCGTTACGGATTTTGGTTCCTCCCTCACCAACGGATCCTGGGCCTCTAGACTATGAGGAAGACTATCTACGACTACCTTCGACTCCCCTCGATTACCCACGACTAACATGCCGACCTACTACGACTTAAACCTACGAGTAAAAAAAGTATCGATATTTTCCATGGCGACCTTTTTTTACTCGCGGGCATTTTTCAACATGTTGAAAAAAACTGAGGCCTCGAGTACGCGGAGACCACTCTCGAGCATGAAGGAGAGTTACGAACACCTCCTACGACCTCGTGTCGACCGCGCTGCGAGTATCAGTCGAGGGCAAACTCGCCAGAACTCGCGGATTAGGTCGCCCAAGTGGGGCAGGCCCTTTAGGGACTAATTTTAATGGAATTCACCTGCGACACCTGGCGACAACCTACGACAGCATAAATTGTCATCACTGTCACCGAGAAATGTTCAGAATGGTGAAAGTTTTGCGGCAGTCACCTTTAGTCGCCCAAAAAATCGCCTAAGAGGGACAGACCTTTCAGTCTTCAGCACAGAAACCTATTGGTGTTGGTATTGGTTTGTCATTGTTAGAAGTTGTTCAGCCAGAGCTGAGCACACTTCTCGGCATCTGCATACAATGGTGTCCGTCGTGTCGCTTCTTATGCTCAGCGGTGGAAACGGGGGCCGTGACGTGAGCGTTCTTTCCTTGACCCCACGATACCGTGAAACACATTGTTTTGTGTTGTATCCACGTAAAATAACTGAGTTTTGGCCAAAAAACAGTGGCGCAGCGGTGGAGTAGCCGCCTCACAGCGCCAGAGACCCCGACTGCGGGCGCTGTCTGTACGGAGTTTGTACGTTCTCCCCGTGACCCACGTGGGTTTTCGCAGAGATTTTCGATTTCCTCCCCACACTCCAAAGACGAACAGGTTAGTAGGTTAAATGGTTTGGTGTAAAAGTAAATTGTCCGTACTGTGTGTCGGATATGTGAATGTGCGGGGATCGCTGGTAGGCGCGGACTTGGTGGGCTGAAGGGCTTGTTTCCGCACTGTAAACTAATCTAAACTAAAAATGGCTATAAGATTTAACCTACAGGTGTAGGCCATTCAGCCCTTCGAGCCAGCACATTGTAGGTTAATTGGCTTGGTACATATACAAATTGTCCCCAGTGTGGGTAGGTTAGTGTTAATGTCCAAATGTAGAAACATATGCATTTCTTAAGGGATAAGACAGGCTAGATGCAGGAAAATGTTCCCCATGTTGGGGGAGTCCAGAACCAGGGGTCACAGTTTAAGAATAAGGGGTGGGCCATTTAGGACTGAGATGAGCAATAACCTTTTCACCCAGAGAGTTGTGAATCTGTGGAATTCCCTGCCACAGAAAGCAGTGGAGGCCACTTCGCTGGATGTTTTCAAGAGAGAGTTAAGAGAGTTTTCAAGAGAGAATCAAGGGATATGGGGAGAAAGCAGGAACGGGGAACTCATTTTGGATGATCAGCCATGATCATATTGAATGGCGGTGCTGGCTCGAAGGGCTGAATGGCCTACTCCTGCACCTATTTTCGCTGCTTCTAATGTGCGGGGATCGCTGGTCGGCGTGGCCTCTGTGGGCCGAAGGGCCTGTCTCCGCACTGCTTCTCGAAAATAAACCAAAGCATCTCATTCCGAACAAGATTCTGTGTTGTTATTGAGCCTTGTGAACCAGGGGCAAGGGGCAATTGAAACACTGGTTCGTACCATCGAGTTAGCTCGCTGGACAGTGTTATATTGATATCCGTCAGCCCGTGGACAGGCTGCGGTGGTTCTGAGCTGTCAGTTTAATTGCAGTTTTCCCAGGCTAGTAATTGTAAAATGCCAGTATTGATTGGCTCGTTTTCATTGCAATATTGAATTGTGGCCATTTCTGTCCACGGCTTTCAACAATCTCCCAGCAATTGCTGTTGCTTTTTTTCCTCTTGCTGGACGGGGGGGGGGGTCTCCCACAATAACAGAACGGAGACGGGAAGAAATGTGTTCACTGATGGACTCCGTGAGTGTTTGGAATTCTCAAATAATCATTGAGAATGACCGTTCGGGGTCTCAGACGTCACATTTAGTTTATTGTCGCATGACGATAGACAATAGACAATAGACAATAGGTGCAGGAGAAGGCCATTTGGCCCTTCGAGCCTGCACCGCCATTCAATGTGATCATGGCTGATCATCCAACTCCTGCCTTCTCTCCATACCCCCGATCCCTTTAGCCACAAGGGCCACATCTAACTCCCTCTTAAATATAGCCAATGAACTGGCCTCAACTACCTTCCACAGAATTCCACAGACTCACCACTCTCTGTGTGAAAAATGTTTTTCTCATCTCGGGCCTAAAAGACTTCCCCCTTATCCTTAAACTGTGACCCCTTGTCCTGGACCTCCCCAACATCGGGAACAATCTTCCTGCATCTAGCCTGTCCAACCCCTTAAGAATTTTTTAAAGAAGGAACTGCAGATGCTGGAGAATCGAGGGTACACAAAAAGCTGGAGAAACTCAGCGGGTGCAGCAGCATCTAAGGAGCGAAGGAGATAGGCGACGTTTCGGGTCGAGACCCTTCCCTTAAGAATTTTGTAAGTTTCTATAAGATCCCCCTCAATCTTCTAAATTCTAGCGAGTACAAGCCGAGTCTATCCAGTCTTTCTTCATGTGGAAGTCCTGCCATCCCAGGAACTAGTCTGGTGAACCTTCTCTGTACTCCCTCTATGGCAAGAATGTATTTCCTCAGATTAGGAGACCAAAACTATCCCCTGACTCCGCTATTTTTAAGAGCCCTATCCAGCTCTCTCTGGAAAGCATCCAGAGAACCGGCCTCCACCGCCCTCTGAGGCCGAGAATCCCACAGACCGAGGAATGCCACGTGTCCCGAGGTACAGTGACAAGCTTTTGTCGCGTGCTGACCATCCAGTGGAAATACAGTACATGATTCAAGCCACTCCCACTCGCATAGATGCATGATAAGAGAATAACGTTTACTGTAAGATAAAGCCAGCAAAGTCCGATCAAAGATAGTCCGATGGATCCCAGTGAGTTAGATAGCAGTTTAGTTTATAGATACAGCACACAAGCAGACCCTACGGCACACAGAGTCCGCTCTACCGACCAGCGACCCCCGCACACATCAACACTATCCCGCACACACTGGCGACAATTTTAACATTTATACCAAGCCCATTAAACATGCAAACCTGTACGTCTTTGGAGTGTGAGTGGAAACTGGAGATCGTGGAGAAAAGCCCACGCGGGTCACGGGGAGAACGTACAAACTCCGTACAGACAGCGCCCATAGTCGGGATCGAACCCGGCTCTCCGGCGCTGTGAGGCAGCGACTCTGCCCCTGCGCCACCGTGCCACCCTGCGCTGGAGTCTTGCATGGAACACAATCAGGCAGCACCTGTGGAGAGCGTGGCCAGGCGGTGTTTCAGGTCGGGACCCTTCTCAGTACAGATCGTAGCAGGGGGTGGGGGAGGAAGCTGGAAAACAGGTGGGGCTGGGGCAAAGGATTCAACAGGAACCTGAGGGGTAACGTTTCCACACAGAGGGTGGTGGGATCATGGAAGGAGCGGCAAGAGGGGGTACCTTGTGGCAGGTACTAAAACAATATTTAAAACACATTTCGACAAGTACATGGATTGGAAGACGTTAATGTGACATGGGCCAAACGCAGGCAGGTGGGACTAACGTAGATGGGGCATCTTGGTGGAAGGGAATGCTTCTCAGCTCCATGACCCTATGAATCTATGACCCTATAACATCTATTGAGATTAAACACAGTTTGCCTCTATTAGCTGTTTGATGGTCTCAATATTGCCAACTTTCCCATGCATCATGTATTAACATCCGTTAAGATCAAGCCTGGGTTCGTCATTAATGACCCTTGAGGTTAATGGGTCTGTTGACACTCAGTGTGAAGAGGAATTTTCAGAAGCCCATCAAATTTGTGGAATTCCCTGCCACAGAGGGCAGTGGAGGCCAAATCATGGGATGGATTTAAGAGAGAGTTAGATGGAGCTCTAGGGGCTAGTGGAACCAAGGGATATGGGGAGAAGGCAGGCACGGGTTATTGATAGCGGACGATCAGCCATGATCACAATGAATGGCGGTGCTGGCTCGAAGGGCCGAATGGCCTCCTCCTGCACCTATTGTCTATGTTTCAATATCTGTGCATGCTGCAGTTAAATATAAAGGAGGAATTCATAGAAGACCAGTTTAGTTTAGAGATACAGTGTGGAAACAGGACCTTCGGCCTACCGAATCCGCACCAATCAGCGATCCTCACACACAAACACCATCCTACACACACCAGGGACAATCACACAATTGTTCCGAAGCCAATTAACCTACAAGCGGAAGGTAGACACAAAATGCTGGAGTAACTCAATCTGAAGAAGGGTCTCGACCCGACACGTCGCCCATTCCTTCTCTCCAGAGACGCTGCCTCACCCGCTGAGTTAGTCCAGCATTGTGTGTCTACCTTCGATTTAAACCAGCATCTGCAGTTCTTTCTTCCACATAACCTACAAGCCTGTACGTCTTTGGAGTGTGGGAGGAGACCGGATCTCCTGGAGAAAACCCACGCGGGTCTCGGGGAGAAGGCGCAAATGCCATACAGGGAGCACCCGTAGTCAGGATCGAGCCCTGGACTCTGTATTACAATTATATAGTCATGGAGTCCAACAGCATGGAAGGCGTCCTTCAGGTCCAACTCAACCTACCCCATCCAACCTAGTCCCATCTGCCTGAGGTTGGCCCATATCCCTCTAAACCTTTCCTATCCATGTATCTGTCCAAGTGTCTTTTAAGGGCCTGTCCCACTGTCCGAGTTCATTCAAGAGCTCTCCCGAGTTTAAAAAAATAATCAAACTCGTGGTAAGCACGTAGAATGTACGTAGCGGGTACGTCGGAGCTCGGGGACGTCTCTCAGCGGCTCGTAACGCTAACGGCAGGTCCTCAGGAAACGCGGTAAGCTCATGAAGTCTTGTGAAGTCTCGTGAAGATTTTTCAACATGTTGAAAAATGTCCACGAGAGCCCTGAGTACCTACGAGCGGCCATTACCCATAAATCTCCGTACGTCGGAGCTCGGGGACGTCTCTTAGCGGCTCGTAACGCTAACGGGCAGGTACTCGGGGAAACGCGGTAAGCTCGTGAAGACTCGTGTCCACGAGAGCCCCGAGTACCTAGGAGCGGCCATTACCATAAATCTCCGAGTTCGAATCAGGAGAAACTCGGGAGAACTCTTGAATGAGCTCGTACAGTGGGACAGGGTCTTTTAAGTTTGGGGAGGAGAAAGGAGGAAAATGAGCGGAAAGTGTTCAAATCCTAATTAGTATTCACTTTGCACTTATGCAACTCGGAAGCGGGAACTGGAGGTTGCATTATAAAATCTGCACTTGCAGTGAAAAAAAAGCCAGGATAATAGCGGTGATTTATCCTAATTATGTGCCTCTAATTACAAGCAATTATGGAGCCTATCTGTAATGTTTAACAGGACAGCACTGAATCTTACATCGCATTATTTGTGCATTGAGGTGTTAGGTGACTGCTCCCAGCAAGCCTACATAAACATCATGGTAATAACATTACCCATTGACAGAATTCTTGTGTTTTCAAATCCATTATTTCTTTTCAAGGGTCATGTAGATTTAAAAGCTGCGCGACAGGAAATGGTGACGGCAGAGCGGCCGTCAGCGAGGTCGACACGGGGCCTGAATAGCGAAACAAGGAACTGCAGGTGCTGGGTCACGAAGGAAAAGCGCAGAGTGCTGGAGTAACTCGGGCAGCTGAGAACGTGGAGAGGTCATGTCTCGGGTTGGGACCCGATTTCAGGCTGGATATTCTCATCGAGTCACACAGCATGGAAACAGGCCCTTCGGCCCAACTTGCCTATGGTGACCAACCTGCCTCGTCTCTGTTAGTCCCACCTACCTGCGTTTGGCCCATGTTCGACAGAAGTCCCCAAATTGTGTGCATTTAATGGCTACAACACGTGCCCTCATGCCAACAGGTCTCTGCTTGTGAGACATTCTGTGACACTTGCTGCAAGCCACTAATTACAGTTCTAATGCAAGTCCAGTCAAGTCACTTTTATTTCTACAGCACATTTAAAAAACAACTCTCGTTGGCCAAAGTGCTTTACATTGGTGGAGGCACTAACGTTATACAACAGTGGTTCATAGATTAAGTACAGACATAAATACACACATATAGCCCTCCCTCAGAGGAAGTCAAGAAAGGCTTGAGAGTAAAGATGAGTTTTAAGTCTCGACTTAAAAGAGTCGATGGAGCGGGCAGGTCTGATGGGAAGAGGGATGCTGTTCCACAGTCTAGGAGCTGCAACCGCAAAGGCGCGGTCGGTCGCCCCTGAGCTTGTGCCTAGACCGCGGGATGTTCAGTAACCCCAAGTCGGCCGATCTGAGGGACCTGGAGGTGGTGCGGTGGGTGAGCAGACGTTTGATGTCGGTGGGGGCAAGCCCGTTAAGGGCTTTGTGAACATAAAGAAGGATCTTGAAATTTATTCGGAACCGCACAGGGAGCCAGTGGAGAGAGGCGCCAGGATCGGGGCGGTGTGGTCCCTTTTTCGGGTGCCCGTCAGGAGTCGCGCTGCGGCGTTTTGGACCAAGTCGCAGGCGGGACAGGGAAGATTGGCATGTAGTGGAGTGGTGCCGCAGCTGGTAACGCCAGACACCCGGGCTTCCAGGTTCAGACGCTGGAGTCTGAAGAAGGGTCTCGACGCGAAACGTCACCCATTCCTTCGTCCCCCGGAGATGCTGCCTGCCCCGCTGAGTTACCTTTGTGTCGATCGTGGGGTTTCGACCAGCACCTGCAGTTCCTTCCTCCACCAGTTGCGTGCGGGACTGTGAGGGTGAACCGTGGATCCAGGTGGCCGGTGAACCTGCCAGAATATCTTCGCCTCCTCATCCATCAACCTCTGGTTGCTGTGGAAATGCAAAAAAAATCATGTTCAGTGCAAGTTGCAGCAGCGAGATGTTTATTGCAGACACCTCTGGGCTCGCTGCCGTGATCTGCTGTCTCTGTTGTGCTAAGAAATCTCATTAGTTTGTGCATCATAAATGACCCCGTTATGGACCTGTGGTTAAAGAAAATCAATGACGGTGATTCAGCAACGAGAAGCACTGCGGAATGCCAGCGAAAGCTGCCAACACACACACACACACACACACACATTTACACAAACAACACATGGGCATGCAGCACATCGCATGCAAAATACATACACAACATGCACACACTGACACGCACATACATGTATATTCATCATCATCAGCGGTCACTCGAAACGAGTATGACTGTCCTCTCATGGGGGACGCCTGTGCGTGACTTTGTTTAACGTGGGGAGACTGGTGCACAGACAGCCACCCCACGGTCCGTGACAGATCTGGGTCAGGATCCAGTGGCATGGAGTCCAAGACGACCGGAGACCCTTTTCTGCCGCAGCCTTCATCCGCCTTCCCAGCCGTTGTGACGCTCCACTAAGGTCAGCCATCGTCCTCCGCCTGTTCCACCGTTGAGGTCTTGGTTGGATTGGCTCTTTGTCAGAGACCTCCCCCCCTCGACCTCACCGCCATGGGTGGCCCTACCAGGAGCGTAGCTCCAGACGGCATCGCTCTCAGGACCTCAGGACCACACGAGCTTCTCCACCGCGACTTCATTTGTCTTCATGAGTTTTCTGTCAGTTGCCTGTTCGAGCACAGGCACAGGGCTTGGCTACCAGCGGCTGCTCACAGCAGAGTTCAGTGCATTTCCCCAAGTAGCCACAGGAGTCCAACGTGAGCATAGAGGACCCGTCCCACTTGCGCGACTTTTCAGCGGACTGCCTGCGACCTTCAAGCTCGCAAAGGCGGGGGCCAGGGAAAGCGGGGGAGCGCTCTCTGAATTTCACAAGGTGATACAGACACACACCGCGATGAACAGGAAGGTTAAGACGGCTGGCACAGTGGTCGGTAAGCCCTTTAAAAGAGCGGGGTTGAGGGGAGAAGGGGGGAAAAGGAGTGAAGACACTTTTAAGAAGCCAGACAACTTTTAATAAGCCAGAGATACACGGCTGTGAAGCTCGGCGGGCATTTAACATTACCGGCCGGTTTTCCTTGGTTCTGGAAACTCGTGCTTATGTTTTATTTTCCCCAATGAGCCAATGAAAGTCAGCAAAGGCGATTAACTAAAACTACCTACGGCTACATCGACTACCCATAACTACATGGTGACCCCACTCCAACTGCACCTCTGACCGTACTGAGGCCGCGACTAGTTCCCAGAATGCGGGAACTACCCCCCCCCCCGACCATGAAGGAGAATCACCAGCGAACATGTGGCGAACATGTGGCGATCATGGGGCGAGCGCAGAGTCTCCTGCACTCGCCTAAAAAAGTTGCCCAAGTGGGACAATACCTTCAGGCTTTTACTGAATGACAGGCACAAGAAAGCTGGAGTAACCCAGCGGGTCAGGCAGCATCTCTGGAGAAAAGGACTGGTTGACGTTCCCAGTTATGGTGGGACTTCTGGATGCAAAGAGATAATGAGAGAGAATTTTTTTGTTAATAGAAGCAAAAAAGCAGGGCAATAAAAGAAAACAATGCACGTTGTCATTCAGAAGTCTGCGCATTGTTTAATAACTGGATGAATCACAGAGGAGTGATAAATGAAAAGCTATTTCCATTTAAACAACACTTGGAACCCTCAGATATTTTTAACTCCCATTTATAAAACCATAGTGCAATATGTCTTCCTGACAATTATGTTCCCCTTGTTCGCACGAGTGATATTCAACGGTTTCGAGCATGAAAACGAAGGAAGTTCGAGAAAAAGACTTGTATTTGTTTGGCATTTTTAGCATCCATTTTAGGATCAGACCCTTTGGTCATCACCGGCGGTCACTCGAAACGAGTATGACTGTCCTCTCATGGGGGACGCCTGTGCGTGACTTTGTTTAACGTGGGGAGACTGGTGCACAGACAGCCACCCCACGGTCCTTGACAGATCTGGGTCAGGATCCAGTGGCATGGAGTCCAAGACGACCGGAGACCCTTTTCTGCCGCAGCCTTCATCCGCCTTCCCAGCCGTTGTGACGCTCCACTAAGGTCAGCCATCGTCCTCCGCCTGTTCCACCGTTGAGGTCTTGGTCGGATTGGCTCTTTGTCAGAGACCTCCCCCCCTCGACCTCACCGCCACGGGTGGCCCTACCAGGAGCGTAGCTCCAGACGGCATCGCTCTCAGGATCTCAGGACCACACGAGCTTCTCCACCACGACAAGGTGACAATCCGCGGAGATTGGTAATCCTTGGTAATCCGTGAGACACTTATAAACCATTGCAAGAAAGCTTTTCACTGTATCCCGGTACACGTGATAATAAACTGAACTGAAGTGAGACGTAGCTGCCACTTTGTGCACTGTACATTTCCAGAAGCAGCAATGTGATAATGGGTATTGGTGGCATCAAGCGATGATAATTTGTATTGGTGGTATCAAGTGATGGATAAGATGGGTGGCACAGTAGCCCAGCCTTACAGGGCCGCAGATCCGGGTTCGATGCTGACTGCGGCTGCTTGTCTGCACGGGGTTTGTACGTTCCCCCCGTCAGCTGCGTGGGTTTTCTCCAGGATCGCCGGTTTCCTTTCACACTCCAGAGACGTACAGGATTGTAGGCTAAATGGTTTCTGTAAATTGCCCCCAGCGTGTAGGAGAGAGCTAGTGCACGGTTGGTCGACGCTCGCTCGGCGCGGATTCTGCAGGACCTGCGAGGGCCAAAGGGCCTGTTTCCACACCGTATCTCTAAACAAAACTAACCTCAACGAAGAACCACAAACTGCCTTTGGTTGCACTGAGGGCCGGATTATTAATTTATTGAATTTTCTATTCATTATATTATATTGTGCCTACAAGCCCGTTGTGCTTCTGCAAGTAAGGATTTCATTGATCTGTAGTCAGTACATAAGACAATTTAACACTTGAGTAAGAGTATTTGGAGTCTTTGTTGAACTTCTCGTTCCAAAGTCAGCATCTCCGACTGTGTAGCACACTGCCAGTGGCACACAGCGCCAGGAACTTGCCCCTCCGGGTTCCATCCCGACTACGGGCGCTGTCTGTACGGAGCTTGCACGTTCTCCCCGTGACCCGCGTGGGTTTTCTCCGGGCGCTCCGGTTTCCTCCCGCACTCCAAAGACGTGCAGGTTTGTGGGTTAATTGGCTTTGGTAAAAATTGTAAATTGTCCCGAGCGTGTGCGCGATAGTGTGAGGTCAGCGCGGACCTGGTGGGCCGAACGGCCTGTTCCCGGGCCGTAGCCCCTCACAAAAACAAAGCTTGACTTGGCTCGTGTGCTTGATTAAACCCAGAACTTGCCGAGTAAGTTGTGAGAGTGCGACTCTCTCAACCAGATGCTGCTCCGTGGTAGCAATGGATGGACAAATACCCACAGCTGGATAGTGTTACTCAGGGTGTATTGATACCAGAATCCGTGACTTTTGTTAATACGCCTTTGAATCCCTGGAGGATTTGCAGTTCAGCCACGATGATACATCTCCTATGTACTCAGCTGGAGACATGAAGATGAATGTGGCTTTCCAGAGTCTTGCCCCTGTGATGGGAAGTGATATTTTTGAAGCCTTGGTAATTGTGTTTTGATGAAGGTGGTAGGTTTATTGATTAACTAATTCCCAACCTTCCTATAGGGCTATGCCTCTCCATCATAGCGAAAGGGTTTGAATTTAGGAGCAAGGAGGTCCTACTGCAGTTGTACAGGGCTCTGGTGAGACCACACCTGGAGTATGGTGTGTATTAATTTAAGGAACTACATTCTTGCTATTGAGGGAGTGCAGCGTAGGTTCACCAGGTTAAGTCCCAGGATGGTGTGACTGCCATATGATGAAAGAATGGAACGACTGGGCTTGTTTTCACTGTCATTTAGAAGGATGAGAGGGAATCTTATAGAAACATATACAATTCTTGAGGGATTGGACAGGCTAGATGCAGGAAAAATGTTCCCCATGTTGGGGGAGTCCAGAACCAGGGGCCACAGTTTAGGAATAAGGGGTAGACCATTTCGGACTGAGATGAGGAAAAATGTTTTCACCAGAGAGTTGTGAATCTGTGGAATTCTCTGCCACGGAAGGCAGTGGCGGCCAATTCACTGGATGTATTCAAGAGGGAGTAAAACCCCTGTCCCACGGTACGAGTTCATTCCAAGAGTTCTCCCGAGTTTGCCCTGATTCGAACTCGGAGATTTACGGTAATGGCCGCTCGTCGGTACTCGGGGCTCTCGTGGACATTTTTCAACATGTTGAAAAATCTTCGCGAGTCTTCCCGTGCTTACCTGCCGTTAGCGAGTCTTCCCGAGTACCTGCCGTTAGCGTTACGAGACGTCCCCGAGCTCCGACGTACCCGCTACGTTCATTCTCCGTGCTTACCACGAGTTTGATTTCTTTAAACTCAGGAGAGCACTTGGAATGAACTCGTACCGTGGGACAGGGCTGTTAGATTTAGCTCTCAGGGCTAACGGAACCAAGGGATTTGGGGAGAAAGCAGGAACGGGGTACTGATTGTGGATGTATCAGCCGTGATCACATTGAATGGCGGTGCTGGCTCAAAGGGCCGAACGGCCTACTCCTGCACCTATTTTCTATGTTTCTGTGATAACAGTTTAGTTTGTTATTGTCACGTGCAGTGGAAGGCTCTACTGACTGAGCTTACGGGGATGGTGAGTGGGTTTTGATGTGACCTAAGATAGACTCTTCAAGAGTCAGGAGAGTTTTATTGTCATGTGTCCCAGATAGGACAATGACATTCTTGCTTGCTCAAGCGCGACAGAATATGGAAACATAGTACATCACGGGAGAAAAAGAGTTCAGTGTGTGTATATAGACACATGCACGCATACTCAATAAATAAACAATTATCGTGCAATAATAATAATAATGGTCTGTTGTACTTCAGAGATTACTTGTTGTGGTGTTTAATAGCCCAATGGCTGTAGGGAAGCAGCTGTCCCTGAACCTGGACGTTACAGTTTTCAGGCTCCTGTACCTTCTTCCCGATGGCAGTGGTGAGATGAGCGCGTGGCCAGGATGGTGTGGGTCTCTGATGATGCTGGCTGTCTTTTCGAGGCAGTGACTGCGATAGATCCCCCCCCTCTGTGACCCCTTTAACTGGCCACAAAATGGCTGCGGGACAAGGTTGCAGCGTCCAATAATCAAAAGGAGGAAAATAAACATGTGGGTGGTCTTGGCAGATTTGTTTCAATTACCTGCTAAGTGCTGCCCATTTAATTTTTAATATCCAGCCGCAGGTACATTCTTTTCAATTAATTATTAAATACTCTCTTACTCTCTGTCATAAAGGTTAGCGCAATAGAACATTCTATTGCGGAGACGCAGTCATCCTTCGAAGATGGACACAAAAAGCTGGAGCAACTCAGCGGGCCGGGCAGCATCTCTGGAGAGAAAGAATGGGTGGTGTTTCGGGTCGAGGCCCTTCTTGCTGGTCATTCTCTCCACAGATGCTGCCTGCCCCGCTGATGAGTTACTCCAGCTTTTTCTGTCTATGTTCGGTTTAAACCAGCACCTGCAGTTCCTTCCGGCCCAGTATTTTTTTCAACGGAGGGCGAGCTGTTGGAACTTCGCCGCATTAGGCTGTGTTGGTTCCTGTGAGACTGCGGCAAATGGCTCCGTTCTTGGAGGCTGTAAGATTGTTACTGAGCGAAGAGCATCCATTAATGTCACTGCGAGAGAGCGGGGCTTGTAGATGACAACAAGGCCTGTCCTTTGTTAGTGCTACTGTGCCTGTTCGAGTCGCAGAGAGGCTGCATCTGTTATTAGACACAAAACGCTGGAGTAACTCAGCGGGACAGGAGGGAAGGAACGGGCGCCGTTTCGGGTCGAGACCCTTGTTCAGACGGAGAGTCAGGGGAGAGGTTGATTTGGTGGCGCAGCGGCAGAGTCGCTGCCTCACAGCGCTTGCAGCGCCGGAGGCCCAGGTTCAATGCCGACCACGGGGGTGCTGTCTATACGGAGTGTGTACGTTCTCCCTGTCACCTGTGTCGGTTTTCTCCGAGATCTTCGGTTTCCTCCCACCCTCCAAAGACGTGCAGGTTTGTCGATTAATTGGCCTCTGTAAATTGTCCCTAGGATAGTGTAGGATAGTGAAAGTGTGCGCGGAGATCGCTGGTCGGTGCGGACATGGCGGGCCGAAGGGCCTGTTTCCATGCTGTATCTCTAAACTAAGCTAAACTAGAAAGTAAACTACTGTGTGTGCGTGTGGCTGGTGACTTCTTCATGTGAGTGTGAGACAGTTTGAGATATTGCCTTTTAGAGCCACCTTGGGACATTTAGGTAAAAATTGTAAATTGTCCCTGTGTGTAGGATAGTGCTGGTATATGAGGATCGCTGATCGGAGCGGACTTGGTGGGGCCAAACGGCCTGTTTCAATAGACAATAGGTGCAGGAGTAGGCCATTTGGCCCTTCGAGCCAGCACCGCCATTCAATGTGATCATGGCTGATCATCCCCAATCAGTACCCCGTTCCTGCCTTCTCCCCATATCCCCTGACTCCGCTATTTTTAAGAGCCCTATCTAGCTCTCTCTTGAAAGCATCCAGAGAACCTGCCTTCACTGAGGCAGAGAATTCCACAGACTCCCAACCCTTAACAATCTTATATGTTTCAATGAGATCCCCTCTCATCCTTCTAAACGCCAGAGTGTACAAGCCCAGCCGCTCCATTCTCTCAGCATATGACAGTCCCGCCATCCCGGGAATTAACCCTGTAAACCTACGCTGCACTCCCTCAATAGCAAGTTTCCGTGCTGTATCTCTGAAAATAAAATATCAGATTGGGATCCTTGTTTGGGCTGATTGCAGTGAGGGGGGGGGGGGGGGGGGGGGGGGGGGGGGGGGGGGGGGGGGGTGAAGGGGGAGTTGGAAAAGAGAGGTGTGGATGGAACAAAGCCAGCCGAGTGATAGGTGGATACAGGTGAGGGGGGGGTGATTGGTGGATGGGTGCACAAAGGCTGAAGGTGGTGTAGGGCCCTGACCCGAAGCTGTTCCCCCGGTCTGAAAACATGAGGAATAAATCGGGTAGGCGCACAGTCTGTTGCCCAGAATAGGTGAATCGAGGACCAGAGGATGTACTGTAGGTTCAAGGTGAGGGGGAAAAGATTCAACAGGAATCTGAGGGGTAACTTTTTCACACAGAGGGGCGTATGGAGGTAGTTGAGGCTGGGACTATCGCAATGTTTAAGAAACGGTTAGACAGGTACATGGATAGGACAGTTTGGAGGGATATGGGCCAAGCGCAGGCAGGTGGGACTAGTGTAGGCCGGTGTGGGCGAGTTGGGCTGAAGGGCCTGTTTCCACGCTGTATCACTCTATGACTCTGTGGATGCTGCCTGATCAGTTGAGTTACCGCAGCACATTCGTGTGTCCTCCAAAGCTGTACTGCTCAACAAGGTGGTTGGGTTTCGGCACCTAGCTGAGGTCGACATTGACGTTTGCGTGAGGCCGTGTCAGTATTCGTTTTGCCGTGAATTACTGCCTGCATCAGGTGCTGCTATTCAGTTGCAGGTTCAGTGACCTGTACAAATTCATTCAGCCCAGCTTAATGGAACAATAGACATGTTGATGAGTGAGTGCGTGGGCTGCTTGCACCAAGCTATTGACTCGCAAGCCAATGATTTTTCAAGATCAGCTGCAGTTAGGTTTATTGCCACGTGTACCGAGGTACAGTGAAAAGCCTGTTGCCGTGTGCCGACCAGTCGGCGGGAGGACTACACATTGAATACTTGACAAGCCACAGAGAAGTTCTTTGCTTGCGTGCCCAGGGTATGCGAATAGTCGCACATACAGGGCATGTACAGTTACAAATATCCCCCCCCACCGCGCCAGGTCTCCCCCTTTGTTCTTCCCCTCTCTCCCCCTCCCTCACGACAGTCCCCCCCCCACGCTCCTCCTTCGTTCCTCCCCCCGGCAGCGCCGTCCCTCACTCCCACCGACCTCTCCGCTAACGCCGCCGGGTCCCCTCCAGACGCCCCCGTGGCGCCGACCCGTGCCCCTGCCGTGGCTCCACAGACCCAGGGTCCGATGGCGACGGGCCCCACAGGCCCGCGAGCCTTGACCCTCAGATTGCAATCAACCCATTGACACTGTATACAGTAGATCACATTCATCATCATCATAATCACACCTTATTAGCAAAGTGTTTTGCAACATTCGAGGGGTTTGATTGATACCTGCTGAGGGCATAATGTTTAGTGCGAGGTAAGGGCCAGCAATGTCTGGTCAAGGATAGTCCGAGGGTCACCAATAAGCTTAGATGGTAGTTCTAAGGACTGCTCCCTAGTTGTTGATGGGATGGTTCAGTTTCCTACTAAACCGGAGCACCCAGAGAAAACCCACACAGGTCACCGGGGCGAGCGTACAAACTGGCACGGAGAACTGTAAGCACTGGCAGCACTTGGCGGCGAAAGGACTTTTTCAGTAGTTTGGTTACTTGAAGTAACATTTCGGGATCACTTAAAGTCAAAAGTGTTTAATTCTCACAAGCAGCTGGAAGGAAACAAAGGAATGCTAACTTTCTGCAGCTGCACAGGCCCATTAACACAATGTGGGTCAGCACCGCTCTCTGCTGTTGGTCGGATGGTTCAGTTGCCTGATAACAGCTGGGAAGAAACTGTCCCTGAATCTGGAGGTGTGCGTGCGTTTTCACACACTCAATCACACTTTCACACGATTGGAGATGATTCTACACCTGACCTCCCACAAAGGCACAGCGCTCACAGCGAGGTGTGTTGGGGGCTTGGAGCCTTTGGTCCGTGAAGAGCAAATGCACAAACTGAAATGTCATTGCAGGATGCGTGTTCCCTGCACTTTCTACTTTTGGTTTAGTGTAGAGATACTGCTCGGAAACAGGCCCTTCGGCCCACAGAGTCCACACCGACCAGCGATCACCCCATACTAGCACTATCCTGCACGCACTAGGGACAATTTACACCAAAGCCAATTACTCTACAAACCTGCACGTCTTTGGAGTGTGGGAGGATGTCTTTGGTGCGTAGGTTCACCAGGTTAATTCCCGGGATGGCGGGACTGTCATATGCTGAGAGAATGGAACGGCTGGGCTTGTACACTCTGGAATTTAGAAGGATGAGAGGGGATCTTATTGAAACATATAAGATTATTAAGGGTTTGGACACGCTAGAGGCAGGAAACATGTTCCCGATGTTGGGGGAGTCCAGAACCAGGGGCCACTCAGTTTAAGAATAAGGGGTCGGCCATTTAGAACAGAGATGAGGAAAAACCTTTTCACACAGAGAGTTGTGAGTCTGTGGAAAGGTGGTGGGGGTGGGAGATTGCAACCTTCACGTGGTCCGCCCTGTTTCGACGAATGCAATCAACCCGGCATGCACAACCAAATAAGATCAAATGGAACAAGTTGTCCGACAACTTCAGGCTGTGCACGCCATACGCAAGAAGAAGAAGAGGGCGCTGGAGGCAGGTTCTCTGGAAACCTTCTAGAGAGAGCTAGATAGGGCTCTTAAAGATAGCGGAGTCAGGGGATATGGGGAGAAGGCAGGAACGGGGTACTGATTGGGGATGATCAGCCATGATCACATTGAACGGCGGTGCTGGCTGGAAGGGCCGAATGGCCTCTACTCCTGCACCTATTGTCTAATGTCTATTGTCTATTGAAACCGGAGCAGCTGGCGAAAACCCACGTGGGTCACGGGGAGAACGTACAAACTTCACGCAGGATCGAACCCAAGTCTCCGGCGCTGTAAGGCAGCAACTCGTGCGCTGCGCCACCGTGCCACTCTCCCTACTGAAAACATCAATCCCAGCCGGACGCGCTGATCCCTACATTAAGGAGACCCACTGGGGGAAATAAATGGGTCTCTATTCCTTGGAGCGCAGGAGGATGAGGGGTGATCTCATAGAGGTGTACAAGATTATGAGAGGAATAGATCGGGTGGATGCACAGAGTCTCTTGCCCAGAGTAGGGGAATCGAGGACCAGAGGACACAGGTTCAAGGTGAGAGGGGGAAAGATTTTGTAGGAATCTGAGGGGCAACCTTTTCACACAGAGGGTGGTGGGTGCATGGAACGAGCTGCCGGAGGGACGATCCCAACATTTAAGAAGCGATTAGACAGGAACATGGATAGATCAGGTTCAGAGGGATAAGGGCCAAACGCAGGCAGGTGAGAGATGGGACCTATTGGTTGGCATGGGGAAGTTGGGCCGAATGGCCTGCTTGCACGCCGTATCACTCTATGACTCCAATGGGTCTGGCAGCATTAGTGGAAGGATATGGACAGGCGACGTTTCGGGGCGAGACCCTTCACCAACATCTAGTCTTTCATTCTAGCTGGAAATATTGTTCCCATGAAATTGTACTTAATGACTGAAATATCATCGCTTTAGGAATCAGTCTAAAGTCTAAAGTTTAAAAGTAAAGTTAAAGTCAGAAAGCTGCACCGGTGTGTATAGCTTTTATTAAACAGTTTAGTTTATTGTCCCGTACACCGAGGTGCAGTGAAAAGCTTTTGTCGCGTGCTAACCAGCCAGCGGTAAGACAATACATGATTACAGTCGAGCCATTTACAGTGTATAGATACAGGATAAAGGGAATAACGTGAATAATTTTTAGTGTTAGATAAAGTCCATTCAAAGCCTGATCAAAAATAGTCTGAGGGTCGCCAAAGAGGTAGATAGTAGCTCATGACTGCTCTCTGGTAGGATGGTTCAGTTGCCTGATAACAGCTGGGAAGAAACTGTCCCTGAGACTGGAGGAGATAGGTGACGTTTCAAGTCTTCCGAAGAAGGGTCTCGACCCGAAGCGTTGCCTATCCCTTCGCTCCGTAGATGCTGCCTCACCCGCTGAGTTTCTCCAGCATTTTTGTCCACCTTCGGTTTTCCAGCATCTGCAGTTGCTTCTTAAACACTGGATCTGGAGGATTGTGGGTTTTCACTCTTCCGTACCTCTTGTCTGATGGGAGAGGGGAGAGGGGAGAAGGGGGAGTGACCGGGGGGTGAGACTGGACCTTGATGATGCTGCTGGCCTTGCCGAGGCAGCGTGAGGTGTAGATGGAGTCAATGGGAGGCAGGTTGGTTTGTGCGATTGATGGGTTTGCTCTCTGGTTGCGGTCGGACCGTTCGGTTACCTGATAACAGCTTGTTCCCCGACCTGATGACGCTGGCCAAAAGCGGGGAAAGAAAGTCGGGTCGGAAGTGAAGATAGTTGGAAGCTCGGACTTGCCTGGTATCTGATAAACATTAGAGTCGGCCGAAAGGAATGTGCGTCGGTCAACACACTATCAACTGAACAGCAGCTCTGTGTGCTGCTGCCTTAATAACTTCATAAAATATGTAAGAACTGTAGCACAGAGGCATATTATTCTCTACAGGCAGCTGTGAGGCCTTTATATTTGCTTGCCACCTGTCGCTCCAGGAACAATTACCAGCAATTAGCAATCTATCCCAACAGCCCCGAGTGAGCTGCAGAGACCCTGGCCATGGTCAATGGCGGTAAACGAGTACGAGGGTCATAAGATCATAAGTGATAGGAGCAGAATTAGGCCGTTCGGCCCATCAAATCTACCCTACCATTCAATCATGGCGGATCTATCTCTCCCTCCTGACCCCATTCTCCTGCCTTCTCCCCATAACCCCAGACACCCGTACTAACCAAGAATCTATCTATAGTAGACACAAAATGCTGGAGTAACTCAGCGGGTGAGGCAGCATCTCTGGAGAGAAGGAATGGGCAACGTTTTGGGTCGAGACCCTTCCTCAGACTGATGTCAGGGGAGGGGGGGGACAACGATAGAATGTAGGTGGAGACAGTAAGACTAGTGGGAGAACTGGGAAGGGGAAGGGGGACGGGATAGAGAGCCAAAGTAAGGGCTATCTGAAGTTAGGGAGGTCAATGTTCATACCGCTGGGGTGTACACTCCCCAAGCGAAATATGAGGTGCTGCTCCTCCAATTTGCGCTGGGCCTCCCTCTGACAATGGAGGACAGAAAGGTCAGATTGGGAATGGGAGGGGGAGTTGAAGTGCTGAGCCACCGGGAGATCAGGTAGGTTGAGGCGGACTGAGCGGAGGTGTTCCGTGAAACAACCGTGAAACAATTTTCCGTGAAAAGCCTGCGCTTGGTCTCGCCGATGTAGAGAAGTTGACACCTGGAACAGCGGATGCAGCAGATGAGGTTGGAGGAGGTGCAGGTGAACCTCTGCCTCACCTGGAAAGACTGTTCGGGTCCTTGGATGGAGTCGAGGGGGGAGGTAAAGGGACAGGTGTTGCATCTGTGGAATTTGTGGAATTCCCTGCCACAGAGGGCAGTGGAGGCCAAGTCACTGGATGGATTTAAGAGAGAGTTAGATAGAGCTCTAGGGGCTAGTGGAGTCAAGGGATATGGGGAGAAGGCAGGCACGGGTTATTGATAGGGGACGATCAGCCATGATCACAATGAATGGCGGTGCTGGATCGAAGGGCCGAATGGCCTCCTCGTGCACCTATTGTCTATGTTTCTATCTCCTGTGGTTGCAGGGGAAGGTAATCTATCTATCTCTGCCTTAAATAGATCCACACACTTGGCCTCAACAGCCTTCTGTGGCAATGAATTCCACAGATTCACCACCCTATGACTAAAGACCACAGATTAACCACCCACTGACCTGAAGGATATCAGGCTCCTGTTATACTCCCCCCACCCCCCCCCCCCCTCCCCCCCCACACTCTGTATTTAATTCCACTGACATTGACTTCAGCAACAGGAGAGCCGTGTGCTTTGAAGAGAAATTGAGGGCGATTGACCTATAAGCAATAACGCTTTGAAAACTAACAGACTGTGGCGTTTACAAGTTGAATGGCAAACCACTCCACTTAAACTTGTTTAGATTTCAAAGCCAGGGTTTATGTTTGTCCTGCCATGGGTTTGAGCCGAGCAGGCAGAGGAATGCTGTAACAAACTCAAAAGGGACTCAAACGTGCTGCGGTAACTCAACTTTGGATGCGGGCGAGGACGTTTCCACTAGTGGGAGAGTCCAGGACCAGAGGCCACAGCCTCAGAATTAACGGGCGTACTTTTTTGAAGGTGGTGAGTCTGTGGAATTCAGTGCCGCAGATGGCTGTGGAGGCCAAGTCAATGGGTAATTTTTAAAGCGGAGATTGAAAGATACTTCACGTTCAAGTTCAAGAGGGTTTATTGTCACGCGTCCCTGACAGGACAATGAAATTCTAGCTTTGCTTCAGCACGACAGAACATAGCAGGCATTGAATTGATTTGAACGGGTGTCATGGGAAGAAGGCAGGAGCATGGGGTTGAGAGGGAGACATGGTTCAGCCATGAATGAACGGCGGAGTAGACTCGATGGACTGAATGATCGACTTCTGTTCCTACGACTTATGAACATCTCTGGAGAACACGGATAGGTGACATTTTGGGTCGGGACCCTTCTGCACACATGAGGGGTAATCTTTTCACACAGAGGGGGGTGGGTGTACGGAACAAGCTGCCGGAGGGGGCAGTTGAGGCAGGTACTACCGCAACGTTTAAGAAATGTTTAGACAGGTACATGGATAGGACAGGTTAAGACAAGTCACTTTTATTTCTATAGCACATTTAAAAAACAACTCTCGTTGGCCAAAGTGCTTTACATTGGTGGAGGTACTAACGTTATACAACATTGGTTCATAGATTAAGTACATACATAAATACACACATATAGCCCTCCCTCAGAGGACGTCAAGAAAGGCTTGAGAGTAAAGATGAGTTTTAAGTCTCGACTTAAAGGACCGATGGAGGGGGCAGTTCTGATGGGAAGAGAGATGCTGTTCCACAGACTAACACAGGCTTAGAGGGATATGGATCGAATGCAGGCAGGTGGGACTTGTGTAGATGGGGCACGTGGGCAGGTTGAGCCGAAGGGCCTGTTTCCCCGCGGCAATCTCTCTGACCCGCTGAGTTGCTCCGGCATTCTGTGCCTATTGTCAAGTCGCCCTGACGTGGGGGAAATGGAGACACCTTGGCGATGTCTAATCTCCATTTCTCTCCGCGAGGTGTCCGGCGGCTCGCTTCATGGTGAGCCCGGTCGCTGGGGAACCGGTGTTAGTCGTAAACGCAACGCAGATGGAACAAAAGTCACCGAGCCATTATCAGTGCTCCAGGCCACGGGGCACCACAACTTAGCCGAGATAAATAGTCAACTTTATCACCCTGAAGGATATCTGCTTTTCACCTCTGGGGAAATCACTTGCAATTCCAAGTCCTGGTAGATGCAAGTGGAGAAATGAAGGTCAGGCGTTGAGCAGCAGCAGCTGCCCTGAGGGCTTGTTACGTTCATCGGTGTCTGTACAATAAAACACTGCTGGTGTTTCTGATTTAGGACATTAATTGGGCGCGATGCAGGTTCAGGCTGTGTTTTGCAGGGTCATCGTGGTTGAATACTGAATCTTGAGAGTAAATATTTGCAGCGCCCACAGCTCGAGATGGGAGCCGCGAGGAGAATTTGTTTCATATTCCCTCTCGTTGCAGTGTTAGAGCAGTGGTTTTGTTTACTGTCTGTTGTCGGGTGGACCGGGCCACAGGGGAAAGCTCTCCTCATCGGAGACCCCCGGACTATCTTTGATCGGACTCTACCTTGCACGAAGCTGATGCAAAACGACCCAGAAATAGTCATAGAACCAGACACACAGGAACAAGTCCTTCAGTCTGACTAGCCCGTGCCGGACAAGTTGGCGATTTAAGATGGTCCCAAGGGCCCACGTTTAGTTTAGTTTAGAGGTACAGCGCGGAAACAGGCCCTGCAGCCCACCAGGTCCACACTGACCAAACATTCACATTGTCCCACACACACTAGGGACCAAAGATCCTACAGCGAGCGAGGTAGACCACTCGACGAAAAAGACGTGGTGCGGTCATGGGCGGATTCGTGGGTGATTTTCGGCCCCATTTCCGTAACCGGCTTCCGTCTCCGCACCAAAGATCCCGTAGGATACTAGTGCGGAGAAGGAAGCCGGTCACGGAAACATCCTCGCAAAAATAAAAGTTATTTGGGAAAAATCTTCTCCTCATTTTCAGAATTATGATTTATCAACACAAACTGTTCGCCCGCAACAATGATTACACTGCGCGTCGGGTCGGGTCGTGTCGAGTTACTGAAATGGATGAAAAAAAGGCCCACGGTCCGCTCCGTTGCGTACTACACGTCAGCCCGTTGCATTTAGTATGAGTGGTCTATTTTGCTTGCTATAGGATCTTTGCTAGGGACAGTATTACATTTATACCAAGCCAGAAACCTACACACCTGCACGTCTTTGGAGCGTGGGAGGAAACCGAAGATCTCGGAGAAAACCCGCGGGGAGTTGGTACAAACTCCGTACAGCCAGCGCCCGTTGTCGGGATCGAACCCAGGTCTCTGGTGCTGTGAGGCAGCAACTCCACCATGGAAAAACATTACATGATTACAATCGAGCCGTCAATAGGGTACAGATACGTGATCAACGGGAATAATGTTTAATGCAAGATACAGCCCAGTAAATTCCAATCAAAGATGGTGTACAATTCTGGTCGCCTAGTTACAGGAAGGATGTCAACAAAATAGAGAGAATACAGAGGAGATTTACTAGAATGTTGCCAGGGTTCCAGCAACTATGTTACAGAGAAAGGTTGAACAAGTTAGGTCTTTATTCTTTGGAGCGCAGAAGGTTAAGGGGGGACTTGATTGAGGTCTTTAAAATGATGAAAGGGATAGACAGAGTTGACGTGGATAAGCTTTTCCCATTGAGGGTAGGGAAGATTCAAACAAGAGGGCATGACATGAGAATTAAGGGACAGAGGTTTCGGGGTAACGTGAGGGGTAACTTCTTTACTCAGAGGGTGGTGGCTGTGTGGAATGAGCTTCCAGCAGAAGTGGTGGAGGCAGGATCGATTTTAACATTTAAGACTAAAGTGGATAGGTATATGGACGTGAAGGGAATGGAGGGGTATGGTCTGAGTGCAGGTAGATGGGACTAGGGGAAAACAAATGGTCGGCACGGACTGGAAGGGCCGAGAGGGCCTGTTTCCGTGCTGTAATTGTTATATGGTTATATGGTTATAGTCCGTGGGTCTCCAATGAGCTAGATAGTAGCTGTGGACGGCTCTCTAGTTGTTGGTAGGATGGTTTGTCCTCTGTGATTCTGTCATAGGCTATAATTTGTCTTCATCTTGGACAGGTACACAGTTGGCAAGGTTTAGAAGGAGGCACCTATATCTGCCTTTCATTAAAAAGACAGAGTGCTGGAGTAACTCAGCGGATCAGGCAGCATCTGTGGAGAACATGGATAGGTGACGTTTCACAGAGTGCTGGAGTAACTCAGCAGGTCAGGCAGCATCTCTGGAGAACACGGATAGGTGACGTTTCGGATCGAGACCCTGAAACGACCCTTGTGCAACTGAAGATTAACACAAAGTGCTGGAGTGACTCAGTGGCTCAGACGGCATCTCTGGAGAAAAGGAATTTTCTACAGAGAGGCTGCCTGACCCGCTGAGTTACTCCAGCGTTTTGGGTCTATCTTCGGTGTAAACCAGCATCTGCAGTTCCTTCGTGCACATTATGAAACTATATATCAAGGCTAGTACGTTCATCGAGTCATTGTTTAAATCACCTGAGGTGAAATTAGTCAAGAGGTGACGCAAAATGCTGGAGTAACTCAGCGGGTCAGGCAGCATCTGTGGAGAACATGGATGGGTGACGTTTCGGGTCGGGACTGAACCAAAAATGTCACCTATTCATGTTCACTCGAGATGCTGTTTCAGGTTTCAGGGCGGGAGACTGATCTGAATGAATGTCTTTGCGTTAATGGCCGTGCCTGATCCCGCACCTTGCCTTCAGCCTCGCTCCATCTATCCTCTAGCTCATCTCCCCCTCTAGCTCCGTAACACAACATTCGCCATCCCCTCATCAATCAGTTTAACGATGAAAATGTGTTGTTGTTGCCCCATGGGTAGAGGCCGTGGCTGGGAACGCCAGTAATTAGAACCCGTACCTAGCTTCCTTCATCTGGCTGTCTGATTACCCACTTTGTGCATTTTTATCCCGCGCTTGGTTAGTTTATCTGTTATACAATCCCTCCGCTCCAAATGTTGCAATGGGCTGCTGGCTTCATTATGTTATTGTTGTCAAACCATGTGGGGCCAACTTTAGAATGAATGTATTGAATGTATGTGTGTGCGTGTGTGTGCGTGTGTGGTGTGTGCGTGTGTTTAGGCGTGTGTGTGCGGTGTGGTGTGTGTGCGTGCGCTTGTGGGGTGTATGGTATTATGTGTGTGTGTGTGTGTGCGTGTGTGTGTGTGTGTGTGTGTGTGTGTGTGTGTGTGTGTGTGTGTGTGTGTGTGTGTGTGTGTGTGTGTGTGTGTGTGTGTGTGCGTGTGTGTGTGTGTGCGTGTGTGCGTATGTGTGTGTGTGTGTGTTTAGGCATGTGCATGTGTTTTTAGGTGTGTGTGTGTGCGGTGTGGTGTGAGTGGTGTGTATGGTATGTGTGTGTGTGTGCGTGTGTGGTGTGGCGTGTGTGCGCGTGTGTGGTGTGTGTGTGTAGGCGTGTGTGTGTGTTTAGGCGTGTGTGCGCGGCGTGGTGTGCGTGTGTGTGTGTTTTGGCGTGTGTGTGCGTGTGTAATGGATTTGTGTGTGTGTGTGGTGCACACAGTTACACTGCACTGCAGAGTAATTGCAGCAAGACACAGCTCCGGGAGTCGGTGACGGAGCCGTTATGCCAGTGGCTGTTCACTGCTACAGAATCCGCACTCTGGCATTTTCCACTCCTTGGAGCTGGAGAGGAAGAAGTAACATTAGGAGTGAACTCGAGGAAACTTCCATTCCCAGGAGGCCAATTTGTGCTGGAGAATGGAGTTTTAATCTGTGCAGAAATGTGCTGACGCGGGTAACAGGAGGGACTAGAGGGAAACACATGAACACACACACCCTAGCACACAGACAGAGCTGCTGCTGCTGCTGCTGCTGCCTCTCCTGGTATGAGGTGTGGAAGGTATACACACACACACGCACACAAATCTGCACACACTTACACACGCACACCACGTGGACACTGAACACTCACATACATGCATGCCTACACACACACATACATCCACACCCACAGGCACACACACACACACACAAATGTGCACACAACACACCACATGGACACTGCACACACACAAATGTGCACACAACACACCACATGGACACTGAACACACACACACAAATGTGCGCACACACACATTTGTGCACACGCACGCATGGTACGCACACAGGCGTGCACACACACGTGCACACACACGTGCACACAACACACCACATGGACACTGGACACACAGACGGGTGCACAAGCACACACATACATGTGTGGACAGAACACACCACTTGGACACTGACACATACACACACGCACGCAACACACACGCACAGACACACACACACACGCACGCACGCAACACACACACACGCACAGACACACACATGCTAGACAGGAACATACACCATACACACACAGCTGACACACATCTCCAGATACTTGCTTATGTGTCAACAATGCGGTGCAGCCCAGATCCACTGAAAGAATAAATTAAGAAATAACAATAACAAAGGCTTTTAAATATAATTTTTCTCGCATTCACTATTACCTCTCCTGGTGGTTTCAGTTGATATTTGTCTTCTCCTGTTGACACCTCTTCCTTGCCTATTTGCCGTTATTCACCCGCCTTCTCTGAGCCAGCAGGACCCCAACATCCTTTCATCTGCTTTTCACCTCCAGCTTTGGTCCACCCATCTGACGCGCACCCCCCTCACCCGTATCCACCTATCACTTGGCTGGCTTTGTCCACACGCTCTATCTCTCCCCGCCCCACACTCCACTCATTCTGAAGAAGGGTCCTAACGGCACGGTGGCGCAGCGGTAGAGTTGCCGCCTGACAGCGCCAGAGACCCGGGTTCGATCCTGACCACGGGCGCTGTCTGTACGGACTTTGTGCGTTCTCCTCGTGACCTGAGCGGGTTTCCTCCGGGATCTCCGGTTTCCTCCCACACTCCAAAGACGTACAGGTTTGTAGGTTGACACAACAACCTGGAATACCTCAGCGGGTCTGGCAGCATCTCTGGAGAAAAGGAATAAGGTGGATTTTCGGGTCGGGACCCTTCTTCAGACCAGAAACGTCACGTATTCCTTCTCTCCAGAGATGCTGCCTGACCCGCTGAGTTACTCCAGTATTTTGTCTATCTTCAGTTTAAACCAGCATCTACGGTTCACTTCCTCCAGGTTTGTAGATTAATTGGCTTCAGTAAAAAAATTGTAAATTGTGTGTAGGATCGTGCTAGTGTTCAGGGTGATTACTGGTCGGCAAGGCCTTGGTGGGCTGAAGGGCCTATTTCCACCGAAGATAGACACAAAAAGCTGGAGTAACTTAACGGATCAGACAGCATCTCGGGAGAGATGGTATGTGTGATGTTCCGGGTCGGGACCCTTCTTCAGACTGAGAGCCAGGCGAGAGGAATGGAAGGGTAAGGTGTGAAAATGACAGATCAAAGCAGACGATGATAAGGAAATGCAGAATTTTTTAAGAAGGAACTGCAGATGCTGGACAATTGAAGGGAGACAAAAATGCTGGAGAAACTCAGCGGGTGAGGCAGCATCTATGGAGCGAAGGAAATAGGCGACGTTTCGGGTCGAGACCCTTCTTCAGACTGGTTCATTGTTCGCTGAGGGGAAGGTGATTCCCACACTGTATCTCTAAAATCTAAAGTCTAAACTCTCTACCTACCAAAGCCCAGTCTCATCACACACCGTGTTCAGAATCAAATGACTTTCTCCCTGACCAAATGTCCTGGCTTTGATTTAATGAATATCTTGACGCATTATAAAGAGTATGAGGCATTGTGACCCAACTCAGACAGGCAGCGAAGACTGACAGGCGTATATATATTCACATCTATTCGTATCCAGCCACATTTCAAGACCTGAATCCAGCTGAAGGTCACCTGCTTGAAGTGAGAGAAGGTTGTTTAAGATGCATTCATTGTGAGAGGCCAAGGAAAGAAATTACCTGCACGAGATTCTGTAGCTAGTTTATTGAGGAATTGGAAAATGGGTGCAAGATGCATAGCTCCGTGGCCCACTCAGGTCTAAATGCTCAAAGAGGAACAGCTGTTTAGTTTAGAGAGACAGGGGGATAAACAGGCCCTTCGGCCCACCGTGTCCATGCGACCATCGATCACCCGTTCACACTAGTTCTATGTTATCCCGAAGATAGACACAAAATGCTGGAGTAACTCAGCGGGTCGGGCAGCATCTCTGGAGAAAAGGAATAGGTGACGTTTCGGATCGAGACCATTTATCAGGCGCGAAGCACTTCACCGCCCCACTGAGTTACTCCAGCATTTTGTCTCTATCTTTGGTGTAAACCAGCATCTGCAGTTCCTTCCTCCGCTCATCCGCTTCCCAACTTTCTCATCCACTGAGCACTGGTGGGTGATTTACAGTGGGCCAAATGACCGACAAACCCACGCGTCTTATGTCAACACTCAGAGGCTAATCTTACGCACACATTTGTAAGCTGTATAAAAGTGAATCATTTTCGGGCGGAACTTTTTAAGGCAATTTCGGAAGTTGTCAACACCAATTTGGTCCCTGATTCAAAATTAATAATATTAGGAATACTAGAACCAAATCAAGCTATTCACAACGAACCAAAGAACTTTTATCGATTATAGTTTAATAATTGGAAAAAAAAATTATATTAAAATTCTGGAAAGGCCCTATAAGCCCCACAATTAAAATGTGGACAATGGAAATGTCGGAGACCCTACATTTGGAAAGATTAAGGTTTGTCTTAATGGACAAACAAGAACTATTCATAAGAATATGGTCTCCATTTATTGAATGAAGAAGGGTCTCGACCCGAAACGTCGCCTATCTCCTTCGCTCCTTAGATGCTGCTGCACCCGCTGAGTTTCTCCAGCTTTTTGTGTACCCTCGATTCTCCAGCATCTGCAGTTCCTTCTTTAAAACCCATTTATTGAATACTTGAAGGGGCAAATTGGTTCGGAACGAGAACCTGCCTGAAACCTGAATTAAGGAATAGATGAAGAATTATTATAATCCACGGATGTAGCTCCAAGGACGCATAATCAGTCGAATACTCCATTCTTTTTTTTGTTTTTTTTCTCTTTTTTTTTCTACTATTTTCTATCTATATAAAAATTTAAAAAAATATAAAGAAGTACGATTACGATACAATTGTTGATATAAATAATATTAATAATGTATGGCTACAACAAACAAAATGCTTTTTATTAATGTATTTACTTCTAATAAAAAAAATTAAAAAATTTTTTAAAAAATTTAAAAACCCGCATGTCTTTGGGAGGTGGGAGGAAAGCGGAGCACCCGGAGAAAACGCACGCGGTCACGGGGAGAACATGCAAACTCCACACAGACAGCACCGACGGAGTTTGTACGTTCTCCCCGTGACCTTGTGGGTTTCCCCCGGTGCTCCAGTTTCCTCCCGCACTCCAAAGACGTACAGGTCTGGAGGTCAATTGGCTTGGTATAAATGTAGAATTGTTCCTAGTGTGTGTGGGATAGTGTTAGTGTTTCCGTGCTGTTTCTCGAAACGGAACTGTCCTAGAAGAACGAATGTGGCTTCGTTGGGCTTTGGGATAATTCCTTCATGGAATCTGTTCCTGGATCTATAACATAAATGATGCTGGAGACGCATGTGACCCGTGCCCACCGCATTTTGTCCCTCCTACCTTTTGCTTTCCAGTTATACCTCCTTAGCAGATTTGGGCAGCTTCACTACCGGTCGACCTCCGCAGGTGCAACGCTGTAATCCTGCACTGTGCACCCTGCCTTTACCGACGCTCTGGTCTTGGCAGCATGTTCAGCATGGACATTGCGGGCCGAAGGGCCTGTTCAGGTGCTGTACTGTTCGATGTTCTGTGTTCTGTTCCATGAAGGCTTTGTTTTTAAGTTGCTGTTCTCTTTCTCTTTCTCATTCACAGGCAGAACAGCGCAGAGATAACTGGGTCATTACAAAGGTAGGAACCTGGCATTCTCTACAATAAAACACGTTTGTCGGATGGCGTTGTATTTCTCTTTGGTTTGGAGCTTGGGCAAGAAGCAGTGGCATGCTCAAGGTGGTGGCAGTGCCCTGTGCCTCGATCATATCAGAAGTACGGCATTTGAGTGAATGTTTGAGATGGTGGGCGTGTGTACAACCAGCAGGTTATCCAGCTTTGGAAGACTTCTAATTCCTCAGCAATCCCACTGAATGTTACAATAGACGATAGGTGCAGGAGTAGGCCATTCAGCCCATCAAGCCAGCACCGCCATTCAATGTGATCATGGCTGATCATCCCCAATCAGTACCCCGTTCCTGCCTTCTCCCCATATCCCCTGACTCCGCCATCTTTAAGAGCCCTATCCAGCCCTCTCTTGAAAGCATCCAGAGAACCGGCCTCCACCGCCCTCTGAGGCAGAGAATTCCACAGACTCACAACTCTCTGTGTGAAAAAGTGTTTCCTCATCTCCGTTCTAAATGGCTTACCCCTTAATCAAAAATGCGGCCCCTGGTTCTGGACTCCCCCAACATCGGGAACATGTTTTCTGCCTCTAGGGTGTCCAAACCCTGAATAATCTTATATGTTTCAATAAGATCCCCTCTCATCCTTCTAAACTCCAGAGTGTACAAGCCCAGCTGCTCCATTCTCTCAGCATATGACAGTCCCGCCATCCCAGGAATTAATCTTGTAAACCTACGCTGCACTCCCTCAATAGCAAGAATGTCCTTCCTCAAATTAGGGGATACCAACGCTGGAGGATGCTGCGGTTACTGGACATCTACAATAATAAAATATGTTTGGGTTTTAGTGTATGACTCAACAGCACAAAACAAAATGGTCGCACTCATCTCCATCCAGCCTCCAACCTAATCCTTTCTCTTCCCCTCAAGTTATTGTTGGATGAATTAACACTTCATTGTTTGCAGATTGTTATTTATCGTCAAGTGTTAAGCCTGCGCCCATTGTCCATATTTTATGCTCCATGTTGTCCTTGCTGACCAAATAGCACTGCTGACCAAAGATCCAACAGCGAGCGAGATAGCCCACTCGACGAAAAAGACGCAGTGCGGTCATGGGCAGATTTGTGGGTAATTTTCGGTCCCATTTCCGTAACCAGCTTCCATCTCCGCACCAAAGATCCCGTAGCGGAGCAAAGATAACTAGTGCGGAGACGGAAGCCGGTTACGGAAACATCCTGGTAAAAATCAAAGTTCCTTGGTAAAAATCTTCTCCTCATTTTCAGAATTTAAATTTATTAACACAAACTGTTCCCCCGATTACACTGCGAGTCGGGTGGGGTCGGGTTACGGAAATGGATGAAAAAAATTCCCACGTTCAACTCCGTTGCGTGCTACACGTCCATTTAGCAGGAGTGGTCTATCTTGCTCCGCTGCAGGATCTTTGCTACTGATGTTGGTTGACATCAATCTCCTTCTTCTTGCGAATGAAACATAAATAAACCAAAGGAATAGTTAGATCTCAAGCCGGGTGTTGAGCAGCCAGGTTGTTGTCTCTGTTGGTGTCAATGTCTGCCAGGCCCTGACAGAGCTCCATTTGGTGGGTGGTAGAGCGGGCACCCAGAGATGACATGGTTGGCCGTCTGTTGTTCTGCTCCGCATTCACAGGCTGGGCTCTGGCAGAACCCCATCTCCACACGCTGGCATTGAAACGCCCAACTCCAGTACCAAGTCTGTTGAGCTTCACCCATGCTCCTCTGGGGAGGTCAGACCCTGGACAGCTTTTAATCTGGTGAAGAGATGTCGCTGTGTAATGGAGATGAGGTTGCCTTCCACTCCTGTGACCTCTATATGGTGTTGACATGATGGCTTCAACCGAGCACATCTGCCAAAGGTGTCTGAGAAGGAACTTTGTTACCAAGCAAAGAAATGGTAGGTAGACAAAAATGCTGGTGAAACTCAGTGGGTAAGGCAGCATCTCTGGAGCGAAAGAAATAGGCAACGTTCTGGAGAAATCCTACTGGAGAAACGTTGCCTGTTCCCTTCGCTCCATAGCTGCTGCCTCACCCGCTGAGTTTCTCCAGCATTTTTGTCTACCTTCAATTTTCCAGCATCTGCAGTTCCTTCTTAAACAAAAGAAATGGCAGGGGTGACTAGAACATTGGTCAATGGGATGGGATTTCCTGAGTGTCTTGTTCAGGATGACGAGCGGCGATGATTCTGTTGTCTTCAACGTTGACCTCCCACGTGGTTCCCCCGCATCCTCCTCCTCGTAGACTTGAGACCTTCCCCGTGCCACGTTCCAGTCGCCCATCATGACTAACGCCAACTGCTGGATAAGCGACGTCATAGTTTTAAAACCCCAATCCCGGTTCTGAAAATTATTGTCTCACCCCCTCTGTTTCTCCATAACCCACCAAAAGCACGCACTACTTCGAAAAAGAAAACCCCGAACTTCTGGAGATAAACACAAAAAGCTGGAGTAGCTCAGCGGGTCCAAGGCAGCATCTCTGGGAAGGAGGAATGGGCGACGTTTCGGGTCGCGACCCTTCTTCAGACTGGTTAGGGATAAGGGAAACGAGAGATATAGGCGGTGATGTAGAGAGATAAACAAAGATGCTGGAGAAACTCAGCGGGTGAGGCAGCATCTATGGAGCGAAGGAAATAGGCAACGTTTCGGGCCGAAACCCTTCTTCAGACAATGAATGAAAGATATGCAAAAAAGTAACGGTGATTAAGGAAACAGGCCATTGTTAGCTGTTTTTGGGTGAAAGCGAGACTTGGGTGGGGGAGGGATAGAGAGAGAGGGAATGCCGGGGCGACCTGAAGTGAGAGAAATCAATATTCATGTCACTGGGCTGTAAGCTGCCCAAGCGAAATATGAGATGCTGTTCCTCCAATTTGAGTTTAGCCTCACTCTGACAGTGGAGGAGACCTTTGTGCAGTCTCCCACACTCAATGGGCCTTCTTGGTAAAATCTCACCCAACTAAAAGGTCTTCTTCTTCTTCCTATCGAGTCCACACACAAGATTGGAAGTTGTCCAGCCAGAGCTGGGCACACTTCTCGGCGTCTGCACACAACGGCGCCTGTCTTGTCGCTTCTTGTACGTGGCGGTGGAAAGATTGGTGGAAACAGGGCCGCTCTTCCCTTGACCCCAACTAAAAGGTGACTCCCAGAAAGCCAGTCCTGGCTTTCCAACAATAATTTTTCATGTCAATCCTTGCTTACAATTGAGGGCAGGCTCGGCAGTAAGGAACTGTTCGTGTGTACACACTTTAGTTTCCTTGCCTGCCTCTGTGCCTTTAATATGAGTCAGATTCGAGTTGGGTCCTGCCAAATGGGAAATGTTTACACCAAAGATAGACACAAAGTGCTGGAGTAGATCAGCGGGTCAGGCTGTATCTCTGGAGAGGATGGAAAGGTGACATTTCGGGTCAGGACCATCCCACAGACTCAAAATGTTTATGTTTTTGAGAGATTGAGTGAATGACGTGCTTTGCAAACAGGCCCTTCAGCTCACCAAATGCACGCCGGCCACAGCCCACCCGTTCACACTAGTTCCATGTTATCCAACTTTCTCATCCACTCCATACACACTTGGGGCAAATTGCAGGGGGCCAATTAACCTACAAACCCGCACGACTTTGGGATGTGTGGGGAAACCGGAGTACCTGGAGAAAACCCACGCTTTCCTCTCAGCTGTTGTCAGGTAACTGAACCGCCCGCTCACCAGCTGGAGAGCAGTCCTGACATGGAAACATAGAAAATAGGAGGCCATTCGGCCCTTCGAGCCAGCACCGCCATTCATTGTGATCATGGCTGATCGTCCCCAATCAATAACCCGTGCCTGCCTTCTCCCCATATGCCTTGATTCCACTAGCCCCTAGAGCTCTATCTAACTCTCTCTTAAATCCATCCAGTGATTTAAGAGAGAGTTAGATAGAGCTCCCGGGGGCCACAGTCTCAGAATAAAGGGGAGGTGATTTAAGACTGAGGTGAGAAAAAACTTTTTCACCCAGAGAGTTGCGAATTTGTGAATTTCCCCTCCCACCCTAACCATGGACTGTTTGCCCCCCTACCATCAGGGAGGCAGTACAGGAGCCTCAGGTCCCGCACTAGTAGGATGAGGAACAGCTTCTATAACAACGCCATCACACTGCTGAACTCGGAGTCCCGCCGATAGATTTCTCCAGTCTCTCCGTCCACATTGTCTGCATTCTGTATCTATTTCTATATTGCTATTATTACGAACTGACGCTAAACTGCATTTCGTTGTACCCACACTTGTCTCTGTGCAATGACATTAAAGTTGAATTGAATTGAATTAAATTGAATTGATTTGGCCTCCACTGCCCTCTGTGGCAGGGAATTCCACAAATTCACAACTCTCTGGGTGAAAACGTTTTTTCTCACCTCAGTCTTAAATTACCCCCCCTTTATTCTGAGACTGTGGCCCCTGGTTCTGGACTCGCCCAACATTGGAAACATTTCTCCTGCATCTAGCTTGTCCAGTGCTTTTATAATTTGATATGTTTCTATAAGATCCCTCCTCATCCTTCTAAACTCCAGTGAATACAAGCCTAGTCTTTTCAATCGTTCCTCATATGACAGTCCCGCCATCCCAGGGATCAATCTCGTGAACCTACGCTGCACTGCCTCAATCACAAGGATGTCCTTCCTCAAATTAGGAGAACAAAACTGTACACAATACTCCAGATGTGGTCTCACCGGAGCCCTATACAACTGCAGAAGAACCTCTTTGCTCCTATACTCAACTCCCCTTGCTATGAAGGCCAACATGCCGTTCGCCATTCAAACTAAGAACTAAGAGCCCTAAAGTTGACCTCCCGTCTACCTCATTGGAAACCTTCGAACTATGTTTAATCAGACTTTATTTTGCTCTAAAGGGCATACCCTTTATCCTGTATCTGTGCAATGAATGGTTTGATTGTAATCATGTATAATCTTTTTGCTGAATGGAAAGCAGGCAACAAAAAAAACTTTTCACGATGCAGGTGACAAAAATAAAGTGAACTAACCATAATGTAGATGCTCATCTGGCCTGTATTGTCAGTCATATCTTTTAATGTCAATCCTTATCAGTTTTTAACGAGATTAGCGGAGCTGTGAATAATTCAAAGCTGATTAGCAGTTGATTGATTTTAATCTGCAATTAATTTTTATTTTCTTTGCTGTAATGCGATTTAGCCAGATGTTGCAGAGCTTGGAGCATGAGAGTTATTAGGGGAATCTTCGGGACTCGAGTGGAGTACAAACATATTGTCGTGCATTTTCAGACGTTTGTGATGAGGAACGGAGATGAGGAAACATAGAACCGAGGCGAGGAAACACGTGATGTTGGGGGAGTCCAGAACCAGGGGCCACACTTTAAGAATAAGGGGAAAGTGGTGAGTCTGTGGAATTCTCTGCCTCAGAGGGCGGTGGAGGCCGGTTCTCTGGATGCTTTCAAGAGAGAGCTGGATAGGGCTCTTAAAAATAGCGGAGTCAGGGGATATGGGGAGAAGGCAGGAACGGGGTACTGATTGGGGATGATCAGCCATGATCACATTGAATGGCGGTGCTGGCTCGAAGGGCCGAATGGCCTACTCCTGCACCTATTGCCTATTGTCTAATGGTGAGACCGCTTTTGGAGTATTGGGTTCAGTTCTGGGCACCGTGTTACAGGAAAGATGCTGTCAGGTTGGAAAGGGTCCAGAGCAGATTCACGAGGATGTTGCCAGGACTCGAGGGTGTGAGCTACAGGGAGAGGTTGAGCAGGCTGGGTCTCTATTCCTTGGAGCGCAGGAGGATGAGGGGTGATCATATAGAGGTGTGGAAAATCATGAGAGGAGTAGATCTGGTAGACGCGCAAAGTCTCTTGCCCAGAGTTGGGGAATCGAGGACCAGAGGACATAGGGAAAGGGGAAAGATTTAAAAGGGTCCTGAGGGGTAACTTTTTCCACTTTCTTTCCCATTTACATTTCAATTAAAAATAGGGATTGCAAAAAGAGAAACATTAAAAGTCTCAAAAAGTAGGTTGTATGGAACGAGCTGCCGGAGGAGGTGGTTGAGGCAGCGACTATTGCAACTTTTAAGAAACTATTGGACAGGGACATGGACAGGACAGGTTTGGAGGGATATGGGCCAAACGCAGGCAGGTGGGACGAGTGTAGATGGGGCGTGTTGGTCGCCGTGGGCAAGTTGGGCCGGAGGGCCTGTTTCCACGCTGTGTCACCCTGTGGCTGTGACTTTATGAGAGTCGTCCGCCTTTGCAGCCATTAATTGTTTCTCTTGGGAAAAACCTGTGGCTTCAGTAACAATGTGGGAAGCCCATGTTCCAGAAGGACCAAGTTAGTTATCCGAGGCTCGTGTGTAGAGACAAGGACATCATCAGTTTCCACTCCACAGATCCCATGTCCCCGAATATAGTTACCAGCAAGTCCGAGCCTGTTTGTTTGTGTGGTTGTTGTTCGTATTTGTGTTTCATTAATAGAAAAAAGTCAATGGACCACTGTACCACAGTGGGAAACTATTCCAATCTATTTTGAGACATCTGAATGTTTCTATTTGGCAATTCCTATTTTAAATTGAAATGTAAATGGGAAAGAAAATGAAATGCTGGTTTAGGAAACCACGGATGGCTGGGTTTGAAAGATCAGCGGTTCTGCTGTTGACCACAAAACGGCCGGCGAATAAACCTGCACCTGACTACGGGTGCAGTCTGTACGGAGTTTGCACGTTCTCCCCGTGACCTGCGTGGGTTTTGTCCCCGTGCTACGGTTTCAAGATTCAAGATTCAAGAGAGCTTATTGTCACGGGTCGCAGACAGGACAATGAAATCCTCGCTTTGCTTCAGCACAGCAGAACATAGTAGGCACGAATACAGAACAGATCAGTGTGTCCATATACCATTGTATAGATATATACACACATGAATAAGCAGATAATGTGCATTGGGCTATTAATGTTCAGAGTTTTGTTTGAGTTGAGTTTAATAGCCTGATGGCAGTGGGGAAGTAGCTATTCCTGAACCTGGACGTTGCAGATTTCAGGCTCCTGTACCTTCTGCCTGAAGGCAGCAGAGAGATGAGTGTGTGGCCAGGGTGGTGTGGGTCCTTGATGATGCTGCCAGCCATTCGGCCCTTCGAGCCAGCACCGCCATTCAATGTGATCATGGCTGATCATCCCCAATCAGTACCCCGTTCCTGCCTTCTCCCCATATCCCCTGACTCCGCTATCTTTAAGAGCCCTATCTAGCTCTCTCTTGAAAGTATCCAGAGAACCGGCCTCCACCGCCCTCTGAGGCAGAGAATTCCACAGACTCACCACTCTCTCTGTGAGAAAAAGTGTTTCCTCGTCTCCGTTCTAAATGGCTTACCGCTTATTCTGAAACTGTGGCCCCTGGTTCTGGACTCCCCCAACATCGGGAACATGTTTCCTGCCTCTAGCGTGTCCAAACCCTTAACAATCTTTGCATGTGTAAATATGCACATGTGACAAATAAATCACCGGTGGATAGAATGGAGCTGAGAGAGTGGCATTTGTGCAAATTGGAGGAACAGCATCGCATATTTTGCTTGGTCAGCTTACAACCCAGCGGTATGAATATTGACTTCTCTAACTTCAAGTAACACTTCCATCCCCCCCCTCTCTCTCCCACCTCCCCCACCCTAGTCGTCCTACTAGTTCCACTGTTCGCATCAAAGTATTCCTTCGTTGTTACCTCTTCCCCAGCCAACAATGGACCATTGTGGGCTCCACCCCTTCCTTGGACATCTGCTGCCGGCCTTGATTTGTCCAATTCCTGCCCTGTTCTGCTTTCAGTCCGAAGAACAGGAAACGGCCCCCGTCCTTTTTTCTCCAGCGATGCCGCCTGACCCGCTGAGTTACTCCAGCACTTTGCGTCTATCCTCGGCATGAACCAGCATCTGCAGTTCCTTCCTACACACTCAGCCTAGTAGCTTGTACTGTTACAGAGTGAGTGGCTCATTTACAGACAGAGACAGAGAACGTACCACCCAACGATCAGGTAGCTCTCAGCAATCCATCTTTAAAATGGTCTCCAGAAATTCAATAGAAACATAGGTGCAGGAGTCGGCCATTTGGCCCTTCGAGCCAGCACCGCCATTCAATATGATCATGGCCGATCATCCAAAATTAGTTCCCCGTTCCTGCTTTCTCCCCATATCCCTTGATTCCGTTAGCCCTCAGAGCCAAATCCAACTCTCTCTTGAAAACATCCAGTGAATCGGCCTCCACTGCCTTCTGTGGCAGAGAATTCCACGGAATCACAACTCTCTGGGTGAAAAAGGTTTTCCTCATCTCGGTCCTAAATGGCCTGCCCCTTATTCTTAAACTGTGACCCCTGGTTCTGGACTCCCCCAACATGGGGGACATTTTCCCTGCATCTAGCCTGTCCGATCCCTCAAGAAATGAAAGACACATTGTGTTCCTACACTGCTCGATGCGAACAAATATCAGGGCTTGAGATGTGCCTCAGGCATCCGATCTTCAATTTGGCTGGATAAATATTTGGAAACGCCGAACCTTTATTCCCTTCACATTGGCGACCTTTAAGATGAGAACGATTTCTTCCTCCAGTTTGATCTCTTAAGTAGTTTAACGTTTATTTATAGACTTTGATGGGGCTAGAATTGCTTTGTTTGTGTACCCAGTGATAACCTCATTCTTCTTATTCCCTATCGCGGGGAGAATCGGTTTACAATATTGCTTCAATAGCAAAGAGTGGAAATATTCATAACTGGAGTCTCCAGTGACTCTCAGCCTAAGATATCTGTGCCACGGGCTGTGCAGACAAGACACAAAATGCTGGCGTAACTCAGCGGGACTGGCGGCAACTCTGGAGAGAAGGAATGGGTGACGTTTCGGGTCGAGACCTTTCCTCTGACGGTCTGAAGAAGAGACTCGACCCGAAACGCCAGTCGTTCCTTCTCTCCAGAGATGCCGCCTGTCCCGCTGAGTCACTCCAGCAATCTTGTGTCCATCTTCGGTTTACACCAGCGTCTGCAGTTCCTTCCTACGCATAGAACAGTGTAGCGCAGAAACAGGCCCTTCAGCCCGCATTGTCCATGCTGGACATGATGCCAGGATAATCTCCACTCCTCTCCTCTGCGCGCACGTCATCCATATCACCATATCCTGCATATCCACGCACTATCACCCTCTCCCATTAGGCAAGAACTATAGAGGAATGAAAACGCACACCTCCAGATTCAGAGACAGCTTCTTCCCAGCTGTTATCAGGCAACAACCATCCTACTAATGACTGGAATGCAGTTCTGAGCTACCATCTACCTCACTGAAGACCCTAGGACTGTCTTAGACAATAGACAATAGACAATAGACAATAGGTGCAGGAGTAGGCCATTTGGCCCTTCGAGCCAGCACCGCCATTCAATGTGATCATGGCTGATCATCCCCAATCAGTACCCCGTTCCTGCCTTCTCCCTGACTCCGCTATTTTCAAGAGCCCTATCTAGCTCTCTCTTGAAAGCATCCAGAGAACCGGCCTCCACCGCCCTCTGAGGCAGAGAATTCCACAGACTCACCACTCCCTGTGAGAAAAAGTGTTTCCTCGTCTCCGTTCCAAATGGCTTACTCCTTATTCTTAAACTGTGGCCCCTGGTTCTGGACTCCCCCAACATCGGGAACATGTTTCCTGCCTCTAGTGTGTCCAAGCCCTTAATAATCTTATATGTTTCAATGAGATATCCTCTCATCCTTCTAAACTCCAGAGTGTACAAGCCCAGCTGCTCCATTCTCTCAGCATATGACAGTCCCGCCATCCCGGGAATTAACCTTGTAAACCTACGCTGCACTCCCTCAATAGCAAGAAATTGGACTTTACTAGGCTTTATATTGTGCAGAGGTTATTCCCTTTATCATGTCCACTAATGTTAACTATACACTATGCATGGGTCGACTGTAAGCCACTTTAGTCTAATAGTCTTTCTAATGACTGGATAGCACCGAACAAAAAAGCTTTTCACTGTACCCCCCTCACCTTAAACCTGTGACCTCTGGTTCTTGATTCCCCTACTCTGGACAAGAGACTCTTGCATTCAAGAAAAAATTGTGCTAAAAAGTTACCCCTCAGATTCCTATTAAGTCTTCCCCCCTTCACCTTAAACAAACCTATGTTCTCTGGTCCTCGATTCCCCTACTCTGGGCAAGAGACTCTGTGCGTCTACCCGATCTACTCCTCTCATGATTTTGTACACCTCCATAAGATCACCCATCATCCTCCTGCGCTCCAAGGAGTAGAGTCCCAGCCGGCTCAACCTCTCCCGATAGCTCAGCCCCTCGAGTCCCGGCAACATCCTCGTAAATCTTCCTTGTACCCTTTCCAACTTGACGACATCTTTCCTATAACACGGTGCTAAGAACGGAACTGATACTTCTTGTTCTTAAGCCCGTTTCTCCTCTAGAGGATGATCAGCCATGATCACATTGAATGGTGGTGCTGGCTCGAAGGGCCGGATGGCCTCCTCCTGCACCTATTATCTATTGTCTATTATCTATTGTCTACTGTCTATTGACAAATGTCCTCCACCTCACTCGGTTGTTGGCAGTTCTGTCAAGATCTCCCCAGTTGAGCCCCACTCTCAGACATCTCTGTCGGGACACCTCTTCTCCAGCTGTTCCTGGGGCGACCTCTTTTCCTTTATCCTTGGGGGTTCCATTTCGGGGCTTGCCGGGCAATGTTTGCGGCAGGTTTGTCCCTCCACGTTGCTCACGTTGTCCCACCACCAGATGATAAGTATTCTCCTCAGGCTGTTGTTAATGAATGTTGGCAGAATGGGACGCAGCATTCTAAATGCGGGCAGACAAAAATGCTGGAGAAACTCAGTGGGTGAGGCAGCATCTATGGAGCGATGGAAATAGGCAACGTTTCGGGTCGAAACATCGGAAGCCTGGATCTCCTCAACGCAGAGGGAGAACCAGGAGGGAAGAGACATGGACTTTAAGACTTTTGCCTTCCATCACAGAGAGGAGGGCCTGGTAGACTCACAGTGGTGGATGTTAAACTGTGTTAAGTGTGAAGAAGGGTCTCGACCCGAAACGTCGCCTATCTCCTTCGCTCCTTAGATGCTGCTGCACCCGCTGAGTTTCTCCAGCTTTTTGTGTAACCCTGTGTTAAGTGTGTGTTCTGTTATTTTATTCTATGTTATGACTGCAAGGCACGAAATTTCGTTCAGACTGAAATGTCTGAATGACAATAAAGGATTCTTTACTCGACTTACTTCTTCAGACTTCTAAATGTGACCCCATCAACGACATCTTATGAAACTGCGACACACGACCCCCTCAACCTCCACAATCATCGGCCTTTGTGAATAGACTTGCCCCCACGCATCACCTTTAAACTTTGCCCATTTGCCTTCAAGCTATGCTGTCTCGTCTCTGACTTTCCCACTCCGGGAGAAAGGTTCTGACTGTCTGATGCAGTTCACCGTCTGATCCAGTATCAAAGTGCTGTTCCATAACCACTGCAGTCAACTAAAGTCCCTTTATCCCTCTGCCAACTATCACTTACAGTCTGGATGTAGAGGGAGGATTGCTGGTGTATTTTACTCAAAACCAAGTTCCCCATTTACATTCCGTAGACAGAGAGTTGACAAGCCCACTGTTTAAGTTGCATACTGATTACAAATCATGATGGTCCTCATTCATTCAGTCAGCTAATTGTGGCTATTTATGGTCATTAGTGCCCTGCATACAAATAACCCTGTAATTAGTTGGCCTTGGCCTGTGACCATTAAACCCGACACAATCCCACGTCATTAACTTTCAAGATAAGATTCCTGATTATCACCATTCCGAACATTATGTGACTGTGTTGAAAATATCGCCACTGTGGGTTAACATGGGATTAGTTTCATAGAAACATAGAAAATAGGTGCAGGAGGAGGCCACAATTGGCCCTTCGAGCCTGCACTGCCATTCATTGTGATCACGGCTGATCGTCCCCAATCAATAACCCATGCCTGCCTTCTCCCCATATCAGTCTGAAGAAGGGTTTCGGCCCGAAACGTTACCTATCTCCGTCGCTCCATAGATGCTGCTGCACCCGCTGAGTTTCTCCAGCATTTTGTGTACCTTCTCCCCATATTCCTTGATTCCACTAGCCCCTAGAGCTCTATCTAACTCTTAAATCCATCCAGTGACTTGGCCTCCACTGCCCTCTGTGGCAGGGAATTCCACAAATTCACAACTCTCTGGATGAAAAAGTTTTTTCTTTTCAGTCTTAAATAGCCTCCCCTTTATTCTAAGACTGTGGCCCCTGGTTCTGGACGCGCCCAACATTGGGAACATTTTTCCTGCATCTAGCTTGTCCAGTCCTTTTATAATTTTATATGTTTCTATAAGATCCCCCTCATCCTTCTAAACTCCAGTGAATACGAGCCTAGTCTTTTCAATCTTTCCTCATATGACAGTCCCGCCATCCCAGGGATCAATCTGGTGAACCATGTTGAAGATAGACACAAAAAGCTGGAGTAACTCCTCAGCGGGACAGGCAGCGTCTCTGGAGAGAAGGAATGGGGTGACGTTTCGGTTCCAGACCTTTCTTCAGACCTGTCCCGACCCAAAACGTCACCCGTTCCTTCTCTCCAGAGATGCTGCCTGCCTGATCCCTGACCAGAAGAAGGGTCTCGACCCGAAACGTCGCCTATCTCCTTCGCTCCTTAGATGCTGCTGCACCCGCAGAGTTTCTCCAGCTTTTTGTGTAACCGCTGAGTTACTCCAGCTTTTTGCGTCTATCTTCGGTTTAAACCGACATCTGCAGTTCCTTCCCACACATTAGTTTCACGTTGTTAAGGACAGAAGTATAAATGCTCGTTCAAAAGGCATTTTCAGAAGGTTGCCTTATTCAGGTTTAGAGGGATATGGGCCAAACGCAGGCAGGTGGGACTGGTGTAGATGGGGTGGGCAAGTTGGGTCAAAGGGCCTGTTTCCACGCTGTATGACTCTGTGGGATGGAGATGTGGGTGAATGGAAGGGTTTGGATTACTTGCAGGCAGAACTTGGCATCGTGTTCGACACGGACATTGTGGGCCGAAGGGCCTGTTCCTGTGCTGTACCGTTCTACATTCCAACATGGGGCTCCCAAGTTAGATGGGATGAGGTACAGTATAACGGTGGGGGCAGGCCGGAAGGGCTGAACGGCCTGCTCTTAAATCAGCAATTTTATGAAACAGAGGAAGGAACAGAATAAAATTTATTCCGGGAGATAACTGGGAATAAGTTTGCAATTCAGAGGGTCCAACTGAGTGGAAGAGATGCATTTGTATTTTCCAATGTACAATCGCTTTCTGGAAACGAGTGCAAGATGATATTACTTTGCTTGGAAAAACAACTTTTATTCCCTCAGTTTTGGGGTCATTTGGGCATTATGAAATAGAAAGAGTGGATAGACTGTAATTATTTTTATGGAGAGCGTGCAGTGTACTCGAGAAATGAGTTTTGCGGAGCGAGTGTTGTGTTGGCCAAGAGATAATGTATTAATAATGCAGTGGAGCGTCTCAGAAACGGAGGTCTAAATGGCAAGAGAAAAACAGAGTGTTGGTTTAGTTTAGAGATTCAGCGAGGAAACAGGCCCTTCGGCCCTCCGGGTCCGCGCCGACCAGCGATTTCCGCATATCAACACTATCCTACACACACCAAGCCGATTAACCTACAAACCTGCACGCCATTGGAGGGTGGGGAGGAATCTTTCTCCAAAGATTCTGGAGAAAGCCCACGCGGGTCACGGGGAGAAGGTACAAACCCCGTTCAGACAGCGCCCGTAGACGGGATCGAACCCGTGTCTGCGGCGCGGTAAGGCGGTAACTCCGCCGCTGCGCAACTGTGGCTACAGATTTGATGCTTGGCAGTAGGGGGATCTACAGGTGCCTCTCACTCGCCACGAGGGTGGGCACGGGGTTATGTTGCAACGGGGGGGGGGGGCAGTTGCTACAGTTTTGGTTGTTGTCACCTGTTCAGAGGTGCAGTGAAAAGCATTTTTGTTGCGTGCTAACCAGTCAGCGGGAATCCAGCACATAATTACCATCGAGCCGTTCACAGCATGTACAGACACTCGATAAGGGAGTAAGAAAGGTTGCAGTGGGAGTAGAGATTTAAGAATGTGGAGCGATTGTGATGTGAACTTGTAGATCTGCTTCGGTGGGGGGTCACACGCACATGGTCACCTGGGCTGGGCGCCGTCTTGGAAACAAGATGGGGTTTGTAAGGCAAAGGATAGAGTAGCTGGAAGAACCCGAGGGCCAGGCAGCATCTGTGGAAGGACAACGACTGTCGACGTTTCGGGTCGGGACCCTGCCTCAATCGGGTCCCTCTTTCACTTTCCCGCTGAGTTCCTCCAGCTCTTTCCTGAAGATTGATAAGACATCGTAGGAGCAGAATTAGGCCATTCGGCCCATCTTGTCGACTCCACCATTCGATCGTGGCTGATCCATCTCTCCCTCCTAGCCCCATTCTCCAGCCTTCTCCCCATAACCCCTGACACCCGCACTAATGAGGAATCTATCTATCTCTGCCTTAAAAATACCCAAATGACTTGGCCTCCACAGCCGTCTGTGGCAATGAATTCCTCAGATTCACCCCCCTCCGACTAATGAAACTCCTCGAAGACAGACACAAAAAGCTGGAGTAACTCAGCGGGACAGGCAGCATCTCTGGAGAGAAGGAATGGGCCTCCTCATCTCCTTTCTAAAGGAACGTCCTTTAATTCGGAGGCTGTGCCCTCTGGTCCTAGACTCTCCCACTGGTGGAAACATCCTCTCCACATCCACCCTGGGTTCGTGAAAAGGCCTTTGAGAATGTGCAAAGTTGAAACAGGGGGAGCAGAAGATGCTATGAAACCTGCTGCCGGGCAGTGAACAGGTGAGGACTAAGCTCTAAGACAGTTCTAAGACAGTTCTAAGACGGTTGAAAGTAATGGCCTAGGCATAATTTGTCTGAAAGCCGTTAAATAATGAGAGGGTTCGAGCAAGCCATTATCTTCGGCCTGCAGAGTGCACGCCCTCGGGTTTAGTCATAGCTGTGAGGCAAATCAGTCACCGTCCTGCTCAAGGGCCTCCAAGTCAAGAGTGTTTCATTGTCAACTGTCCAATGAAATTCCTACTTGCTGCAGCACTGTAAACAATATAATAAACGGGAAAAATATGAAAAAATGTAAAACTCAGTTTTTTATGCATGTATATATATATATATGTAAGTATGTGTATATAGATATATATATGTATGTGTGTGTATATATATATACACACACAATGGGTGACGATTCGGGTCGAGACCCTTTGTCAGAGCCTGATTCTGCTCCTAAACAAAAACGCGGGCAGCTGGGACTAGTGTAGCTGAGACGTGTTGGCCGGTGTGGGCAAGTTGGGCTGAATGGTCTGATTCCACACTGTATCGCGCGATGAGGCTGCAAGTATTTCGGAGCTCGGTACTTGTCTCGAGTAAGTAAGCCCTGGAGCTGGGGCCTCACCGGTTGACAGGTTGATGGCAATGAAGCAAATCTCACGGCGCGCACAGACGGCCGGTCGGCTCAGTGTTAATTATCGGCAGAGAGAGAGAGGGAGAGCAGGCCGTACCTGTCACCTGGTAGACCTCCTTCTGAAAGTGAATGCTCACGGCAGCTGTTTACCTGACAAAGGGTTTCCTGACAGGGATACAGGTGAAGGGGGGGAGGGGAGGAGGTGGGGAGGAGGGGGGAGGAGGTGGGGGGGGGGTGGAGAGATTGAAGGCCAGTGGGGTGGGTTAATAGGGACCCTTGACATAACCCGCGCTGCAGAGTCTGAGACCTAATAACTAGAACGGCATGGCAGCCACGCAGAATAAGAATAAGGGGCAAGCCATTTAGAACGGAGACGAGGAAACACTTTTTCTCACAGAGAGTTGTGAGTCTGTGGAATTCTCTGCCTCAGAGGGCGGTGGAGGCCAGTTCTCTGGATACTTTCAAGAGAGAGCTAGATAGGGCTCTTAAAGATAGCGGAGTCAGGGGATATGGAGAGAAGGCAGGAACGGGGTACTGATTGGGGATGATCAGCCATGATCACATTGAATGGCGGTGCTGGCTCGAAGGGCCGAATGGCCTACTCCTGCACCGATTGTCTATTGTATCTAGTGATTAGATGCAGTAGTGGCCACTATTGGCATTGTACAGTGAAATTTGCTCTGTACAGTACAGGATTTTTAAAAAATATTCAATACATTGGCACATCTTAGATACAATACAAGTGTGTACGAATAGTTTAGTTTACTGTCACGTGCACCGAGGTTCGGTGAAACGTTTTTGTTGCGTGCTAACCAGTCAGCGGCAGGACTATACGTGATTACAATCGAGCCGTTACAGTGCGTAAGATACATGATGAGGGAATAACGTTTTAATGCCAGGTAGAGCCAGCAAAGTCCGATCAAGGATAGTCCGAGTGTTCAAGCAGGAACTGCAGATGCTGGAAAAATCGAAGGTGGACAAAAATGCTGGAGAAACTCAGCGGGTGAGGCAGCATCTACGGAGCGAAGGGAATGGGCGACGTTTCGGGTCGAGACCATTCTTCAGACTGAAGGATATTCTTCGGAAGGATAGTCCAAGGATCACCAATCTTCTTCTTTGCCTGTCCATCTTGTTACAAATGTTGACCTCGCTGTCATCGTCCGTCCTGAGAAGGACGCGAGCTTCTGTCGACAGTCAGTGGAAGCCATCACTTGTTGCAATAGACGACGGTGGTAGCAGAATTAGCTGGGGAGACCTCCAGTTTCCAGCCCCGCGACCTGGACGCTTGTGCTCTGGGGCCAGGATCACCAGTGAGGTCGACAGTAGTTCAGGACTGTCTCCACACTGTATCTCTGAAGTCTAAAAAGTTACAAAAAAACTTGGAAAGGCAATAGATCCTGGTCAATCCAACTCGACTGAACTTCTCAAAAAAACATCGGGAATGTTGTCCCAATTCATTGAGTCCCAAGCGACTGCAGCCTGCTTTCCTGGAAAGTTTTAGTCCAGAATTTAAGCAACTGGGACGGCACCCGAAACGTCACCCATTCCTTCTCTCCAGAGACGCTGCCTGTCCCGCTGAGTTACTCCAGCATTTTGTGTCTCTCTTCGCTTTAAACCAGCAGCTGCAGTTCCTTGCGACACATAACTCCTCACGTGGCCCCACCAGCGTCTTAAATGCCAGCGACAATGTTTTAAGGCAAAGCATAAGCAAACGCATACTTTTGTGTCGCAGCTGTTGGAGCAACATTTGAGGAATTCCTTAATGAGAGGGAAAGTTGAGGAAAGAAATTCCCTCCAGGACAAACCCAGCCACACAGCGGAATTCCTGATATGCATCTCAGGTGTCCCAGGCACAAGGGCAGCTGCTAAACTCTTAAATCAACCCACATCAGATTACAGCTGCAGCTGTAACTACTAGCTCGGATGAAACACCAAGGGCTGGAGTAACTCAGTGGGTCGTAAGGCCATAAGGAATTAGTAGAATTAGGCCATTCGGCCCATCAAAACTACTCCACCATTCAATCGTGGCTGATCTATCTCTCTCTCCTAACCCCATTCTCCTGCCTTCTCCCCATAACCCCTGACACCTGTACTAATCAAGAATCTATCTATCTCTGCCTTAAAAATGTCCACTGACTTTGCTTCCACAGCCTTCTGTGGCAAAGAATTCCACAGATTCACCACCCTCTGACTTAAGAGATTTCCCCTCATCTCCTTCCTAAAAGAACGTCCTTTAATTCTGAGGCCATTCGGCCCTTCGAGCCAGCACCGCCATTCAATATGACCATGGCTGATCATCCACAATCAGTACCCCGTTCCTGCTTTCTGTCCATATCCCTTGATTCCGTTAGCCCGAAGAGCTAAATCTAACTCTCTCTTGAATACATCCAGTGAATCGGCCTCCACTGCCTTCTGTGGCAGAGAATTGCACAGATTCACAAGTCTCTGGGTGAAAACGTTTTTCCTCATCCTACTCCTATTCCTTATATGACCTTATGAGTTCCAGATTCCTACTGCTCTCATGGTAAAAAGAAAGAAATTCTCAATGGCTGCCCAAAGAAATAGTCGTTATCTCCAGTCTCAATATTTACAATGGTTACATTTGGGCAGAGACATGGGTAGGAAAGGTTTAGAGGGATACGTATCAAACGCAGCCAAATGGGTCGGCATGGATGAGTTAGGGTAAAGCCATAAGACTCCAGGATTCCTCTGCCAAAGAAAACATCTCCAACCTATCCAAGACGCTCCTCAGAGCTAAAGGTTCCAACTTCAGGCAAATTCTTCCAAAAAAAACACTTCCTCACCCTCCGCACTGCCTTGAAATGACCTAAAATAGACTCAAAGTGCTGGAGTAAACTCAACTGTTCAGGCAGCGTTTCTAACGGATGGGCGAGATTTGGGGTTGTGACCCTTCTTCAAAGGAGGGAGAGAGAGAGAGAGAGAGAGAGAGAGATAGAGAGAGAGAGAGAGAGAGAGAGAGGCAGAGAGGGAGAGAGAGAGAGAGAGAGAGAGAGAGAGGCAGAGAGGGAGAGAGAGAGAGACTCTGGAGGCCTTCCGGCGCTGGTCACCGCGTGGGGTTCAGTGTATTGTGAACAATGATTGTATTGTTGTACTATAATGGTTGTATATAGTGCCATTTTTGATTATGGTTTGATGTGTTGTATTATATGATTGTGTCAATAAAGTTTTTGAAATAAAAAAAATAAAAAAAAAAAAGAGAGAGAGAGAAAAATCTATCGTGGCAATTGATCTCTCAGCTCCCAGTAGCTCAGCGCCAGAGTTACTGCCTCACAGCGCCAAAAACCTGGGTTTGATCCTGGCTCCGGGTGCTGCCTGTACGGAGTTTGCACGTTCTCCCTGTGACCTGCGTGGGCTTTCTCCGGGTGCCCCAGCCTCCTCCCACACTCCAAAGACAGACAGGTTTGCTGGTTAATTGGCTTCGGTGGGATAGCGCTGGTGTACGGGGAGATCGCTGGTCGGCGCGGACTCGGTGGGCTGAAGGTTAATGGGCTTTTGTAAATTGAAAGCTGTCCCTGGAGTGTGGTTGGATAGCTCTGCTGTACGGGACGGTCGCTGGTCGATGGGCCGAAGGGCCCGTTTCCACACTGTAAGCCTCTACAGCATCTGCAGTTCCTCAAGACTTTCAATTGGATTCAGTCCCTTTGCAAGGGGAAGGGAGATTCAGATAGAGAAATTAGAAATATCCCTTTCAAGGTAGACACAAAATGCCGGAGTAACTCAGCGGGCCAGGCAGCATCTCCGGAGAGCAGGAATGGGCGACGTTTCGGGTGGAGACCCTTCTTCAGACTGATGTCAGGGAAGGGGGTGGGACAAAGATAGAATGTAGTCGGAGACAGTAAGACTGGTGGGAGAACTGGGAAGGGGAAGGGGATGGAGAGAGAAAGCGAGGGCTATCTGAAGTTGAAGCCTACATCAGTCTGAAGAAGGGTCTCGACCCGAAACGTCGCCCATTCCTTTTCTCCGGAGATGCTGCCTCACCCGCTGAGTCACTCCAGCATTTTGTGTCTACCTCCGATTTAGACAATAGACAATAGACAATAGGTGCAGGAGTAGGCCATTCGGCCCTTCGAGCCAGCACCGCCATTCAATGTGATCATGGCTGATCATCCCCAATCAGTACCCCGTTCCTGCCTTCTCCCCATATCCCCTGACTCCGCTATTTTTAAGAGCCCAATCTAGCTCTCTCTTGAAAGCATCCAGAGAACCGGCCTCCACCGCCCTCTGATTTAACCAGCATCTGCAGTTCTCTCTGACGCATACCCCTTTCACAGTTGCCTTGACCGTTCGCCGGTATAAGATGACTGCACGAAGGCAAAGCACAGCGAGTCCCTTTCAGCTCTCAATGAAAACTGATTCACCGTCAGGTGTAGGAGTCTGATGTGCAGCGGAGGGTCAATTGAAGAGTTCTGCGGCAAGCCTAGACGGCCTGGGGGAGGTTTAGCTGAACCATTGTGTGTGAGGTCACGGCGACTTTTACCCACACAAATTGACTCATTCACAGTAGTTGCCAATTGACTCGAATGTAAGCATTTCAATCTCAGTCTTTCATACTTGTTGGAACATAGATAACTGTTGAGGTATTTCAATTATTCCATTCCTAAAATCCTGCTGGTCCTTTTGTGTATCTGCTGTTGTGCTAAATTAAGGTCCTGGTACAATTCTCAACGGCGTCCGATTATTAAAAATTGGCATCATCTCTTCGATCTCGAAGCAGCTTATTGGAAGCAAGAGAACTGGGAGATTTGCACTAGATACATAGAAAATAGGTGCAGGAGTAGGCCATTCGGCCCTTCGAGCCAGCACCGCCATTCAATGTGATCATGGCTGATCGTCCACAATCAGTACCCCGTTCCTGCCTTCTCCCCATATCCTTTGAATCCGCTAGCCCCCAGAGCTCTATCTAGTTCTCTTTTGAATGCATCCAGTGAATCGGCCTAATGTGGCAGAGAATTCCACAAATTCCAACTCTCTGGGTGAAAAAGCTTTTCCTCATCTCAGTTCTAACTGGCCTTCCCCTTATTCTTAAACTGTGGCCCCTGGTTCTGGCCTCCCCCAACATCGGAAACCTGTTACCTGCATCTGGCATGTCCAATCCCTTAATCCCACTAGGTTTAGATGTACTCCTGAAGAGACTGGTATCTGGGGAAAAAAGCTTGGAGAAACTTGTTTCTTATTAATGGGATAGTTCTTATTAATTAGATGGACGCAAAATGGTGGAGTAACTCAGCGGGTCAGGCAGTATCTCTGGAGAAAAGGAATAGACGATGTTTCGGGTCAGACTGAATGTCGAGGGAGAGGGAAACTGGAGGTATGAAAAGGCACAGAACAAATCAGAACCGGCACCAACGGCCAAGGAGCCCACAATGGTCCGTTGTTGCCTATTGAGGAGGTGATGACAAGAGGTGCAAACAGTAAAACTAACAGGTAGACACAAAATGCTGGAGTAACTCAGCGGCTCAGGCAACATCTCTGCAGAGAAGGACTTGGTGACGTTTCGGGTCGAGACCCTTCTCCAGCCTCTTCTCTTGAGAGTCCACCTTCGCCGTCTATCTCCGGTGTAAACCAGCATCTGCAATTCCTTCCTGCACAGTTTTGAGGCAGATGCAGACAGATTCTAGATTAGTACGGGGGTCAGAGGCTGTGGGGAGAAGGCAGGAGAATGGGGTTAGGAGGGAGAGTTAGATCAGCCACGGTTGAATGGCGGAGTAGACTTGATGGGCCGAATGGCCTAATCCTACTCCTTATGCCCTGATGAAAGTGAAACTAGCAGGATGACTCGGGTGGGGGCGGGATGGAGAGAGAGGGATTGCAAAGGTTACTTGAAGTTGTGGTTTAAGGCTTACGTATTACAGTAAGGGTGAGCTGAAAGAATTGCTTACCTACGTGCGACTTGATGTAAGTCGCCCGTGAGATGTGTCAGGGAGTGGGTGCAAAAATAGTCCAGAGTGGGAGTGGGATTCCAAACTAACTTCACTAACCACCAACAGGTCATCAAAAATAAACACCTTGCGGAACTTTTGCGGGGACAACCTAATCCTGTAAAAATTCTCTCCGAAATAAGATGTGAAATTCCGAGACCTGACGGCTGTGATTTATTATGTGGCAGCTTCTAAACGCTGTACCCGTTTACAAGCAGCAGCTCCGATTGTGAATAATGTGATGTACTGACTTGTATTCTTTCCAGAATAAAACTATGTTTGTGTGATTCGATATGTCGCCTGACAGCTGGAGTGATTGGGCAGGGTTTGGGTAAAATAAGCAAGATCCTATCCTGCTCTTGAGCAAGAACATTCTCTCTTTATTTTTCTTTGCTGTTTTCCTACCTGTACAACCAGACTGTACGACATTACACGCACAGATAAAGGGGCTCCGTCTTATCTCCACTGCCCCGACATTTAACCCCGTCAGAGCTTCCCTTTGTTCCTTCCCCTGACCTCTCTCGTGTTCTCTGCTGCCAACACCAACTTGTTTTGCTCCCTCGTAATGTACGTAATGTGGGGGTTCTATAAACTAGGGTGCTGTAGGGCTGCATGGAGGCGCAGTGGTAGAGTAGCTGCCTCAAGGGCCTGTCCCACATACGCGACCTTGGCTCGCAAATTACGCAACCTCGTGGATGCTTGAGGCGTACGGGCACCGTGTGGCCGCGCGGGGCCGGTCCCACTTACAAGCGCGGAGTTGTGCGGGGCTGGTCCCGACATCGCGCGGGGCTCCGAAATTCTTACAGCGGCCAAAGTCTTCGCGCTCCAATGGCCTGTCGGCACGCAGGCGCATTGCGGTCGTACGCAGCGTCTTGACGTCGTACACCGAGCGCATGGCATTTCGCGGTTACGTCACCACCTGGCGTGGCGTTGCACGATTACGTCACTGCCCGGCGTGGCGTTGCGCGGTTACGTCACCGCCCGGCGTGGCGTTGCACGATTACGTCACCGCCCGGCGTGGCGTTGCGTGATAACGTCACCGCCCGACGCCCAAATTCATTCGGACCGCCTCCTTAGCGCGTAGTTAGCGCGAACTTTGCGTGAACTCCGCTTCCGTTTGGTCGCGCCAAACGCACGTAATCCCAAAGCCCCTTAAAGGGCCTGTCCCATTTGCGCGTCATTTACGCGTCACGACGCACGTGGTGCGTGGTTACGTGGGCAGTGACGTGCGGCCGCGCGCTGCGCCCCAGGATTTTGGAATTCACAAGATCTTCAGGCACCGCCTGCCAAATGACGCCCAGGTGGGACAGGCCTTTGCAGCGCTTGCAGAGACCCGGGCCCAATCCCCACTACGGGTTCTGTCTGTGCGGAGTAAAGGGGCGCCAACTTTCCCACTCCCAAATCAGGGACAAAAAGGTCAAAATACCGGACAAATTCCCAACAGCAATTCGTTGACCGACTCGGCCGTGGCTGGGTGAATGATGAGTTGGCCCCGGGTGCTGGACGGCACACCAAGCCCAGCCGGCGGGCCAGCTGAGGAGTTTTGGCCCGGGCCGCACGACGCCGCGCGCAAAGTCCGGCGCCCCGTCCAACCTATGAACCGATGAGCGGTGGTGGTGTCGGCACTAAGCGAAGTTTAGTTTTGAGAGACCGCACGGGCACAGGCCCTTCGGCCCACCGAGTCCGGACCGACCAGCGATCCCTCCGTATTTTCGCTTATTGCTCCCGTCTCTCATTTTCCCCATCTCACATTAAATCTGTGCCCTCTCGTTCTAGAAGGCAACCGTGCCACGTGCCTTCTTCACCACCCTATCTACCCACTTTACCACTTTCAGTGAATTATGGACTTGTACCTCTAATCTTTGTAAGTTCCGAAGCATAGTTGCAACGAATGCCACCAATGTAGGCAGCAATTTGAATAACCCCACTGCATCTTGCACTAAGGTCTTTATTTCTTTGTCCTCTCGTGTAAAATTTCACGTGTAATTTGAATTCCGTTGCACAGGACTGCAGCTGAGTTGCTGCCTCACAGCGCCAGAGACCCACGTTTGACTCCTGCTGCTGCCTGTTCGGGGTTTGCGCGATCTCCCCGGGACCACGTGGGTTTTCTCCGGGTGCTCCAGTTTCCTCCCACGCTACTAGACTGCGGATTTGTGGCTTCGGCAGAAATTACATTTGCGTCACAAACAACACCCGGGGTTGGGAATGAACCCGGGTACTTGGCACTCTGTGAGGCAGCAACTCTACCAGCCTATCCAGCCTAGGGTAGGAGAATATGGAGCTTAAAGGGCCTGTCCCACCAGCATGCGAGTCCATGCGATGAGCGCGACCTAACGTGCTCGCTTGAGCCGTCCGGCGTCGCGGGGCCGGTCCCACTTCGATCGCCGGAGCCGTGTGGAGTTGTGCGGAGTTCATCACGGTCTCCAGAGGTTTCCGTTCAGGTTTCCTAAGTGGGACAGGGGCTTAACCTACAAACCTGTACGTCTTTGGAGCGTGGGGGGAGACCGGAGCACCCGGAGAAAACCCACGTAGGTCACGTGTAGAGCGTACAAACTCCGTGCAGACAGCGCCCGTAGTCAGGATGGAACCCAGGTCCGTGGCGCTGCGAGGCAGCCACTCTCCCGCTGCGCCTCCGTGACGCCCTAGTAACATTGCTGATCTGAAGAAGGATCTCAAACCGAAACCTCGCCTGTTGCATTTCTCCAGAAGAGCTGAACCCGCTGAGTTCCTCCAGCACTTAGTGTGGAACTCTCATGGATAATCTGGAGTTGGAGCGCTTTGCTCGTTCCTGCCTGGGTCAACAGCCATGACTCACCGCAACCGCCAACTGCCTTCCTCACTCCTCCGCAGTTTTCATTTACATAGAATTGTCCTTTAGAAAAGGAATCTGAAATGCACTTTAGTGATATCACATGACCAGCGTTTGAGAACGGTTCGAATTATTTTTGCAGCACAGTTAATTGGGCCCTTTATTTATTTTATTAGGATCCTTGCAAATTTTGCACGTTATCTATGTTTTCAGCTCATTATGGCTTCATGTTTTATAGATGGGGAAACTATTTTTTCCTAGTCTGAAGAAGGCTCTCGACCCGAAACGGCACCCATTCCTTCTCTCCAGAGATGCTGCCTGTCCCGCTGAGTTACTCCAGCTTTTGTGTCTATCTTCAGTTCAAACCAGCATCTGCGGTTCCTTCCTAACACATTCCTAGTTGCTTCAACGCTTTTGCTAATTGCCAACAGGTGAATTTTACATTGCGCGTTATTTAATCCTGACCTCTTGTGTTTTATCATTTATTTCCTAGTACCGGGTTTAGGGACTGGGTAGGAAGGAACTGCGGGTGCTGGTGTAAACTGAAGATAGACAGAAAATGCTGGAGTAACTCAGCGGGTCAGGCAGCGTCTCTGGAGAGAAGGAGCTGGGGACATTTTGGGTCGAATGGCCCACTCCTGCACCTATTGTCTATGTTTCTATGTTTGTGTCTATCGGTGGTATAAACCAGCATCTGCAGTTCCTTTCGACACAGCTTCTCCGTGTAACGTGGTACACATGACCATGATAAATTAAATTAAACTAAACTAAACTAATGCATCCTTTAAACTATTGGAGGCACATGAGACTATTGATGCTGGAGTCCTAAGCTAAAAACAACTTTGAATATTTAAGCTATTGTATTGTCATTGGAAGCAATCCATATTCTGACAAAAACAATATTAATAATTCCATTAATGAACAGTAATTAACAGGATCATTATTCCTAACCTCTGTAAGAAGGTGGAGGTTGTTAGATACCTTGGGGCAGTTTTGTTACATTAAAGCTGTTATTTCTGCAGATGTTCTTGCTATTGTTGCTTAATCATAGTCATAGAGTGATACAGCATGGAAACAGGCCCTTCGGCCTAACTTGCCCACACCGACCAACATGCTAGTCCCACCTGCCTGCGTTTGGTCCATATCCCTCCAAACCTGTCCTATCCATATACCTGCCTCAAAGTTTCTTAAACATTGCGATAGTACCTGCCTCAACTATCTCCTCCGGCAGCCTGTTCCATACACCCACCACCTATTTGTGTGAAAATATTACCCCTCAGGTTCCTATTAAATCTCCCCCCCCCCCCCCCCCCCCCCCCACCTCACCCCTGAAGAAGGGTTTCGGCCCGAAGCGTTGCCCGTTTCCTTCTCTCCATAGATGCTGCCGCACCCGCTGAGTTTCTCCAGCACTTTTGTCCATCTCACCTTAAAACATATGTCCTCTGGTCCTTGATTCTCCTACTCTGAGCAAGAGACTCTGTGCATCTACCTGATCTTTTCCTATCATGATTTTTGTGCACCTCAATAAGATAACCCCTCATCCGCCTGCGAGTCCCAGCCTACTCAACCTCTCCCAATAGCTCAGGCCCTCGAGTCTTGGTAACATCCTCGTAAACCTTCTCTGCGCCATGCTCCTAACGTACCAACGGAACGACTGGAAGAATTCCTCTGAGCTAAAAGAGTTGTTGATGTGATCAAAGGAAACTGCAGATGCTGGTTTATACCAAAGAACACACAAAGTGCTGGAGTAACTCAACGGGTCAGGCAGCATCTCTGAAGAACATGGAGAGGTGATGTTTCGGGACCAGGCCGAAGAAATGTCACCAATTCCTTTTCTCCAGGGATGCTGCTTGCCCCGCTTTCTTGATCAAGCTTTTTATGTCTCTCAGAAGAATTTTTTTGTATAAAAAGGTCCACTAGCTCGCAACAAAGGGACAGGCAGCATCTCTGGAGAGAAGGGATGGGTGACATTTTGCATTGAGACCTTTCATCAGACTGATCATATGATTTATAAGTGATAAGGAGTTGAGCTTAGTTCATTGTCATGTGCACCGAGGTAGAGTGGAAAGCTTTCTTGTTATCGATTGATTGGTATAGATTGATAGGTTCGTGATTGACAAGGACATCAGAGATTGTGGGGAGAAGGCAGGAGAATGAGGTTCGGAGGGATAGGACATCAGCCATGATGGAATGGTAGAGTGGACTTGATGGGCTGAATGGCCTAACTCTGCTATGCCTTATGGAGGGAATTTGGATTGACTGATCTTTCTCTCATGTAAAGTTTTCATAGATCCTTCCAATCACAGCTTATTGCAATATTTCGTCCAAGGGTTTAGGTGGTTGCCGGAGGACAAAAACCCCCGGGAATCTCCGGGAACCGCACGGAAACCTTGGGTGGGGCGCAAAGTCCGCAGAGGTTTCCGTTCAGGTTTCCTAAGCGGGACAGGGGCATAATACAGCGCCAGAGACCCGAGTTCGATCCTGAAGACGGGTGCCATCTTCAGACTGATCTTAAATGGTGGCCGATTAGGAAAAGGGGAGATGCAGCGAGACCTGGGTGTCATGGTACACCAGTCATTGAAAGTAGGCATGCAGGTGCAGCAGGCAGTGAAAAAAGCGAATGGTATGTTAGCTTTCATAGCAAAAGGATTTGAGTACAGGAGCAGGGAGGTTCTACTTCAGTTGTACAGGGTCTTGGTGAGACCACACCTGGAGTATTGCGTACAGTTTTGGTCTCCAAATCTGAGGAAGGACATTATTGCCATAGAGGGAGTGCAGAGAAGGTTCACCAGACTGATTCCTGGGATGTCAGGACTGTCTTATGAAGAAAGACTGGATAGACTCGGTTTATACTCTCTGGAATTTAGGAGATTGAGAGGGGGCCATCAGTTCATTGGCTATATTTAAGAGTGAGTTGGATGTGGCCCTTGTGGCTAAGGGGATCAGAGGGTATGGAGAGAAGGCAGGTACGGGATACTGAGTTGGATGATCAGCCATGATCATATTGAATGGCGGTGCAGGCTCGAAGGGCTGAATGGCCTACTCCTGCACCTAATTTCTATGTTTCTATGTTTCTATGTTTCAGGTTGCATTTGCTGGATAGGAGGTTTTAAATTAAAAGCAGATTGTACCTGAAACAAAAGCTTGGACTTTTGTTCAACTTGCTGTTCAATTCTTGAAAGTTTCTCGGTTAAAAAAAATGCTTTCCATTTATGCATCGGACTCTGATTGGGAGGATGCTTTAGGTTTACTTAAGTTCATGAGATCATAAGTGATAGGAGCAGAATTAGGTCATTTGATCCACTAAGGCAGAGACAGGCAGATTCTTGACCGCTACGGGTGTCAGGGGTTACATGGAGGGGGCAGGAGAATGGGGTTGGGAGAGAAAGATAGATCAGCCACGATTGAATTGCGGAGTAGACTTGATGGGCCGAATGGCCCTAAATCATGGCCACTCTATCTCACCCTCCTATCCCCATTCTCCTGCCTTCTCCCCATAACCCCGTTACCAATCAAGAATCTGTTAATTGCTGCCTTAAAAATATCCATTGGCTTGGCCTCCACAGCCTTCCGTGGCAATTAATTCCACAGATTCACCGCCCTTTTTTAGTTTTAGCGATACGGCGCGGAAACAGCCCCCTTCGGCCCACCGGGTCCGCGCCGACCAGCGATCCCCGCACTTTAACACCATCCTACACCCACTAGGGACAATTTATTTTTTACATTTACCATGCCAATTAACCAATTCTGGTTAAAGAATTAAGAAATTCCCGCTCATCTCCTTTCTAAAGGTGCGTCCTTTTATCCTGAGGCTGTGGCCTCTGGTCCAACATTGAGTTACTCCAGCACTTTGTGTTTTGCTCGTATCTCTGGATCATTTGCCCAGGCCTCTGCAACCACCACTAGTTCTGGATTTCCCCACTCTGGGCAAGAGACTCTGTGCGTTTACCTGATCTATTCCTCTCATGGTTTTGTACACCTCAAGAAGATCGCCCCTCATCCTCCCGCGCTCCAAGGAATAGAGTCCTACCCTGCTCGACATCTCCCTGGAGACTGAGAGGGTGTCTGAGTTATGGTGTGGAAACAAGGATCTGCAAATGCTGGTTTAAACAAAAGTACACAAAGTGCTGGAGTAACTCAGTGAGTCGAGCAATAACTCTTGGGTTATTTGGGTCGGGACCCTTCTGTGTGCAAACATCAGCTATCCATGTTCTCCAGAGATGCTGCCTGAGCCGCCGGGTTACTCCAGCACCTTGCGTCCTTGTGTTGGAGTTATGGCATGTTGAACCAACTAGTGCAGGAAGGAACTGCAGATTCTGGTTGAAACCGAAGATAGACACAAAGTGCTGGAGGAACTCAGCGTGGACAGGCGGCATCTCTGGAGAGAAGGAATGGGTGACCAGTCTGAAGAAGGGTCTCCACCCGAAACATCACCCTTGTCTATTCCACAATATAATTTCTTCCTGAAGGTCACAGCAAAGAACGTGAACAGTGGCCTGGTTTGGAAACAGGACCTCATTGGTGATTGTCACATTACCCAAGACCCCGGGCTTAATTCAAAGTGGAAAAAAATCCTTTCACATATTGAATGGTTAAATTGCCTCCAGATAGCACTGCTCCTAAAGGTCAGGACGTACTCCTGTTTTAAACTAATGACAGATCGCCCAGGTCAAGTTAACTAGATAATTAAAAAACAAAATACTGCAGATACTGGAAATCTGAAAATGTGTTTTGTGTGTTCCGTTGCTTTTTATTTGTACGACTGACTTGGCAAATGAAATTCCTCGTACGTTGCAAAACACACTTGGCTAATAAAGTATTATTGTGATTTTAATTATTGGAATTGTAAAACAGAAAACTCTGGACAATCTCAGTCTATGGAGACAGTATATTTTTGTGCCACTGGTTCCTCAGCAGAGCTTGTCATTAACTTGAACTCTGAACTCTGTTTCTCTGCTTATCTTGTTGCTAAGTATCTTAAACATCTTCAGTTCAGTTTAGTTTAGAGATACAGCGCGGAAACAGGCCCTTTGCCCCATCGAGTCCGCATATTAACACTATCCTCCACACACAAGGGACAATTTTACATTTATACCAAGCCAATTAACATAGAAACACAGATACATAGACAATAGGTGCAGGATTAGGCCATTCGGCCCTTCGAACCAGCACCGCCATTCAATGTGACCATCCACAATCAGTACCCCATTCCTGCCTTCTCCCTATATCCCTTGATTACGCTAGCCCTAAGAGCTCTATCTAACTCTCTTTTGAATGCATCCAGTGAATCAGCCTCCACTGCCTTCTGAGGCAGAGGATTCCACAATTTCACAACTCTCGTTGTGAAAAATTATCCCTCATCTCAGTCTTAAATGGCCTCCACCTTATTCTTCAACTGTGATCACTGGTTCTGGACTCCCCCAACATCGGGAAGATATTTCCTGCATCTAGAGTGTCCAATCCCTTAATAATTTTACAGGTTTCTTTAAGATCCCCTCTCATCCTTCTAAATTCCAGTGAATGCAAGCCCAGTCGCTCCATTCTCTCATCACATGACAGGCCCGCCATCCCGGGAATTAACCCAGTGAACCTACGCTGCACTCCCTCAATAGCAATAACCTACAAACCTGTACGCCTTTGGTATTTGGGTGGAATCTGAAGATCCCGGAGAAAACCCACGCAGGTCACGGGGAGAAGGTACGATCTCCGTACAGACAGCACCCGCAGCCGGGATCGAACGTGGAAGCGCTGTAAGGCAGCAGCTCTACCGCTGCGCCACCGTGCTGCCCTAGGTAATTGGTTATTTTGCTATTGGTCGGTCCCTGAGGTGCTATCGCAACGTTTAAGAAACATTGCCACAGGTACAGGGATAGGACAAGTTTAGGGGGATATGAGAGGAATCGACCGGATAGAAGCACAGCGTCTCTTGCCCAGAGCAGGGGAATTGAGAACCCGAGGACATCGCTTTAAGGTGAGGGGGCAAAGATTTAATAAGAACCTGAGGGGTAACTTTGTCCCACGCAGGGTGGTGGGTGGATGGAACGAGCTGCCAGAGGAGGTAGTTGAGGCTGGGGCTATCACAATGTTTAAGAAACAGGACAGGTTTAGATGGATATGGGACAGGTTTAGATGGATATGGGCCAAATGTAAGCAGAAGGGACTGGGTTAGATGGGGCGTTTTAGTTGGGTATGGATGAGTTAGGCCTGTGGGACTAGTGTAAATCGGACATAGACTCAAAAATCTGGAGTGACTCAACGGGGCAGGCAGCATCTCTGGAGAGGAGGAGTGGGTGACGTTTCGGGTGGAGACCAGATCGGAAAGGTCGGCCGGTGTGGGCAAGTTGGGCCGAAGGGCTTGTTTTCACGCTGAATAACTCTATTTACTTTGGAAGGAAATGTCAAATTTGTTCACACAACTAATAGAATAAATTCTTGTTGTGGGCTGTGATTCTCCGTTGAACGCAGGCCCACTGGAGACTGAAGGCCAAGGGTCAAGGCCAGTTTCACAGGCTTGGGAAGAAGCATCTAGGATGACAGCCCAATATGGCAGTGAGATGGAAACCCACTGGCCTGGTGGCTTCTTGCCAATGGGACATCAAAACCAAGTTCACGGCAGCTCGTAAATAATCCCATGGCACTGTTTCAAAGAAAAGGGAAGATCACTCGATGTTTTGTCCAACATTTAACCCTGAAGCATTATATCACTTGGGAGACTTGGGGGCAGCACGGTGGCTCAGTGGTAGAGTTGCTGCCTCACAGCGCCAGAGACCCGGGTTCGATCCTGACTACGGGTGCTGTCTGTACGGAGTGTGTACGCTCTCCCTGTGAACGCGTGGGTTGCTCCAGTTTTGCCTCCCACACTCCAAGGACGTGCAGGTTTTTAGGTCAATTTAGTTTAATTTAGTTTTGTTCAGAGATACGGCGCAGAAACAGGTCCTTTGACCCACCGGGTCCGCACCGACCAGCGATCCCCGCACATTAACACTATCCCACACACATTAGGACCACTTTACATTTACACCAAGCCAATTTACCTACAAACCTGCACGTCCTTGGAGTGCGGGAGGAAACCGAAGATCTCGGAGAAAACCCACGCGGGTCACGGGGAGAACGTACAAACTCCGTAAAGACAGCGCCCGTGGTCAGAATCGAACCGGGGTCTCTGGTGCTGCAAGCGCTGTATGGCTTGCACTGGAAGGCTTGGAGGAAAAATGTTCCAGATGTTGGGGGAGTCTAGAACCAGGGCTCACAGATATAAGAATAAGGGGTCGGCCATTTAGGACTGAGATGAGGAGTTGACCCAGAGAGTTGTGAATCGGTGGAATTCTCTGCCACATTTTGCACACTTACACCCAATCAATTAACCTACAAACCTGCAGGTCTTTGATTTCTTCATTGGTTTCAGTAAAATTGTAAATTGGCCCTGGTGTGTAGGACAGTGCTCGTATAGGGGGGTGATCGCTGGTTGGACTGAAGGGCCAGTTTGCCACGCTGTCTCACCGAAAGTGTAAAAGTCTAGCCCATTCCAGAATCACCACAGTTAATCCGAGCGTAGAAGAACTATTGACTACTTCTCTCATTATTTATGGAAGTTGAATAATTGAAAGACCAAACTGCACATCAAAGTCAAACCAGAATGGAAAACCATTGCTGGAAGTAGCAATTAAAACGCTGTACTTTCAGCAAAACGCTGCACTTTTAACAGCGCGGTTACTTTCCTCACCGAAACCACTTCTGAAAGGGAAGTTTTGACCTCAAGACAAACTAAATGAGTCCACGTTAGAAGCATGAGTCTATAATTATTCGTACTTTGACCTTGTAAATGGAAATCTATGAGACGACATCACTGAATGCAATAACGTTTCATCTGCTGTCTGTACAGGGAGGCAGTGGGCCCCCGATTCTTTCAAAGGCTTTTCCCTTTCTTGACATTTGATGCTATCTGGAATCAGAGACCGTCAAAATCGAGACTAGGACAAGCGAGTCAGTAAAAATTATTTCCAGTTGTCCAACGAGCAGCAGCCATTTTCTTTTTAGTTTGGTCTCGTTTAAAGGAGAGCGCACACTGGCGCGGGCGGCGTGAGAGTTGCTGCCTCACAGCGCCAGGGACCTGCGTCCGATCCGGACTACAGGGGCGCCGTCTGCACGCAGTTTGCACGTTCTCCCCGTGACCGTGTGGGTTTTCTCCGGGTGCTCCGGTTTCCTCCCACACTGAAAGAAAACGGAGCAGTGAGCACCATGAGGAGGTGGGCGTATGGAGGGGTATGGGTGGGCCCATTCCTCTCCAAACCCGTCCCATCCATGTACGCGTCCAGATGTTTCTTAAACGTTGCGATCGTCCCTTGCCTCAACTATCTCTTCCGGCAGCTCGTTCCATACACCCACCTATTAAATCTATTCCCTTCAACTTAAGCCTATGTCCTCTGGATCCCGATTCTCCTACACTAGGCAAGAGATACATTTACCCAATCTATTCTTATCATGATTTTATACACCTGTATAAGATCATCCCCCCACTCCCATCGTCTTGTGCTCCAAGGAATAGAGCCCCAGCCTGCTCAACCTCGCCCTGTAGCTCAGGCCCTCGAGTCCTGGCAACATCCTCGTAAATCTTCTCCGCACCCTTTCCAGCTTGACAATATCTTTCCTGTAACACGGTGCCCAGAACTGAACACAATACTCTAAATGCAGCCTCACGAACCAGTCTTACACAACTGCAACATGACCTCCCAACTTCTGTACTCAGTTCTCTACTCAGGTGTGACCACAGTGAAAGGCCTGGATAGAGTGGATGTGGAGAGGATGCTTCCACTAGTGGGAGAGTCTAGGATCAGAGGCCACAGCCTCAGAATAAAAGGACGTACCTTCAGAAAGAAGATGAGAAGGAATTTCTTTAGTGAGAGGGTGGTGAATCTGTGGAATTCTTTGCCACAGACGACTGCGGAGGTCAAATCAGTAGATATTTTTAAGGCAGAGATAGATAGATTCTTGATTAGTACGGGTGTCAGAGGTTATGGGGAGAAGGCAGGAGAATGGGGTTAGGAGAGATAGATAGATCAGCCATGATGGAATGGTGGAGTAGACTCGATGGGCCGAATGGCCTCCTAGAACTTATGATTTTATGAACTTCTGGTCAGCTGCAGCTGGGATTTAGAAAATGGTGCTAAAACCAGGCTGCTCTTGCATCTAGACTCAGTGGGCTGTTCTATACATTCGGTACTTAGCCGGTGATTGTATTCCTGTATGATAATAGTCTTACTGAACTGCAGGGGGCGACGCCCGATTGGCAGTCCCGCCAACAGTCTGTCTGTTTTATCGTCTTTTTTTATTTTTAGTGTGTGTTAAAAGTTTGTGTAAATGTTCTCTGGGTTGTTTTACGCGGGGGGAGGGGGAGGGGGGGGTCGGGGGTTTCTTACCTTGCCTGGAGATGCGATTGTTTTCCGGATCGCATTCTCCGGTCGCCCTGCGGCCTACCATCGATGGAGCTGGAGGCCTCCTCGGACTGACGAGCCACACCACGGGGCACGGACTTAACATCGGGGTCGATCCCTTGCCAGGGATCGCTCCAACCGCGGCCTGCGGGCTTTACATCGAGAGCTCGCAGTCTCGGGAGAGGCCGAGTCGGGAAGATCCAGAGGTTCGACCAGCCTCGACGCAGGGTCCGATCACCAGCGCGGGGGAGCTGACATCCCCCCGATGTGGGAGCGGATCGCCCCGATGCGGTGGGCCCAAACACCGCCGGCTACGGGAGTCAAGATCCTTCCGTCAACGGAGGGCTCGAGGCCCCCGACCACTGGAGAACAACGAAGGAAAGAGATTGAACTTTTCTGCGCCTTCCATCACAGTGAGGAATGTGGAGGAGTCACTGTGGTGGATGTTTATGTTAAAATGTGTTTTGTGTGTCCCGTTGCTTTTTATTTGTACGACTGACTTGGCAATTGAAATTCCCCGTACGTCGCAAAACACACTTGGCGAATAAAGTATTACTGTGATTGTGATTGTGATTGGGAAAATAAATAACTTTACAGTACCTTGATAACAAATAACCTTTGAATCATTAAACCATTAAGAACGGAGGGTTAACATCTGAAGTCAGGAACCTTCAGCCAAAATCTCGTCAGTCCAAGACTAAAACACCATGTCGTCATAGAGATGCCTCAAGATGTATAAGGCCAAAGATAGACACAACTTGCTGGAGTAACTCAGCGGGACAGGCAGCATCCAGGAAAAATATTCCAGATGTTGGGGGAAGTCCAGAACCAGGGGTCACACAGTTTAAGAATAAGGGGTCGGCCATTTAGGACTGAGATGAGGAGAATCGTTTTCACCCAGAGAGTTGTGAATCGGTGGAATTCTCTGCTACAGAAGGCAGTGGAGGCCGAAACACTGGATGTATTCAAGAGAGAGTTAGATGTGGCTCTTAGGGCTAACGGAATCAAGGGATATGGGGAGAAAACAGGTACGGGGTACTGAATTTGGATGATCAGCCATGATCACATTGAATGGTGGTGCTGGCTCGAAGGGCCGAACGGCCTACCCCTGCACCTATTTTCTATGTTCCTATGTTTCTAAGACCGTTCTTAGAGATTCTGAGAGGGATATGGACCAATTGTTGGCAGCTGGGACTAGTGGCAGGTCCCACTAGAAACTGAGAGGTCCTGTATGACGTTATGTATGTGGTGAATGGATGTTTCTTTGTGGGACTGAATACCAAGGATTCCCGTCGCTGGTCATTCATTTTCTAATACAATGATTCTTCTCTTGCTCTCAGCACCCAGCATAACCTCTGCTGCCTGTGTTCATGTTTGATGCTAAATAAGACTCCCGGATATACAGCCTGAAGCGTAACTCCAGACCAAGCCCCACGTTCACCCCTCAGTGCCCGACACTGGCCGACAAACACTACATTCACGTTTGTCACTTGCGATGATAAGAATGTTTCAAACCTCAGCCAGCACAGAACACAGGCTCTCTTAGCTTCCCACAATACAGGGCTGTCTTGCGTCCTGCCTGCCTTTCATCGCTCTGTGGACAGGCGCAGAGTGCTGGAGTTTTAACTCAGCGGGTCAGGCAGACACTCTGGTTAAAAAGGAATAGGTGACGTTTTGGGTCGACACCCTTGGAGTCACAGCCGGTAGACTACGCATTCTTACAATGAAGTTGTCCACAGTGTACAGGTACGAGCTAAAGGAAATAATGTTTAGTGCAAAGATAAAGTCCAGAAAAGGCCAATTGCATAAATATAATCTGAGGTCATAGAGTGATACAGCGTGGAAACAGGCCCTTCGGCCCAACTTGCCCACTCCAGCCAATACGTCCCATCTGCACTAATCCCACCTGCCAGCATTTGGTCCATATCCCTCACTGTCCAATCCATGTCCCTGTCTAAATTTTTCTGAAACGTTGGGATAGTCCCAGCCTCAACTACCTCCTCCGGCAGCTCGTTCCATACACCCACCGCCCTTTGTGTGAAAAGGTTACCCCTCAGATTCCTATTAAATATATTCCCCTTCCTTCAGAGTGAGAGTCAGGGGAGCGGGAAACTAGAGGTATGAGAAGGTACAGGACAAAGCGGAGCCGGCACCGATGACTCAGGAAAGGTGGAGCCCACAATGGTCCATTGTTGGCTGTGGATGAGGCGACAAGGAAGGAATACAGACAGTGAAACTAGCACGATGACTCGGGTGGAGGAGGGACGGGGATGGGGGGAGTGCAGAGGTTGCTTGAAATTAGAGAAATCGATATTCATACTGATGGGTTGTAAGCTGCCCAAGCGAAATATGACAGGGATATGGCAGAGATAGATAGATTCTTGATTAGTACGGGTAGCAGGGGTTATGGGGAGATCAGCCATGATTGAATGGAAGAGTAGTCTTGATGGGCTTAATGGGCCTTACTCTGGATTGAAAATTAGCATGGACCCCAAGAAAGGGAGTTTGTGGAGTGCCTCCAAGATGGGTTCTTAGAGCAGGTTGTACTGGAGCCTACCAGGGAGAAGGCAATTCTGGATTTAGTGTTGTGTAATGAACTAGGTTTGATAGGGAACTCTAGGTAAAGGAACCATTAGGAGATAGTGAGCATAACGTGATACGTTTAAATCTGCAATTTGAGAGGGGGAAGGTAAAATCGGAAGTGTCAGTGTTACAGTTGAACAAAGGGGACTCTGGAGGCTTGAGGGAGGAGCTGGGCAAAGTTGACTGGAACGGGACCCCAGCAGGGATGACAGCGGAACAGCAATGGCAGGTGCTGTACTTCTGGGAATAATCCAGAAGATGCGGGATCATTTCATTCCAAAGAGGAAGGAAGATTCTAAGGGGAGTAAGAGGCGACGGTGGCTCACATGGTAAGTCAAGGAGAGTATAAAAATAAACGAGGTGAGGTATAACATAGCAAAGATGAGCGGGAAGCCAGGGGATTGGGAAACTTCTGAAGATCAACAGAAGGTAACTAGAAAGGCAATATGGGGAGAAAAGGTGAGGTACGAAGGTAAGAATGTAGTGGGTAGTAAAAGCTTCTTTTGATATGTGGAGAAGAAAAAATGAGAAGACAAATGCGGGTCCCTTGAAGACAGGAATAGGAATTTATTATGGGGAACAAGGAAATGGCAGGCGAGTTGAACAGGTACTTTGGTTCTGTCTTCCCTAAGGAAGACACAAACAATCTCCCAGATGTACTAAGGGACCGAGGACCTAGGGTGATGGAGGAACTGAAGGAAATTCACATTAGTCAGGCATTGGCGTTGGGTAGACTGATGGGACTGAAGGCTGATAAATCCCCAGGGCCTGACGGTCTGCGCCCCGGGGTACTCAAGGAGGTGGCTCTAGAAATCGTGGACGCATTGGTGATCATTTTCCAATGTTCTACAGATCAGTTCCTGTGGATTGGAGGGTAGCTAATGTTATCCCACTTTTCAAGAAAGGAGGGAGAGAGAAAGCAGGGAATTATAGACCTGTTAGCTTGACACCGGTGGTGGGGAAGATGCTGGAGTCAATTATAAAAGGTGAAATGGCGGCACATTTGGATAGCAGTAACAGGATCGGTCCGAGTCAGCATGGATTTACGAAGGGGAAATCATGCTTGACTAATCTATGGAATTTTTTGAGGAAGTAACATGTAAAATGGACAAGGGGGAGCCAATGGATGTAGTGTACCTGGACTTTCAGAAAGCATTTGATAAGATCCCACACAGGAGATTACTGGGCAAAATTAGAGCTCATGGTATTGGGGGTAGGGTATTGACATGGATAGAAAATTGGTTTGCAGACAGGAAACAAAGAGTAGGGATTAACGGGTCCCTTTCAGAATTGCAGGCAGTGACTAGTGGGGTACTGCAAGGCTCAGTGCTGGGACCGCAGCTATTTACAATATGCATTAATGATTTATAAGAAGGAATTAAAAGTAACATTAGCAAATTGGCAGATGACACAAAGCTGGGTGGCTGTGTGAACCGTGAATAGGATGCTATGAGGATGCAGGGTGACTTGGACATGTTGGGTGAGTGGGCAGATGCATGGCAGATGCAGTGTAATGTGGATAAATGTGAGGTTATCCACTTTGGTGGCAAGAATAGGAAGGCAGATTATTATCTGAATGGTGTCAGGTTAGAAAAAGGGGAGGTGCAACAAGACCTGGGTGTCCTAGTACATCAGCCCTCGAAAGTAAGCATACAGGTACAACAGGCAGTGAAGAAAGCTCATGGCCTGTTGGCCTTCATAACCAGAGGAGTTGGGAATAGGAGAAAAGAGGTCCTTCTGCAGTTGTACAGGGCCCTAGCGAGACCACACCTGGAGTATTGTGTGCAGTTTTGGTCTCCTAACATGAGGAGGTTAATTCCCAGGATGGCGGGACTGCCATATGTTGAAAGAATGGTGCGACTGGGCTTGTATTCACTGGAATTTAGAAGGATGAGAGGGGATCTTATGAGAAACACATAAAAACTTTATGGGATTGGACACGCTAGATGCAGGAAAGATGTTCCCGATGTTGAGAGAATCCAGAACCAGGGACCACAGATTAAGAATAAGGGGTAGGCCATGTAGATGAGGAATAACTTTCTCACATAGAGAGTTGGGAATTTATGGAATTCTCTGCCTCAGAATGCAGTGGAGGCCAACTCACTGGATGCATTCAAAAGAGAGCTAGATAGAGCTCTTTGGGCTAGCGGAATCAAGGGGAGTGGGGAGAAGGCAGGAGCGGGGTACCGATTGTGGATGATCAGCCGTAATCACATTGAATGGCGGTGCTGGCTCGAAGGGCCGAATGGCCGACTCCTGCACCTATTGTCTATGTATCTATGTATCTGCTCCAATCACTAATGAATATGAGGTGCTGTTCCAGTCTGCGCAGACTCGGTTTCCGCGCTGCATCTCGAAACTAAACTAAACTAAACCGATGGTGTAACAAATACGGTGGCGCAGCGGTAGAGTTGCTGCCGTAGCGCCGGAGACCCTGGTTCAGTCCCGACTATGAGCGCTGTCTGTACGGAGTTTGCACGTTTTCCCCGTGACCACGTGGGTTTTCTCTGAGATCTGTGGTTTCCTCCCACACGCCAAAAACGTGCAGGTTTGACAGTCAATTGGCTTGGCGTAAGTGTAAGGTCCCTCGTGTGTGTAGGACAGTGTTAATGTGCGGGGATCGCTGGTCGGTGCGGACCCGGTGGGCCGAAGGGCCTGTTTCCGCGCTGTATCTCTAAACTAAACTCAATTAAATACATGTGGTTCATCGTATCTGAGTTACATTTCTGCTGACAAATGCACCAGTAGACACCTGGTTAGGTTCCATCTGCAGTTAACTGCGCTTGCCTCAGGAGTAATCATTCTGTGATCCCTGCCTCTACAAGAATGTGCAGTAAAGATGATGGATGATCGCCAGCCTCGACAACTATCCGCGGAACAAATGCAAAGCCCCTCGAGCTTCTTTGATGAGTTTACCAAACTTAAATTGCTTGCAGGAGTGGGCCGCAAATGTTTAAGAAAGAACTGCAGATGCAGGAAAAATCGAAGGTAGACAAGAATGCTGGAGAAACTCAGCTTGGGTGAGGCCAAATCAATGGGTGGGAATCAGACAGTTTCCCTGTAAGGTCTGGAGTTAGGCAGGGTTGCCCTCTCTCTCCTGTCTTGTTTGTCTGCTGTATTGAACCTTTTGCTGAATCCATCAGGAAGGATGCGAGCATAAGAGGAGTGACATTGCCAGGCAGTGGGGGCATTCAAGTAAAGACCTCCCTGTACATGGACGATGTCGCTGTCTTCTGCTCGGATCCAGGGTCGGTCCGCAGACTGATTAGTATCTGCGACCAGTTTGAGTCGGCCACGGGAGCCAGGGTGAACCGCAGGAAGAGCGAGGCCATGCTCTTTGGCAACTGGCCCGACAGATCTTCCGTCCCCTTCACCATCAAGCCTGACTTCTTGAAGGTGCTGGGGATCTGGTTCGGGGGGGCTGAGGCGTGTAACAAGAATTGGCTGGAGCGGATAGCCAGGGTGGGGAGGAAGCTGGAGCTGTGGAGGCAACGCTCCCTCTCCATAACGGGAAAGAATTTGGTCATCAGGTGTGAGGTGCTCTCGGGGCTGCTGTACTTGGCACAAGTGTGGCCTGTCCCTCCCTCATACGCCACAGGGATCACCCGGGCCATCTTCCAGTTCATCTGGGGGTCGAGGATGGACCGGGTGCGACGGGCCACAATGTACAAGTCGGCAGACACAATGGGGGTAAAAGCGTGCCCAACGTCGCCCTCATTCTGATGGCCACCTTCGTGTGTGGCTGCATCAGGCGGAGTGTAGAGCCAAGGCACGTGGGCACCAAGTGTCACTACCTGCTGAGGTTCTACCTGTCCCCGGTGTTGAGAAGGATGGGCCTGGCGCAGGTGCCACGCAATGTGCCTGTCAGCTGGACATTGCCGCCCCATCTGTCGTCGGTGGAAGGGTTCTTCCGGACCAACACCTTTGACCACATGTCCATCGGGCAGTGGTCAGCACAGAACGTCCTGCAGGCACTGCAGGGAAAGGACTCTATGGACCCGGTGGCGTGGTCCCTGAGCAGACTGCCCAGCTTGTCTGGCAAAATGCCTCATCGCCAGAACTCACCAACAAGCACCAAGACCTGGCTTGGCTGGCGGTGAGGGGAGCCCTCCCAGTCAGATCCTTCCTGCACCGTCGGAACTTCACTGCCAGCGCACGCTGCCCTCGGGACGGCTGCTATGGAGAGGAGTCGGTTGCCCACCTCTTCACAGAGTGTGGGTTTGCTAAAAGAGTCTGGAGAAAAATGCAAGGGTCGCTGGTACGCTTTATCCCGAACAGCTCCGTCACAGAGGACTCGGTGATTTACGGACTGTTCCCAGGGACACATTCAGAGACTGACATCGAGCGTTGCTGGAGGGTCATCAACTCGGTAAAAGACGCCCTTTGGTCTGCCCGAGCATTGTTCACCACCCAGCAGAGCGAGATGTCCGTCAGGGAATATTGCCGACTGGCCCGCTGCAGACTGCAGGAGTACGTGCTGAGGGACGCACTGAAGCTCGGTGCAGCCAACGCCAAGGCTCGGTGGGGGAGGGCCACAGTCTAGGGTCCTTCCGCTGCTGGACATGGGGGGTACGGTATGGTGGAGACGCCCCTCAATATAAGGGAAGGTATCCCACGTCAGTGGGCCACATCAGTGGCACGGATGGGGGACTGATTTTTATGAAATTTGGGGAAAAGAAATGTCTAAACTGTATTCATCAATTTGTACAGCATCCGAAAATGTCGGATGGATTTTCCGCAAGGTTCATGTATTGTATATATTTATCATTTGAATAAAGTCTATTTTGAAATTTAAAAAAAAGAACTGAGCGGAGCGATCGCCGAGCCTACACTTGGTCTCACCGATGCAGAGCAGTTGACACCTAGAGCAGCGGATGCAACAGATGAGGTTGGAGGAGGTGCAGGTGAACCTCTGCCTCACCTGGAAAGACTTGCTTGGGTCCTTGGATGGAGTCGAGGGGGGAGGTAAAGCGACAAGTGTAGCATGTCCCGCGGTTGCAAGGGAAAGTACCAGGGGAGGGGGTGGTTTGGGTGGGAAGGGACTAATTGACCAGGGAGTCACGGAGGGAGCGGTCTCTGCGGAAAGCCAAAAGGGGAGGAGATGGGAAGATGTGGCCAGTGGTGGGATCCCGTTGGAGGTGGCGAAAGTCGGAGGATTGTCTGTTGTATAATTATCTGTAGTGCAAATGATCGGTGGCTCAAGGACAAAATTGTCGAGAGCATTGCAGATAAAGTTGACAATATTTTAATTTGATAACTGTTTGATTGTAAACAGCAAATGGCAGTCTTGATTTTGTTACTACTCGATATTTGCGTATAATTGAATAAAAGCATTTTGTATTGTTATATATTTTTTAAAAGATGCTTTATTTCTGCAAAGCCTTTCATTGTCCGGCCTCTCAGCACTGGGCCTTTTATCTATCCCAAGTCACGTTGTTCAACAAAGAACAGTATTCATGCCGGGACAGCTTCACGTTCTAGGCTGTTGCTCATCCCCGAGTCTCCCTGTACAACATTAAGCCGTGTTGTACACCAGCCAGTGGAGAGGTTCACAGGCCCACGAGTGTCAGTCAGGCCTTGACTATTTTCTGGTTTCCCCGATTTGCTACAAGTAGCAGGGGCGGCATGGAGGCGCAGCGGTAGAGTTGCTGCCTCACAGCGCCGGAGACCCGGGTTTTTTCGGTGAATTGGTGTCGGTAAAAATCGATCTGAAGAAGGGTTCAAACGAAATTTAGTTTCTGCAGTCATACAAACAAGAAAAGAACCAAAACACAACACGATTTACACAAACATCCATAACAGTGAATCTCTTCCTCACTGTGATGGAAGACAAAGTCTTATCTCTCGCCTGCTCTCCCCATTCTCCTCCCGACGTCAGAGTCAAAGCCCCCGGCGGGCGATGATAAATAAGTCCCTCGGCCATTCAGGCTGCACCGGGCGATGCAAGGCCGCGCTCCGGGTCTCGATGGAGCCCCCGGCCTTCGCCATTTGGAGCCTATTCGGAGATGATAGAGTTGAATAACCTGATGATGGCTGTGGGGAAGAAGCTGCTCCTGAACCTGGACGTTACAGTTTTCAGGCTCCGGCACCTTCTTCCTGATGGCAGGGGCGGAATGAGAGCGTGGCCAGGGTGGTGTGGGTCTCTGGTGACGCTGGCTGCCTGTTTGAGGCAGCGACTCCTGTAGATCCCTTCGATGGCGGGGAGATCAGCAGCGGTGATGGACCGGGCAGCGTTCACCCCATTTTGCCATCTTCTTCGCTTCCGGTGTGAACAGCCTCACCATTATTGAATAAGATACTGCTATAAATTATACTTTCTGAGAAGCCTTCTCTTCTCCCCTCTCCCATCAGGCGAGAGGTGCAGAAAGTGCGAAAACGCACACCACCAGATTCAGGGACAGTTTCTTCCCAGCTGTTGATCAGGCAACTGAACCATCCTCCCACAACCAGAGAGCGGTCCTGTAAAATACTATCTACTTCAATGTCTCCACTGGCATCCATTTGCAGAGGTCGCTGTTTCCCGATGCTTATCCCGACAGTATTCCTACTTCTCAGCCACGTCGCCACTTTAGTTTAGTTTCGAGATACAGCGTGGAAACAGGCCCTTCGGCCCATCGAATCTGCACCGATCTGCGATCCGCGCACACTAATGCTCTCCGACACACACTAGGGACAACTTAAACCCCTGTCGCACGCTATGAGTTAATTCCAAGAGCTCTCCTGAGTTTGCCCCGATTCGAACTCGGAGATTTACGGTAATGGCCGCTCGTCGGTACTCAGGGCTCTCGTGGACATTTTTCAACGTGTTGAAAAATCTTCATGTTGAAAAATCTTCACGAGTCTTCCCGAGTACCTGCCGTTAGCGTTACGAGCCGCTAAGAGACGTCCCCGAGCTCAGACGTACCCGCTATGTTCATTCTCCGTGCTTACCACGAGTTTGATTTTTTTAAACTCAGGAGAGCTCTTGGAATGAACTCGTACCGTGGGACGGGGCTTTTACATTTACACCAAGCCAATTAACCTACCGACCTGCGTGGGAGGAAACCGAAGATCTCGGAGAAAACCCACGCAGGTCACGGGGAGAACATCCGTACAGACTCCGTACAGACAGCACCCGTAGTCGGGATCGAACCCGGGTCTCTGGCGCTGCGAGGCAGCGACTCTACCGCGGCTCCACCGTGCTGCCCTGATTGGCTGTATTGGCTACAAGGATTCCCCGGAGTGACAGAAAGTGCTGTTTTAATGGAAGTCCGCCCTATGGAAGGGGGAAGGACTCAAATTACTCGGGCATTGGAACCAGTTGTGGGGGGGGTGGGGCCGGTACAAACAGGACGGTCTGCACCTGGGCTTGAAGGGAACCAATGTCCTTGGGGGAGTGTTTGCTAGTGCTGTCAGGGAGGATTTAAACTAATGTGGCAGGGGGATTGGAGCATGAGCAGAGAGACAGAGGGATGTCAAATGAGGGTAGAAGCAATAGGTAGCAAGCTGAAAATTAAAAGTGGCAGGCAGAAAAATCCAGGGCAAAAATCAAAAAGGGCCACTTTTCAACATAATTGTATAAGGGGTAAGAGTGTTGTAAAAACAAACCTGAAGGCTTTGTGTCTCAATGCAAGGAGCATTCGTAATAAGGTGGATGAGTTGAATGTGCAGATAGCTATTAATGAATATGATATAGTTGGGATCACGGAGGCATGGCTCCAGGGTGACCAAGTCTGGGAGCTGAACATCCAGGGATATTCAATATTCAGGAGGGATAGACAGAAAGGAAAAGGAGGTGGAGTAGCGTTGCTGGTTAGAGAGGAGATTAATGCAATAGAAAGGAAGGACATTAGCTTGGAGGATGTGGAATCGATATGGGTAGAGCTGCGAAACTCTAAGGGGCAGAAAACGTTAGTGGGTGTTGTGTACAGGCCACCTAACAGTAGTAGTGGAGTTGGGGATGGCATCAAACAGGAAATTAGAAATGCGTGCAACAAGGGTGAAACAGTTATAAAGGGTGACTTCAATCTACATATTGATTGGGTGAATCAAATGGGCAGGGGTGCTGAGGAAGAGGATTTCTTGGAATGTACGCGGGATAGTTTTCTAAACCAACATGTAGAGGAACCAACGAGAGAGCAGGCTATTCTAGACTGGGTACTGAGTAATGAGGAAGGGTTAGTTAGCAGTCTTGTTGTGCGTGGCCCCTTGGGCAAGAGTGACCATGATATGGTTGAGTTCTTCATTAGGATGGAGAGTGACATAATTAATTCAGAAACAAGGGTTCTCAACTTAAAGAAAGGCAACTTTGAGGGTATGAGACGTGAATTGGCCAAGATAGACTGGCAAGTGATTCTTAAAGGGTTGACGGTGGATATGCAATGGAAGGCATTTAAAGACTGCATGGATGAACTACAACAATTGTTCATCCCAGTTTGGCAAAAGAATAAATCAGGGAAGGTAGTGCATCCGTGGATAACAAGGGGAATCAGGGATAGTATCAAAACTAAAGATGAAGCATACAAATTAGCCAGAAAAAGCAGCCTACCAGAGGACTGGGAGAAATTCAGCGTCCAGCAGAGGAGGACAAAGTGCTTAATTAGGAAAGGGAAAATAGATTATGAAATAAAACTGGCACGGAAAATAAAAACGGACTGCAAAAGTTTTTATAGATATGTGAAGAGAAAAAGGTTAGTTAAAACAAATGTAGGTCCCTTGCAGTCAGAAACTGGTGAATTGATCATGGGGAACAAGGACATAGCAGACTAATTGAATAACTACTTTGGTTTTGTCTTCACAAAGGAAGACATAAATAATCTGCCGGAAATAGCAGAGGACCAGTGGTCAAATGAGATGGAAGAACTGAGTGAAATCCAGGTTAGCCGGGAAGTGGTGTTAGGTAAATTAAATGGATTAAAGGCCGATAAATCCCCAGGGCCAGATAGGCTGCATCCCAGAGTACTTAAGGAAGTAGCCCCAGAAATAGTGGATGCATTAGTGATAATTTTTCAAAACTCTTTAGATTCTGGAGTAGTTCCTGAGGATTGGAGGGTAGCTAATGTAACCCCACTTTTTAAAAAGGGAGGGAAAGAGAAAACGGGGAATTACAGACCAATTAGTCTAACATCGGTAGTGGGGGAAATGCTAGAGTCAGTTATTAAAGATGGGATAGCAGCACATTTGGAAAGTGGTGAAATCATTGGACAAAGTCAGCATGGATTTACGAAAGGTAAATCGTGTCTGACAAATCTTATAGAATTTTTTGAGGATGTAACTAGTAGAGTGGATAAGGGAGAACTTGTGGATGTGTTATATCTGGACTTTCAGAAGGCTTTCGAAAAGGTCCCACATAAGAGATTAGCATACAAACTTAAAGCACACGGTATTGGGGGTTCAGTATTGATGTGGATAGAGAACTGACTGGCAGACAGGAAGCAAAGAGTAGGAGTAAACGGGTCATTTTCAGAATGGCAGGCAGTGACTAGTGGGGTGCCACAAGGCTCAGTGCTGGGACACCCGCTATTTACAATATATATTAATGATCTGGATGAGGGAATTGAATGCAACATCTCCATGTTTGCGGATGACACGAAGCTGGGGGGCAGTGTTAGCTGTGAGGAGGATGCTAGGAGGCTGCAAGGTGACTTGGATAGACTGGGTGAGTGGGCAAATGCATGGCAGATGCAGTATAATGTGGATAAATGTGAGGTTATCCACTTTGGCGGCAAATCAGGAGGGTAGATTATTATCTGAATGGTGACCGATTAGGAAAAGGGGAGATGCAGCGAGACCTGGGTGTCATGGTACACCAGTCATTGAAAGTAGGCATGCAGGTGCAGCAGGCAGTGAAGAAAGCAAATGGTATGTTGGCATTCATAGCAAAAGGATTTGAGTACAAGAGCAGGGAGGTTCTACTCCAGTTGTACAGGGTCTTGGTGAGGCCACACCTGGAGTATTGCGTACTGTTTTGGTCTCCTAATCTGAGGAAAAACATTCTTGCCATAGAGGGTGTACAGAGAAGGTTCACCAGACTGATTCCTGGGATGGCAGGACTTCCATATGAAGAAAGACTGGATAGACTCGGCTTGTACTCGCTGGAATTTAGGAGATTGAGGGGGGATCTTATAGAGACTTACAACATTCTGAAGGGGTTGGACAGGCCAGATGCAGGAAGATGGCGGTGCAGGCTCGAAGGGCCGAATGGCCTACTCCTGCGCCTATTTTCTATGATTCTATGATTCTATTTTCGAAAGGGATGAGGATCTTGTTGAATCCAGACATCAAAGGCCACACATTCTGGTTCAGCGCTGACATTTAAACACAATTGGCAGAATATTCAACTTGTTTGCAATGCATGAGAGGAGAATTGTAGGCAACGTGATCTAAATTGACAGTAGATTAGATTTACCTGACAAAACTTATCCTGAGAGCTTCTCTAGATTTTCTTACACTGGGCAGGCTATCATTATAGATTTTGCTCACTAATAGAAGATTTTTGCCTGTTTTCTGTATGTTTAAGTCCCACTAGCTTCGCTAGCTGGTGAAAATGGTGAATGGGCACGAAATGCTGGAGTGACTCAGCGGGTCAGGCAGCATCTGTGGAGAAAATGTATCGGTGACGTTTCAGGACCGGTCCGAGACCTTTCTTCGGACTGAGAGTCAGGGGAGAGGGGAAACGAGAGATATAGACGGTGATGTAGCGAGATGCAGAAGAAATGAATGAAAGATATGCAAAAAAGTAACAATGATAAAGGAAACAGGCCATTGTTAGCGGTGGGGTATTGTAAATTGAAATGGTGGACCTCGATCAGGAGGCTGTTACACTGGGAGGTACAGAGGCGCAGCTGGTAGTGCTCCAAATTCCAGGTTCAATCCAGACCTCAGGCGCTGCTTGTGTGGAGTTTGCACGTTCCCGCTGTGATCTATTGGGGCGGCAAGGTGACGCAGCGGTAGAGTTGCTGCCTTACAGCGCCAGAGACCCGGGCTCGATCCTGACCGCACGTGTTGTCGGTGTGGAGTTTGCACGTCCTCCCTGTGGTCATTGGGTTTCTTCCCGGCATTGTGGTTTCCTCTCACGCCACACGACGCTCGGTTTGTTAGATTAATTGGCCCTCGCAACAGTCAGGGTCATACAGCCTAGGAGAAGGCCAATTGCCCGTTAAAACACCGCTTCGATGTTACCCCCTCTGTCGTCCGCTCCTTACATGTTGGGGGCAATTTACAGAGGGCCACTTAATCGACAAGCCAACGCGCCTTTGGGATGTGGGAGGAAACTGGAGCACCCCGGAGAAAACTCGACCGGTGACAGGGAGAACGTACAAACTGCACGCAGGCAGCACCTGAGGTCAGGATCGAACCCGGGTCTCCGGCGCTGGGAGGCAGCAACTCTACCACCGTGCCTCCCCTGCTCAGCAAGATACCTGTGCTCCCGAATTCAGCAAATCCAACACACACGGTGCCGCAGCGGGTAGAGCTGTTGCCTTATGGTGCCAGAGATATTCACAAATTGCTGGAGTAACTCAGTGGGACAGGCAGCATCTCTGGAGAGAAGGTATGGGTGACGAGCCGGGTCGAGACCCTTCTTCAAACACTGCTCTTCCCCGCAAAGGCCATTGAGAGGATTTCAGTCACAATTATTCTCTCGTAGACCAGGATTTATCTTTAAGAAAAAACTCCAGATGCTGGAAAAACCAAAGGTAGACAAAAAAAGCTGGAGAAACTCAGCGGGTGAGGCAGCATCTATGGAGCGACGTTTTGGGTCGAGACCCTTCTTCAAGCCCTGAAACGTCACCCATTCCTTCGCTCCATAGATGCTGCCTCGCCCGCTGAGTTTCCCCGGCTTTTTTGTCCCCCTGGGATTTATCTTGGTGAATTTGTAATGGTTAGTCACAGGTAACGAGGCAGTCTGGTGCTGGGACGGATGCAGGTTTTGAGAATGTTTCGGGGAGTGTTGGGCCCAGGCCTCCTCGGGGCCGTGAAATATAATTATTTGAAGTGACTGCAGAGGCATGGGAATGAGATTAGCACAGCATCGCTTGCTTGCGATTGAATACAAGGACCTCATGGTAATGACTGTTGACAATGTACCGTGTTTGTTTAACTCCTCCGATACAATATTGAAAAGATCATCCCCGGCACAGCAGTGTGTGATTTTTCATTATCTGTTTAGATTAGAGATGAGCAGTAGGTTACTGAAGCTACTTTGCCCGTGAAGATTAACACCGTCCAGTGCTTGTCGGAGTGAGATTGTGGAAATTGGCGCACGTTAGGAAGCAGCGCCGGCTGAGAAGCCAAATGAGCCGGAGAGGCAGGAGATTCGGCCTTTGTCGAATGCACTGACACGGAGGCCGAGAGTCAAACAGGCCCTTCGGCCCGTCTCGTCCGTGCTAGTCCAACATGCTCCATCCAAGCTAGTTTCAGTTCAGTTCATTGTCACGTGTGCTGAGGCACAGTGAAGAGCTTTTGGTGCCAGCTATCCAGTCAGTGGAAAGACAATACATGACTACAATCAAGTCAGACACAGTGTATAGGTTACTTGGTAAGGGAATGATCTTTAGTGCAAGGCAAGGCCAGTAAAGTCCGATCAAGGATAGTCTGAGGGTTATCAATGAGGTAGATAGTAGTTCAGGACCACTCTCTGGTTGTGGAAAGGATGGTTCAGTTGCCTTCACAACAGCTGGAAAGAAACTGGCCCTGAATCTGGAGAGTACACACAGGGCTGGAGAAACTCAGCGGGTGCAGCAGCATCTAAGGAGCGCAGGAGATAGGCGACGTTTCGGGTCGAGACCCTTCTTCAGACGGCCCTGAATCTGGAGATGTGTGTTTTCACACTTCTATACCTCTTGCCTGATGGGCGAGAGGAGCTGAGGGAATGTCCAGGGTGCGACTGGTCCTTGTCTATGCTGCTGGCCTTGTCTATGCTGCTGGCCTTGTCTATGCTGCTGGCCTTGTCTATGCTGCTGGCCTTGCCGAGGCAGCGTGAGGTTTGGTCGGATAGTACGGAGAGTGGCTAAAAATGACCAGAACTCAGGACAGAAAATTCCCCGCTCAAGGTTCTCGTTCCTTATATAGGAAGGAACTGCAGATGCTGGTTTAAACCAAAGGCAGAGACAAAACGCTGGAGCAACTCAGCGGGACAGGCAGCATCTCTAGGGAGAAGGAATGGGTGATGTTTCAGGTCGAGACCCTTCCTCTCTCATCATCGCTTTTTGTCTCTATCACCAGTTTCAACCAGCATCCTGCTAGGAATAAATCAGTTCCTTGCTACACAAAGGAGAGGTGGAGCTCACTATGGTCCATTGTTGGCTGTGGGGTAGGTCCGATGAGCCTTCTGCCTCTACCAGTTGTACCCGGAGCCCGGGACGATGATGGAGCCCGTGAGTTGGAGGCCGTCTAACTTCAGCAGCGGAGAGGAGGTTGGAGTACGTAAGCCTGGAAGGCGAAAGTGAAAATTGTTAGCCTCTAATGAAGTCAGGCAGGCGAGGGTTCTGATTCATATCAAAAGCTGCCTGAAGCAGCAGCTAAATATTTAACTACAGTTGTTAGGTGCTGTTCATATTTTAATACTTCACGTTCATGTTGTAGTTCCACACTGTACAACTCTCACTCCGAGCAATTCATCGCAATGCAGCTCCACTTTGACACCAAGACACTCACGCAAAACGCAGTCAGGTTTACAATGGAAGCAGGGACAATTTTACAAGCCTTTATCCGACGTTGAATCAAAAGCAATCGTTCGTCAAAATCTTTATGTTTGCAGATCCTTTATTTATCAACGGACCAGAATTCCAAGAGCAAAGTACAAGACACAACTTCGTAGCGCAGTTGCTCACACGCAACCAGAGAGCAGCGCTGAACAACATCCACCTCACCGGTGACCCTCGGACCATCCTTGATCAGACTCTGCTGGCTTTACCTTGCACTAAGCGTTATTCCCTTATTCTGTATCTCGACACGGTAAATGGCTCAATTGTAATCATGCGTTAATAGACAATCGACAACAGGTGCAGGAGTAGGCCATTCGGCCCTTCGAGCCAGCACCGCCATTCAATGTGATCATGGCTGATCATCCCCAATCAGTACCCCGTTCCTGCCTTCTCCCCATATCCCCTGACTCCGCTATCTTTAAGAGCCCTGTCTAGCTCTCTTTTGAAAGTATCCCGAGAGCCGACCTCCACCGCCCTCTGAGGCAGAGAATTCCACAGACTCACAACTCTCTGTGAGAAAAAGTGTTTCCTCGTCTCCGTTCTAAATGGCTTACCCCTTATTCTTAAACTGTGGCCCCTGGTTCTGGACTCCCCCAACATCAGGAACATGTTTCCTGCCTCTAGCGTGTCCAAACCCTTAATAATCTTATATGTTTCAATAAGATTCCCTCTCATCCTTCTAAACTCCAGAGTGTACAAGCCCAGCCGCTCCATTCTCTCAGCATATGACAGTCCCGCCATCCCGGGAATTAACCTTGTAAACCTGCGCTGTCTTTCCGCTGACTGGTCAGCACGCAACAAACGGTTTGTCACTGCGCCTCGGTATACGTGACGATAAACTAAACTAAACTAAACTATCCTGAGGCTGTCCCACGGTACGAGTTCATTCCAAGAGTTCTCCCGAGTTTGCCCTGATTCGAACTCGGAGATTTACGGTAATGGCCGCTCGTCGGTACTCGGGGCTCTCGTGGACATTTTTCAACATGTTGAAAAATCTTCACGAGTCTTCCCGCGCTTACCTGCCGTTAGCGAGTCTTCCCGAGTATCTGCCGTTAGCGTCACGAGCCGCTAAGAGACGTCCCCGAGCTCCGACGTACCCGCTACGTTCATTCTCCGTGCTTACCACGAGTTTGATTTTTTTTTAAACTCGGGAGAGCTCTTGGAATGAACTCGCACCGTGGGACAGGGCTTTGAAACTGAAACACTTGGAGACAATGACATCATGCAAAATGCAGTGAGGTTTACAATGGAAACCAGGACTATTTTTCTCCCATTATCCGACCTTTAATTAAAAGCGACCGTTCGTTAAATCGTTATGTTTTATCGACGGTCCTGAATTTCAGAAGCAAAATACAAGACACAACTGGGGCTAATTGAATACGTGGTGCCGTTGACAAGATGAATTTGCAAGCTTTTAAGTGTTTTAACTTTTTGCTAAACGTTACAAGATGTTTAGGGACATTGGGAGATGTGCAGTTTAGTTTACTCATTCATGAATCGTCTGACTTGGAGTCTGCCAAGGACTTCTGAAGTTTAACGAGTTTATTTTGAAGAGATCTATTTACGAATGGGCTTTAAGGCACCACAACTGTGTTCTTTCCAAAACTGGCACAAATTTCCAGATTAAGATGACAATGAAATCTAAAACCTGACTGTTCCATTCAGTCCGAGGGCTTTTCCCATCATAGGATGGACTGCACGCCGCCTCTGGGCATGTTTACAGGTGGTGGGATCTGCTTTCATAAATTTTTGGAACAGAGTTAGGCCATTCGGCCCATCAAGTCTACTCCGTCATTCAATCATGGCTGATCTATGCAAAGTACCTGTTCAACTCATCTGCCATTTCCTTGTTGCCCCATAATAAATTCACCTTTTTGAGTCTTCAAGGGTCCAACTTTGGTCATAGCTAATTTTTTCCTCTTCACATACCTAAAGAAGCGTTTACTATCATCTATGCTACAAGGAAGAGGCATATAAATTGGCCAGAGGAAGCAGCAAACCGGAGAACTGGGAGACAGTTAGAATTCAACAGAGGAGGACAAAGGGGTTAATTAAGAGGAGGAGAAAAGAGCATGAAAGGAAGCTTGCGGGAATATAAAAACTGACTCTAAAAGCTTCTTTAGATATGTAAAAAGGAAAAGATTAGTGAAGACAAATGTAGGTCCCTTACAATCAGAGATAAGTGAATTTATAATGGGAAACAAAGAAATGGCAGAACAGTTAAACAAGTAAGCGGTGCTGGCTCGAAGGGCCGAATGGCCTCCTCCTGCACCTATTTTCTAAGTACTTTGGTTCTGTCTTCACTAAGGCAGACACAAACAATCTCCCAGAAATACAAGGGGGCCGAGGATCTAGTGGGAGGGAGGAACTGAAGGGAATCCACATTCGTCAGGAAACGGGGTTAAGTAAACTGTTGGGACTGAAGGCAGATAAATCCCCAGGGCCTGATGGTCTGCATCCCAGAGTACTCAAGGAGGTGGCCCTAGAAATGATGCATGCATTGGTGGTAGACACAAATGCTGGAGAAAGTCAGCGGGTGAGGCAGCATCTGTGGAGCAAAGCAATAGGTGACGTTTTGGGTCGAGACCCTTCTTCAGACTGATGTGGGGCTAGGGGGGTGGGGGCGGGAAGAAGAAAGGTAGAGGCGGAGACAGTGGGCTGTGGGAGAGCTGGGAAGGAGGGAAAACGTAAGGACTACCTGAAATTGGAGAAGTCAATGTTCATACCGCTGGGGTGTAAACTGCCCAAGCGAAATATGAGGTGCTGCTCCTCCAATTTGTGGTGAGACTCACTCTGGCCATGGAGGAGGCCCAGGACAGAAAGGTCGGATTCGGAATGGGAGGGGGAGTTGAAGTGTTGTGTCACCGGGAGATCAGGTTGGTTAATGGGAACCGAGCGGAGGTGTTGGGTGAAGCGATCGCCAAGCCTACGCTTGGTCTCACCGATGTAGAGCAGCTGACACCTAGAGCAGCGGATGCAATAGATGAGACTGGAGGAGGTGCAGGTGAACCTCTGCCTCACTTGGAAAGACTTGCTTGGGTCCTTGGATGGAGTCGAAGGGGGGGAGGTAAAGCGTCAAGTGTAGTATGTCCCGCGGTTGCAAGGGAAAGTACCAGGGGAGGGGGTGGTTTGGGTGGGAAGGGACAAATTGACCAGGGAGTCACGGAGGGAGCGGTCTCTCCAGAAAGCCAAAAGGGGAGGAGATGGGAAGATGTGGCAGGTGGTGGGATCCCATTGGAGGTGGCGAAAATTAACGATATAGACAAGGGAATTAAATGTGACATCTCCAAGTTTGCAGATGGCACTAAGCTGGGTGGCAGTGTGAGCTGCGAGGAGGATGCATTGAGGCTGCAGGGGGACTTGGATAGGTTGGGTGAGTGGGCAGATGCATGGCAGATGAAGTTTAATGTGGATAAATGTGAGGTTATCCACTTTGGTGGCAAGAACAAGGAAGGCAGATAATTATCTGAATGGGGTCAGATCAGGAAAAGGGGAGGTGCAACGAGACCTGGGTGTGCTTATACATCAGTCATGGCTGATCATTCAAAATCAGTTCCCCGTTCCAGCTTACTCCCCAGATCCCTTGATTCCGTTCGCCCTAAAAGCTAAATCTAACTCTCTCTTGAAAACATCCAGTGAATTGGCCTCCACTGCCTTCTGTGGCAGAGAATTCCACAGATTCACAACCCTCTGGTGAATACCAGCACACAATGAATGATTGAATGAATGAATGAATGAATACGTTTATTGGCCAAGTATTCACATACAGTGAATTTGCCTTGGTGCTACACTCTGGTTTGGACCAGAGACCCCAGTCTCTATGAGACCTCAATCTCTATGAATCTGACCCAATATCCAGCAGATTTTATTATTCATGGCATCAAATGGAAAAATTCATCAGTTTTACATTCGGTTCCAAATCCTTCTCCATCCACTCTCATCACGGGCATCTGTCATTCAACTTTTAATCAGTTGTTATTTGTTGGGGTTGTATTCACTTTTATCCTTATTAAATATTTCATTTGATGGAATTGCTGAAGCTCTTCAGGACCCTTTGTGCGATATTCATCCGTCTCATCTGCTTGTGAATGAGATTTTAATTAAAAATGAGTTCATGTCGACAGGGCGGGGGTGGGGGGGGGGGGGGGGGGGTAGAGAATTGCTGTTTGAGTTCTCTGTGATCCCTCATTCTGCACAGTTTATTAAAGAAAGCCAATGCTCTTTCTTGATGCTGTATCTCAAAACTAAACCCTTGGGGTTGATATGCTCAGAATTGTACCCGGGATCCGGGGCGGTCACGGTGGCGCAGCGGTAGAGTCGCTGTCCTACAGCGAATGCAGCGCCAGAGACCCAGGTTCGATCCCGACTGCGGGTGCTTGTCTGCACGGAGTTTGTACGTTCCCCCCGTGACCTGCGTGGGTTTTCTCCGAGATCTTTGGTTTCCTCCCACGCTCCAAAGACGTAGAGGTTTGTAGGTTAATTGGCTTGGTAAATGTTAAAGACTGTCCCCAGTGGGTGTAGGATGGTGTTAATGTGTGGAGATCGCTGGTTTCCGTGAATCAAAGGGCCCGTTTCCGTGCTGTATCTCTAAACTAAACCAAACTAATCTGGGACTTCATTACAAGGCCTGGATTGAGTGGACGTGGAGAGGATGTTTCCACCATTGGGAGAGTCTAGGACCAGAGGACACTGCCTCAGCATAAAAGGACGTACCTTTAGAAAGGAGATGAGGAGGAATTTCTTTAGCCACAGGGTGGTGAATCTATGGAATTCATTGCCACAGAAGGCTGTGGAGGCCAAGTCAATGGTTATTGTTAAGGCAGATTGATAGATTCTTGAGTAGTATGGGTGTCAGGGGTTGTGGGGAGAAGGCAGGAGAATGGGGCTGAGAGTGAAAGGTAGATCAGCCGTGATTGAATGGCGGAGTAGACTTGATGGGCCTTCTTTGCCACAGAAGGTAGTTGAGGTCAGTTCATTGGCTATATTTAAGAGGGAGTTAGATGTGGCCCTTGCGGCTAAAGGGATCAGGGGGTATGGAGAGAAGGCAGGTACGGGATACTGAGTTGGATGATCAGCCGTGATCATATTGAATGGCGGTGCAGGCTCGAAGGGCCGAATGGCCTCCTCCTGCACCTATTTTCTATGTTTCTATGAATGGCCTAATTCTGCTCCTATACCTTTTGATCTTTTGAACATTAAAAAACCTGGAGGCATTTTATATGATTTCGACCGGTTTGTGAAGTAGTTTGGGTTGCGCCAAACTAATTTGTGTTCTGACGGGTGACGAAAGGCAAGATCGTAAGATCATCTTGGAAGCAATGTTGGCTTCGTAAGGCAAATGAAGGAGCGTAGCTGGAAGAACTCAGGGGTCAGGCAGCATCTGTGGAGGGTGAACGACAGTCGAAGCTTCGGGTCGGGACCCTACCTCAATCGGGTCTCTCCTTCACTACCCTACTGAGTTCCTCCAGCTCTTTGCTCGAGATTCATGTGATAGGCCGCATGAATTAGGCCATTCGGCCCATCATGTCTACTCTGCCGTTCAATCAGGGCTGCCCTATCTCACTCTCAAGAGGGAGTCAAAAGCAAAATAAAGACATTTAAAGGATCAAACGTTTTCAAGTTCGTTCACATTTGTTGTCACATGCACCGATTGGTACAGAGGAATTTGTACAGCCCATATGAATAATACATAATATAATGTAACATTAACATCGACCGCAGTAGAATCAACATTTCTCACTGTGATGGAAGGCAATAAAGTTCATAGAAACATAGAAACATAGAAATTAGGTGCAGGAGCAGGCCATTTGGCCCTTCGAGCCTGCACCGCCATTCAATATGATCATGGCTGATCATCCAACTCAGTATCCTGTACCTGCCTTCTCTCCATACCCCCTGATCCCTTCAGCCACAAGGGCCACATCCAACTCCCTCTTAAATATGGCCAACGAACTGGCCTCAACTACCTTCTGTGGCAGAGAATTCCACAGACTCACCACTCTCTGTGTGAAAAACGATTTTCTCATCTCGGTCCTAAAAGACTTCCCCCTTATCCTTAAACTGTGACCCCTTGTCCTGGACTTCCCCAAGATCGGGAACAATCTTCCTGCATCTAGCCTGTCCAACCCCTTAAGAATTTTGTAAGTCTCTATGAGATCCCCCCTCAATCTTCTAAATTCCAGCGAGTACAAGCCGAGTTCAGTCATCTTCCTCATTGTTCACACGTGGTCGTGGCTGCGGACGGCCCGATGTTCAGGCCCTTGTCATTTGGACGTCATTTGGAGCCAACAGCGACTGACCTGGGCTCCGGTGCAGTCACTGTGTCCAGGTCTTTGGCCAATCTTAGTCTGAATGAATGCAAATGGTCTGTCCCCTCTAACACCCGATAACCTCCTGAGGGAGGAATTGAAATGGCAGTTGTGTTTGATAGTCTGACAGCAAATCGGTTTTTCACGATTGTTGACTTCAAGGGAAATTGGGTGTGTGGCAAGATCCACCGATGTGTTTGCTTCAGACTCCCAGCATCACTGGTGCAGAGGGAGCTTATGCTCCTGGCAAGAGACCAACATGCCCTTTAGACGATTTAGACTTTGGAGATGCAGCGCGGAAACAGGCCCTTCTGCCCACCGAGTGCGTGTCCACCAGCGGACCCTGCGCACTGCCACTATCCTACACGCGCTGGGGACAATTTACAATTTTACTGAAGCCAATTAACCTACAAACTTCAGTGTGTGGGAGGAAACCGGTGCACCCGAAAAAAACCCACGCGGGTCACGGGGAGAACGTACAAACTCCATTCAGACAGCACGCGCAGTCAGGATAGAACTCGAGTCCTCGCACTGTGAGGCAGCAATCCTACCTCTTGGACACCGTGTCACCTGAACTAGTATGGACGGGTAATCGATGGTCGGTGGGCTGAAGTGTAGGGTTGCCAACTGTCCCATATTAGCCGGGACATCCTGTATGTTGGGCTAATATACCACATTTGACGGCTACCACTCGGGTCGAGGGGACTGTCGGGTCGGAGCGCCGCGTCCGGCCCCGCCTCACCCGTCCCGATGTAGTGCAGCCCGTGGAGTGCAGCAGCAGCAGGCAGCGCCTCGCCCGTGGCCCCGTCGGTCGGTCGGCAGCCCGGCCAGCTGTCCGACCTTCGGAACGCCGCCTACCGCCAACACTGCCACCCCTCGCTCTCATGGCCGATCGTCGATCTCATGGCCGGGCGCCGGAATTTGCGTGCAGCAGAACACGAAGCCCAGCCAGCGGGCCAAGGGCCCGAGGAGTTTTGGCCCGCGCGACGCCGTGCGCAAAGTCCGGCGCCCGGGCCAACTCACCATTCACCCAGCCTCGGCTGAGTCGGTCAACGAATTGCCGTGGGGAATTTGTCCCTCGTTTTGACCTTTTGTCCCTCATTTTGGGAGTTGAGAAAGTTGTCCACCTACCAAAGGGCCAATTTCCATGCTGGCTCTCCAGGCTAAAACCTTTTGACTTTGGGACAAAGTGATCCATAGTCAATTGTCCAAAACAGAATCGCAGATGGATCTTTGAGCTGTTTCTCCCAATGAAGGCGATGCAGTTAGTGTGTTTGTTGAGGACTCGGTCCAAACCAATGCAAATTCCCCTTGACCCTGGAGGTAACCAGCAGTCCTTCTTTGTGTATTCCTCCCTTTGCTTCACTCTTTGGTCTCTTTCACAAGAGTGGCCCTCAACGGAAAACTGAGTCGCCCTGGAGCAGTTTCTGAGGACTAGCTTCTCGCAACAAACAATTGGTGAATTGTTACAGGCCGAGGGCTTTTGTTTTCGTTCTTTCTTATCCTGTCGTGCTCAGCCAAGTTCGAAAGACCTTGAAGGAGGCCAATTAGCGGCCAGTCACTGCACACAGAAATGATAAGGAACTGTTCCTTCTGTTGGAAACAAGTCTTACGAGTGAGTGCATGTATCAAAAGTGATGGTAAGCACAATTTTTAGAAAAGTTTAAATTTAAACCAGCCTTACAAAAAAAAAAAAAATGCTGGGTAGACAAAAATGCTGGAGAAACTCAGCGGGTGAGGCAGCATCTATGGAGCGAAGGAATAGGTGACGTTTCGGGGCGAGACCGCTGAGTTTTCTCCAGACATTTTTGTCTACCTTCGGTTTTTCCAGCATCTGCCGTTCTTTCTTTAAAACAAATGCTGCTTTAACCCAGCAGGCCCAGGCAGCATCTGTGCGAGACATGGATAAGGTGACGTTTCGGGTCGGGATCCTTCTTCAGATTTGCAATCGGCGGTTTTCGAACAAATTTACTACTTCAAGAAAATCGTTGTGTAAGTTTAGTTTAGAGACACAGCGCGGAAACAGGCCCTTCGGCCCGCTGCGTCCGCGCCGGCCAGCGATCCCCGCACATCTAACACTATCCTACACACACTAGGGACAATTTACACTTACACCAAGCCAAATTAACCTACAAACCTGTACGTCATTGGAGCATTAAAGTAAGCACTTAAAAAAATCTCCCTCCCATACCAAAAGCTCCAAGCACACACTTCCTGTTGTAGTATTTGTCATTCTGTATGGAGTCCCTCCCCACCATTGATAGGATCTACAGGAGTCGCTTCCTAAAATGGCAGCCAGCATCGTCAGAGACCCACATCACCCAGGCCGCCTGCTCATTTCACCACTGCCATCGGGAAGAAGGTACAGGAGCCTGAAAGCCGTGACCTCCGGGTTCAGGAACAGCTTCTTCCCAGCAATCATCGGGGCCACGGAGGCGCAGCGGTAGAGTTGCTGCCTCACAGCGCCAGAGACCCGGGGTCGATCCCGACTACGTGTGTCGTCTGTACGGAGTTTGGCCGCTCTCCCCGTGACCTGCGTGGGTTTTCTCCGAGATCTTCGGTTTCCTCCCGCACGCTCCATAAACGTACAGGTTTAATTGGCTCGGTGTCAAGGTAGAAATTGTCCCTGGTGTGTGTAGGGTGGTGTTAATGTGCGGGGCATGGCTGGTCAGCGCGGGCCGAAGGGCCTGTTTCCGCGCTGTATCTCCAAACTAAACTAAAGAAACAAAACCATCTTGCTATTTTTCTTCTTCTCGTGTCCATCTTGTTACAAATGTTGACCTCGCGGTCATCGTCCGTCCTGAAAAGGACGCGAGCTTCCGGCGACTATCTGTGGAGAACATGGATAGGTGACGTTTCACAGAGTGCTGGAGTAACTCAGCGGGTCAGGCAGCATCTGTGGAGAACATGGATAGGTGACGTTTCACAGAGTGCTGGAGTAACTCAGCGGGTCAGGCAGCATCTGTGGAGAACATGGATAGGTGACGTTTCACAGAGTGCTGGAGTAACTCAGCGGGTCAGGCAGCATCTGTGGAGAACACGGATAGGTGACATTACGGGTTGTGAGTCTTCTTCTTTGTCCTGCCCCCACCTCTACCTCTCTTCCGGCTTTCTTTCTTCCCCACCCCTCCCCCCCCCCACCCACCCCCCCCCCACCCCCCCCCTCCCCCCACCACAATCAATTTGAAGAATAGGTCCGATCCAAAACGTGAGAAAGTTGTGGAGCTGGTACAATTGCAAATTACATAAACAGGGGAGGTTTAGATGGACCAAACGCAGGCAGGTGGAACTAGATATTCTTGCTCTTGAGGGAGTGCAACGTAGGTTCACCGGGTCAATTCCCAGGATGGCGGGACTGTCATATGCTGAGAGAATGGAGCGGCTGGGCTTTTACACTCTGGAGTTTAGAAGGACGAGAGGGGATCTTGTTAAAACATAGAAGATTATTAAAGGTTTGGACACACTAGAGGCAGGAAACATGCTCCCGATGTTGGGGGAGTCCAGAATCAGGGGCCACAGTTTAAGAATAAGGGGTAAGCCATTCAGAACGGAGACGAGGAAACACTTCTTCACACAGAGAGTGGTGAGTCTGTGGAATTCTCTGCCTCAGAGGGCGGTGGAGGCCGGTTCTCTGGATGCTTTCAAGAGAGAGCTAGACAGGGCTCTTAAAGATAGCGGAGTCAGGGGGTATGGGGAGAAGGCAGGAACGGGGTACTGATTGTGGATGATCAGCCGTGATCACATTGAATGGCGGTGCTGGCTCGAGGGCCGAATGGCCTCCTCCTGCACCTATTGTCTATAGATAAGATAAACATCTTGTTCAACAAGGACTAATTGGGCTGATTCTCTCTCCCTAAGATACACTGGAATTACTCAGTGGATTATCACATTGATTTAAAGTACAGCCATTTAAATACTCGCATCCCTTGATTTATGAACAATTGATTTACAAATCCCACTCCTTGATTTACATGACATTGATTCATAAATCTACTTTATTACTGTGGCAAATAGCAAGACCAACTCTGCCCGTGAGGACTCGCTGCACACGACAGCACGGTGAAGAAAGTGCAGGACAGAGAAACTCCAGCCACCAGCTTCCTCCTAGCAACCATCAGGCTACTACAGACAGTGGACGATAGGAGCAGGAGTAGGCCATTCGGCCCTTCGAGCCAGCGCTGCCATTCAATGTGATCGTGGCTGATCGTCCACAATCAGTTCACGCCGTTCCTGCGGGATATTCGGTTTCCTCCCACGCTCCAAAGACGTGCAGGTTTGTAGGTTAATTGGCTTGGTGTACTTGTGAATTGGTATAAAATGTTTTTAAAAAATTGTCCCTCCAGTGTGTGCAGGATAGTGGTAATGTGTGGGGATTGCTGGTCATATTCGGTTTCCTCCCACACTCCAAAGATGTACAGGTTTGTAGGTTAATTGGCTTGGCATGACTGTAAATTGTCCCTAGTGTGTTTAGGATAGTGCTATTGTGTGACAGGATCGCTGGTCGGTGCAGGCTCGGTGGGCCGAAGGGCCTATTCCCACTGCACCTTTAAAACTTTTAAGTTTATGAGTGTCAGTTAAGGCATTTGGAAAGGAATCCATATTCTTTTTGTAAATGCAGGGACATTTATAATGCTTTCAACACAGCAAGCACTGACTGTAATCATGTATGTTTAGTTTAGTTTTGTTTAGTTTAGAGATACAGCGTGGAAACAGGCCCTTCGGCCCGCTGAGTCCGCGCGTGACCTGCGTGGGTTTTCTCCGAGATCTTCGGTTTCCTCCCACACTCCAAGGTCGTACAGGCTTGTAGGCTACTCACCTAGTGGGTGGAAGATCACTTTAATGCGCGGGGATCGCTGGTCGGTGCGGACCCGGTGGGCCACAACGGTCTGTTTCCGCGCTGTATCTCTAAACCTCAGGAACTAATAATGCGGCACATGGGAAAAACCTGTCCAGAAAGGAATGTTTTAAGAATGAGGCGTCGAGGCAGTGAGTCTGGGGGAAAGAATTCCAGAATGTGGGCTTTTCAGCTGAACGCACAGCTGCCAGTTGTGAATGGATCAAATTTAGCATCGACAGTGGGGAGATAAACAGTTAGGATTTTAGGTCGATGGCCTTTCATGAGAACTCGAAGAAGTATGGTGTCAAACAGGTGTTAGGTGAATTTAGTGGAGGAAGGAACTGCAGATGCTGGTTTAAACCGCAAAAAAAATGGAGTAACTCAGCGGGACCGGCAGCATCTCTGGAGAGAAGGAACGGGTGACTAGTCTGAAGAAGGGTCTCGACCCGAAATGTCTCTGTCTCGCTGAGTGACTCCAGCTTTTTCTGTCCATTTTTGGTGAAATTAATTTAATTTAGTCGACATAGAAACAAAGAAACATAGAAAATAGGTGCAGGAGGAGGCCATTCGGCCCTTCGAGCCAGCACCGCCATTCATTGTGATCATGGCTGATCGTCCGCTATCAATAACCCGTGCCTGCCTTCTCCCCATATCCCTTGACTCCACTAGCCCCTGGAGCTCTATCCAACTCTCTCTTAAATCCAGTCTAGTTTGGAGAGACCGCGCGGAAGCAGGCCCTTCGGCCCACCGAGTCCGTGCGGGCCAGCGATCCCCAGCACACTAATGCTACCCTAAACACATTAGGGACAATTTGCAATTACACCAAGCCACAAACCCGTACATCTTTGGAGTGTGGGAGGAAATTGGACATCCCGGAGAAAACCCACGCAGGCCACGGGGAGAACGCACAAACTCCGTACAGACAGCCCCCGTAGTCAGGATCGAACCCGGGCCTCTGGCGTTGTAAGGCAGCAACTCTTCCGCTGGGCCACCAAAGAGGTGGGGAGGGGAAGATAGAACATGCTACAGGAAGGATGCCATTAAACACAAAGGGTGCGGAGAAGATTTACAAGGATGTTGCCAGGACTTGAGCTATGGGGAAAGGTTGGGCAGGCAAGGCCTTTAAGCTTGACTGGCGCTGCTGGTAACACCAGAGACCAGGATTTTAATCCCTGACCTCGGGTGCTGCCTGTGTGGAGTTTGCACGTTCTTCCTGGTTTTCCTCCGGGTGCTCCGGTGTCCATCCCGCACGTCAAAGATGGGCAGGCTTGCAAGTTAATTGGCCCTCTGTGAATTGCTCCCGATGTGTTGGGTGTGAATGGGAGAGTGCGAGATGGCATAGAACGAGTGTGAACGGGTCGGCACGGACCCGGTGGGCTGAAGGGCCTGTTTCCATGCTGTACGCTTCAGTCAAAGCCATAAGGTGACTGATCAGATGGCAATCCGTTTTTCTGCCGTTCACGTTAAATCCGGCGCGGTGGCGCTGCGGCAGAGACGCTGCCTCACAGCACCACAGACCCGGGTTCGATCCCGATTACGGTTGCTGTCTGTGTGGAGTTTGCACGTCCCGCCCGGGACCTGCGTGGGTTTTCTCCGGGTTGCTCTGGTTTCCTCCAACACTTCCAAAGATGTTCACGTTTGCAGGTTAATTGACTTGGTTGGCTGGTGTGTAGGATAGAACTTGTGTATAGGCGATCGCTGGTCAGCTGAAGGGCCTGAAGATCAGCCATGATTGAAAGGTGGAATGGACTTGATGGGCCGAATGGCCTCATTCTACTCCTATTCCTTGTGACCTTATGGCCTGCTTTCATGCCGTATCTCTGAACTGAAACTGAAGGTGTGAAAAGGGCAGAGGTAGCTGTGAAAAGTTTCACATCGTTTAGTACATGTCAAAGTTCGAGGGGTAAAATAAGGCCATTCGGCCCATCAAGTCTACACCATTCAAACATGGCTGATCTATCTCTCCCTCCTAACCCCTGCCTTCTCCCCATAACCCCTGACATCACTAACATTGCAGACTCATTGAAAGATAGAAACATAGAACATAGATGCAGGAGTAGGCCATTCGGCCCTTCGAGCCAGCACAGCCATTTAATATTATCATATCACCTCACCAACATTGCAGGCTCCTTTTACTAACGTCCTGGGGGTCATGAAACATCTATGACTGGTGCAGAAGGAGCAGATTAGCACATACTACAGTATATAAATAACAATTATCAAGATCATCGGCAGAATAATATATGGAAGGATTAGCAGCCAAACAAAGCTGACAGCCTCTTTCCCTCTTTATTTTCTTTACCGTTAAGTTCGTTTTTTTCTCTTCAATGACGAACAAGGGCGGCACAGTGGGTTCGATCCCGATTTTGGGTGCTGTCTGCACGGAGCTTGCACGTCCTCCCCGTGACCTGTGTGGGTTTTCTCCGGGCGCGCTGGTTTCCTCCCGCACTCCAGAGACGTGCAGGTTTGTAGGTTAATTGGCTTGGTATACTTGTAAATCGGTATAAAATGTTTTCAATAATTGTCCCTCTAGTGTGTGTAGGATAGTGTTGATGTGCGGGGATCGCCGGTCAAAGGGGCACGGACTCGGTGGGTCGAAGGGGCCTGTTTCCGCGCTGCATCTCTAAAACTGAAAAAAATTAATGGAGTTCTTTCCCTTCCAAGGCGAGCAAGTTTAGATGTCACAGGGAGCGTGTCAAGTATCAAATGACCTTGGCCGCTGCCAGCGAAACGAAGAATCTCCATCTTGGAGCGCCAACCTCACACTGGCACCCGGCAGATGGCGGGGTAGATGCAGTGGGGAGAGACGGCTCAGGCAGATCTCTCTCATCCATCCAGAAGCAATCGACAGTGCCCCCCTTTGTAGGCTCCAGCTGTTCCCTATCCTGTCTGCCGAGCCCTCTCACACATTGCCAGCGTGTCTGGCCCTCTGCCCGTTTTGCAAGCACGTTGCCAGCCACTATTCTCTGGTACTGCAGTGAAGTTCCGTTTATTCAATGAGAGGGAGACCTCATTGAAACGTACAGAATGGTGAAAGGCCTGGAGAGAGTGGATGTGTGGAGAGGGTGTTTTCAACGGTGGGAGAGTCTGGGACTAGAGGTCACAGCCTCAGAATTAAAGGACGTTCTTGTAGGAAGGAGATTGAGATGAAAGTAAGCATGCAGGTACAGCAGGCAGTGTAGAAAGCGAATGGCATGTTGGCCTTCATAACAAGAGGAATCGAATATAGGAGCAAGGAGGTCCTTCTGCAGTTGTACAGAGCCCTAGTGAGACCACACCTGGAGTATTGTGTGCAGTTTTGGTCCCCTAATTTGAGGAAGGACATTCTTGCTATTGAGGGAGTGCAGCGTAGGTTTACAAGGGCAAGGGCAAATATTGTCTATTGAGATGAGGAGGAATTTCTTTAGTCAGAGGACGGTGAATCTGTGTCATTATTTGCCGCAGAGGGCTGTGGAGGCCAAGTCGGTGGATATTTTTAAGGCAGAGATAGACAGGGTCTTTCCCTCTATCTCTATCTCCCTCTCCCACCCTAGTCGCACCAGCTTCTCATTTTCACACCACAAACAGCTTACAATGGCTTGTTCCCTTTATCATCGATACTTTTTTGCATATCTTTCATTCATTGTTCTTTATCTCTCCACATCACCGTCTATATCTCTCGTTTCCCTGATCCCTGACCAGTCTGAAGAAGGGTCTCGACCCGAAACGTCGTCTATCTCCTTCGCTCCTTAGATGCTGCTGCACCCGCTGAGTTTCTCCAGCTTTTTGTGTAACCCTAGGGTCTTAATTAGTACGGGTGTCAGAGGTTTTGGAGAGAAGACAGGGGAATGGGGTTAGGAGGGAGTAGACGATGGGCTGAATGGCCTGATTCTGCTCCTATCACTTATGATCTTATGGTTGTCACGTGTAGGTACTGTGATTGATCTGTGACAAGCTGTCGTTGCGTGCTAACCAGTCAGCGGAAAGACAATACACGATTACAGTCGAGCCACGCAGTGTACAGACACGTGAGAAGGGTATGAGAAAATAGACACAAATTGCTGGAGTAACTCAGCGGGAATGGCAGCATCTCTGAATAGAAGGAATGGGTGACCCTTCTTCAGATCGAAAATCAGGGGAGAGGGAAACGAGAGATATGAAAGAGTCAGGTGTGAAAACGAGACATCAAACGGGACGAACCTCAAGGAAAACGTAGAACAGATCTATCTGGAGAAGGGTTTCGGCCCGAAACGTCGCCTATTTCCTTCGCTCCACGGATGCTGCCGCACCCGCTGAGTTTCTCCAGCACTTCTGTCTACCTAGAATAGATCGTTGGTAGCTAGGGGGAAGGCGACAAAGAGATAAACAATGCAAAATGGAATCAGGGTGACAGTCAGACTGGTCAGACAACTAGGATTTGGTCGGGATTGGGAGGGAGAGGGGACGTAAGGGGCCACTTGACGAAAGAGAAGTCGGTGTTCATACTGCTGGGGTTGTAAACTGCCCAAGCGAAATAAAGCCCCTGTCCCACTTTCACGACCTAATTCACGACCTCTGCCCAGTTTGCCCATGCCTCATACTCGCAGCATGGTCGTCACGAGGTCGTAGGCAGGCCATAGGCAGGTCGTGATGCTAGTCGTAGGTACTCGTGACATCAAGTAGGTCGGGGCGTTTTTTCTCACCCAATGAAAAATGTCCACGAGTAAAAAAAGGTTGTGAATTAGGTCCTGAAAGTGGGACGGGCCCTGAAGAAGTGGAATAAGAAACGTTGCTGTCGTATGTAGAGATTTAAGAGTGTGGAGCGATTGTAATATTTGATTGTAGATCGGCCCCTGTAACTGGCGGGCAAATGGCCACCTGGGCTGGCCGCCATCTTGGGTACTTTGGTACGTATCCTACTAGTTTCGCTGTCGTCCTGCTGAATTTCGCCTCCCCCCACTGCCAACAATGGAGCTTTGTGGGCTCCACCCTTTCCTTGATCATCGTTGCTTTTTGCGTATCTTTCCCTCATTTGAGCTATTTACCATCTATATCCCTTGTTTCCCCCTCCCCTGGCTCTCGGCCTACACAAGGGTGTCGGCTCGAAACGTCGCCCATTCTCCAGTGATGCTGCCCGACTCGCTGAGTTACTCACTCCAGCATTCCGTGTGCACCTGCCGTTCCTCCTTGTGCGAGTATTCGTTGGTGTTGGCTCACTGTTTACAAGAATAATCGCGCATCTAACCTGGGCCACAGAAGATTGGACTTTAGTATTTTGGACTTTAGAGGTACAGCGCGGAAACAGGCCCTTTGGCCCAGCGAGCCCGTGCCGACCAGCGATCCCCCCAGAGACGAGCACTGTCCCAGACACTAGGGATCATTTACAATTTTTACTGAAGCCAGTCAACCTGCACGTCTTTGGAACGCGGGACGAAACCGAAGGTCTCGGAGAAAACCCACGCCGGCCACGGGGAGAACGTGCAAACTCCGTTCAGAGTCGGACCCGTAGTCGGGATTGAACCCGGGTCTCTGGCGCTGTGAGGCAGCGACTCTACCGCTGCGACACTGTGCCTTCAAAGATAGACACAGAACGCTGGAGTAACTCAGCGGGACAGGCAGCATCTCTGGAGAGAGGGAGTGGGTGGCGTTTCGGGTCGAGACCCTTCTTCAGTCTGAAGATGGGTACCGGCCCAAAACGTCACCCATCGCTTCTCTCCAGAGATGCTGCCTGTCCCGCTGAGTTACTCCAGCATTTAACCCTGCAGTTCCCTCCTACACAATGCTGACTAAACCTCAATGAGGTGCATGCGACATGGGCTGAAGCTCGAGCAATGGCTTTCTGTATTCATGGCGCGATGAAGCCCCTCGGCAGATGGACGACACATGCATTACTATTGGGCTTTGGCAAGTCTCCCGATGGCCACATTCCTCTCACACCTGCTGTCGCAGGGCTCACAAGCTCAGCCTAGTGGTCAGCTCCGTTACCGTGCGGAAACACACCCGCGATTCCAAGCCACACGCAAAAAGCGCTGGGGGAACACGGCGGGTCAGGCAGCATCTGTGGAAGGTAGAAACAGGAACTGCGATAATAGCGCAGAAAGGAGCTGCAGATGCTGGTTTATACTGGAGATTTGGGGCGGCACGGTGGCGCAGAGGGAGAGTTAAACATAGAAACATAGAAATTAGGTGCAGGAGTAGGCCATTCAGCCCTTCGAGCCTGCCCGCCAGTCAATATGATCATGGCTGATCATCCAACTCATATCCCGTACCTGCCTTCTCTCCATACCTCTGATCCCGTTTAGCCACAAGGGCCACATCCAACTCACTCTTAAATATAGCCAATGAACTGGCCTCAACTACCCTCTGTGGCAGAGAGTTCCAGAGACTCACCACTCTCTGTGTGAAGAAAGTCTTTCTCATCTCGGTCTTAAAGGATTTCCCCCTTATCCTTAAGCTGTGAAAACCCCTTGTCCTGACTTCCCCAACATCGGGAACAATCTTCCTGCATCTAGCCTGTCCAACCCCTTAAGAATGTTGTAAGTTTCGATCCTCTTAATCTCCTAAATTCCAGAAGTATTAAAAACCGAGTCTATCCAGTCTTTCTTCATAAGACAGTCCTGACATCCCAGAATCAGCTGGTGAACCTTCTCTGCACTCCCTCTATGGCAATAATGTCCTTCCTCAGATTTGGAGACCAAAACTGCACGCAATACTCCAGGTGTGGTCTCACCAAGACCCTGTACAACTGAAGTAGAACCTCCCTGCTCCTGTACTCAAATCCTTTTGCTATGAAAGCTAACATACCATTTGCTTTTTTCACTGCCTGCTGCACCTGCATGCCTACTTTCAATGACTGGTGTACCATGACACCCAGTCTCGCTGCATCTCCCCTTTTCCTAATCGGGCCACCATTTAAATAATAGTCTGCTTTCCTGTTTTTGCCACCAAAGTTAAACCTCACATTTATCCACATTATACTGCATCTGCCAAACATTTGCCCACTCACCCAGCCCTATCCAAGTCACCTTGCAGTCTCCTTACATCCTCCTCACAGCGAACACTGCCCCCCAGCTTAGTGTCATCCGCAAACTTGGAGATATGCCTTCAATTCCCTCATCCAATCATTAATATATTTTGTAAATAGCTGGGGTCCCAGCACTGAGCCCTGCGGTACCCCACTAGTTACTGCCTGCCATTGTGAAAAGGACCCGTTTACTCCTACTCTTTGCTTCCTGTTTGCCAGCCAGTTCTCTATCCACAATCAATACTGAACCCCTATAGTTCAGTTGCTGCCTCGCAGCGCCAGAGACCCGGGTTCGATCCCCTGACTATGGGCGCTGTCCGTACGGAGTTTTGTATGTTTCTCCTCACACCCGGACCTGCGTGGGTTTTCCCCCCGGTGACTCGGTGACTCGGTTCCTCCCACACTCCTAAGACGTGCAGATTTGTAGGTTAACTGACTACAGTAAATTGTCCTTAGTGTGGGACAGATCTAGTGTGTGGGCGATCCCTGGTTGGCGCAGACACAGTGGGCTGAATGGCGTTTGCGGTTCATGATGTCAGGCATAATTTTGGAGATAAATGATGTTGGCGTGCAGTGGCTCAGATTGCCCGAGGAATGCATAAAGCAGTTAATCTAATCAGGCTGCAAATCGTTTGTTCCTTGCTAGTCTTCCTTATTCAACACTGCCTTCATTTGCTTGGTGATGCCACTGGAAGCACTTGATGGTTGGATTGAGTCGGGCTTGTACAGTATTGGAGCAGGCCCGTTGTCTTGCCGATTCTCGACAGGGGCTTAAGCTTCTGAAGTTTCTCCCCCTAACTCCCCCCCCCCATTCCCACACTGACCTTTCTGTCCTGGGCCTCCTCCACTGTCAGAGCGAGGCCCAGCTTGGGCAGCTTACACCCCAGTGGTATGAACATTGACTTCTCTAACTTCAAGTAACCCTTGCTTTCCCTCTCTCTCCATCCCTTCCCCCATCCTAGTTCCCTGACTAGTTTGACAGTCCTCCTGATTAGACTTAATGTTGTCACCTTCCCCGAGCTAACCGTGATCTATTCTACGTTTCCTTGGATCTTCATCCCCTTTGATCACTCGTTTTCACACCTTACCCTTCCACGTCTCTTGTTTCCCTCCCTCCTTGACTCGCGGTCTGAAGAAGGGTCTCGACCCAAAATGTGGCCTTGTCCTTCTTTCCTGCCTACCCGCTGAGTTACTCCAGCTTTTTGTGTCTATCTACTGACATAACTCAGCAGGCCAGTCAGCATCCATGGAGGCAGCAAGATGATGCACATTTCTGGGTCATGCAGGGTCTCAACCCAAAATGTAATTGATCATTCAGCCCGTGTAAATGCTGCCCAGCCGTCTGAGTTCCTCCACCAGTTTGATTTTTGACTCAGATTAGGACTTTAGGTCACATATGGAGTATTGTGGGACTGTGTCATACGTTGATAGATTGGACCGGCTGCACTTGTAAACTCTGGAATTTAGAAGGATGAGAGGGAATCTCATTGAAACATATAAGATCATTAAGGGTTTGGACACGCTAGAGGCAGGAAACATGTTCCCGATGTTGGGGGAGTCCAGAACCAGGGGCCACAGTTTAAGAATAAGGGGTAAGCCATTTAGAACGGAGATGAGGAAAAACTCTTTTCACACAGAGAGTTGTGAGTCTGTGGAATTCTCTGCCTCAGAGGGCGGTGGAGGCCGGTTCTCTGGATGCTTTCAAGAGAGAGCTAGATAGGGCTCTTAAAGATAGCGGAGTCAGGGGATAAGGGGAGAAGGCAGGAACGGGGTACTGATTGGGGATGATCAGCCGTGATCACATTGAATGGCGGTGCTGGCTCGAAGGGCCGAATGGCCTCCTCCTACACCTACTGTCTGTTGTCTATTGTCTAAATCAGAGGTAGACACAAAAATGCTGTGTAAAACCGAACTGCAGTTCTTTATCTTTGATATTGTTGCTGATTCTGAATGTGGGGCACTTGTTTTGCCATTAACATGCCAAACTGGAACAGTATCTGTACGCAGGTAGATATTTTGACAGTTCAGTCTAGTTTATTGCCACGTGTACCGAGGTACAGTGAAAAGCTTTTGTTGCGCGCTGACCAGTCAGCAGGAAGACAATACATGATTACAATCGATCCGTTTACAGTGTATCGATACCCAGTACCGCTTATAAATCTGGAGAAAATCAGGGGATATGGGGAGAAGGCAGGAACGGGGTACTGAATGTGGATGATCAGCCATGATCACAGTGAATGGCGGTGCTGGCTCGAAGGGCCGAATGGCCGACTCCCGCACCCATTGTCTATTGTCTATTCATTCTCGGCTGGAGAGTTGCTGGGGCTTTATGGTGCCTGGGTCATTTATCCCTGACCTCTGCACCAAACACAAAGTGTCCAGACAGAGAAGATAGAAAGAAAATGTTCTCAGTGACAGCGTTTGTGCGCCCTGTTCCTCCTGCACGATGCCGACTGAAGCTCAGTAAGATGTATGTAACATAGGCTGATGCTTGACCAATGACCTTGGCTGCCCCATTGCAGGAAGGATATGGAGACGTAGGAGTGGGTGCTGGGGTCATTGGAGTTCAGACAGAGAAGATTGAAAGAAAAATTTTTCCCAATGACTGAGTTTTAACTTTTAGCTTTTGGAGACAGATCATTGAAAAACAGGTCTCTCTGCCCACTGAGTCCATGCCAACCATCGATCGCTTGTTCGATGTTGTCCCACTTGCCCATCCACTCCAGGGACAACTTACAGAAACCAATTTACAATTTTTACCAACGCCAATTAACCTACAAACCCGCGACTCTTTGTAAAGTGGGAGGAGGCCGGAGCGCCCGGAGAAAACCCACCCGGTCCCGCCTCCGTCTTTCTTTCCCAGTCTGAAGAAGAAGGGTCCCGACTCCCGACCCGGAGAAAAAACCGTCGCCCGGCCATTCCCCTCCCCAGACGCTGCCTGACCCGCTGAGCTCCCCCAGCACTGGGTGTTTTCCCCGGGTCCTGCAGCTGACCGGCTGAAGGACAGAAGCAACGGATGGAATAAAATCCCAGGGAAGAAAAAGAGACGGAAAAAATGAAGATGCACGTGAGGCTGCGAATCTGTGCATCTTTTTTTAATTCTAAAAAAATTCTAAAAAAAAGGCGGGGGGGGGGGGTGGGGGTTGGGGGTTGTCCCACCCAGCCCTATCCAAATTAACACTACAGGAGAAATCAATGAGGTGCATTGTTCCGTATTTAAGTCCTGACACCTTGATCTAACCCGGCTGTTTCTGAAGTAAGTCAGCCTATTATTTAAATGCTTCACGTCGATAGAAATTATGCAGGAAAATAGAGAGTGAGAGCGAGGTCACAGAGGTCCCATTAACTTGATAACATCGCATAAACTAATCTCTAATCGTCTAGAGTACTTTGTAGAGTAACCATGGCAACCACCCTTGCTGCCATCTCTTGGTCTCGCTGTATTTTTTAGAGAGGGAAGCACACTTTCCTTTTACCGAGCCCCGCCGTTACTGGACGCCGCTCCGCGCTCCCCGAACGGCGAAGCCGTCGCAGGAATTCGCTCCCCAACGCCTCTCACCTCCTGCGTCTTTCAGCTTTCCCGCTTTTTATCAGCTATTTCATTCTATCAACTCTGGGTACTTTTCACGAGAGGGCTGGATAGGGCTCTTGAAGATAGCAGAGTCAAGGGATATGGGGAGAAGGCAGGAACGGGGCACTGATTGCGGACGATCGGAAAATTGAGATGGAGAGAGAGGGTGGGCTGGGACTCGCCGCCAGCTTTCACCAGAATCTGCCGTGCTGAGAAATCATTGAAACATAGGTGCAGGAGCAGGCCATTCGGCCCTTCGAGCCAGCACCGTCATTCCATGTGATCATCCAAAAATCAGTACCCCGTACCAGCTTTTTCCCCATATCCCTAGATTCCGTTAGCCCTAAGAGCTAAATCTAACTCTCGCTTGAAATCCTCTCCTGTCACCCGTTGCTTTCGTGTGGAGTTTAGTTTAGTTTACTGTCACGTGTGCCAGGGTACAGTGAAAAGCTTGTGTTGCGTGGTAACCATTCAGCGGAAAGACAATACAGGATTACAATCGAGCCGTTCACAGTGTGTAATGTATAGGACACATGACAAGGGAATTACGTGAATAACATTTAGTGCCAGGTAAAGGCAGCAAAGTTCGATCAAGGATAGTCCGAGAGTCTCCGATGATAGAGACAGTAGCTCTCTGGTTGTGGTACGATGGTTCAGTTGCCTGATAACAGCTGGGGAGAAACTGTCCCTGAATCTGGAGGTGTGCGTTATCACACTTCTGTGCCTCTTGCCCCATCGGGGAGGGGAGAAGAGGGGGCGACCGGGGGTGAGACTGGTCCTTGATGATGCTGCTGGCCTTGCCGAGGCAGCGTGAGGTGTAGATGGAGCCGATGGAAGGGAGGGTTGGTTTGTGTCTTGAAAACCTTCCTGTGCCTTGTTGGACCTTCTCCTGCACCTCTCCCAACGGTTTAACAAAGGCTCTTCAACCTACAACCTTCGCTCAGCTTCATTCTCCACAGATGTTGACTGACCACCTGAGCAGGTTATGGTTTCTTTCTGTACTTCCAGCAACTGTGAATTTATTTTGGTGATCTTCATGCACACCATCCCGGTCTATCGCACCAACCAGACTCCTCACCATCGACCCCACCAACGCTTACACGCTGCCTCACGAAGCCGCCAACATAACCACAGCAATCTCCAATGTCAATCGCTCCCCCATTTTCCATCAAGGACCTAAACTCTAGAATTCACTGCTTCAACCTCTGCCCCCCCCCCCCCCCCACTCTTTTTTTTTTAAAGACCTATCTCTTTAAACACTAAGGTAGACAAAAATGCTGGAGAAACTCAGCAGGTGAGGCAGCATCTACGGAGAGAAGGAATAGGTGACGTTTCGGGTCGAGACCCTTCTTCAGACTGATGTGGGGGTGGGGGGGGGACGGGCGGGATGAAGAAAGGAAGAGGTGGAGACAGTGGGCTCTGGGAGAGCTGGGAAGGGGAGGGGATGGAGGGAGAAAGCAGGCACTACCTGAAATTGGAGGAGTCAATGTTCATACCGCTGGGGTGTAAACTGCCCAAGGGAAATATGAGGTGCTGCTCCTCCAATTTGCGGTGAGACTCACTCTGGCCATGGAGGAGGCCCAGGGCAGAAAGGTCGGATTGGGAATGGGAGGGGGAGTTGAAGTGTTGAGCCACCGGGAGATCAGGTTGGTTAATGCGGACCGAGCGGAGGTGCTGGGCGAAGCGATCGCCGAGCCTTGGAGTTGAATTCTTGGAATTGAAGTTTCAATGAAGTTCCCCCTCATTCTGCTAAACTCCAGCGAGTGCAGGCCCAGCGCCGTCAAACGCCCATTCAAGATGGAATTTATTGTGAGTGGCTAAAAGTCATCGCGCACATTCCTTCTTGAATGGGGGGGTAACAAGGGCTTCTATTATCAAGTCTTTGAAGCTCCTGACGCAGTTTTTCAACATGCTTGTCTGGTCATTATTCCACAGTGGACCTACCCACAGCGTTACAACAATGAAACCCTTTTACTTCCGACAATCAATAATATTTTAGATCAAAGAGGAATAAGTAGGGCAAGTCTAAACGAGATTATACATGGTGCTGGTGATGGTAGTGGCTTAGGAATTGCAGTAACAATTTCCCCCAGCATCTTAGATTATAGCTCACTTTATTATTATTATTTCGGTTAGTTTAGTTTAGTTTAGCGATACAGCGCAGAAACAGGCCCTTCGGCCCACCGGGTCCGCGCAGACCAGCGGTCCCCGCACACTAGCACCATCTCACACAGACTAGAGACACCTTACAATGATCGCCAAGCCAATTAACCGACAAAACTGGCCGTCTTTGGAGTGCGGGAGGAAAAACTGGAGATCTCGGAGGAAACCCGCGCAGGTCACTCTCTAGTTGGTGAGGGGATGGTTCAGTCGCCTGATAAGAGCTGGGAAGAAACTGTCCCTGAATCTGGAGGGTTACACAAAAGGCTGGAGAAACTCAGCGGGTGCAGCAGCATCCAAGGAGCGAAGGAGATAAGGAGATTAATCTGGAGGTGTGTGCGTGCGTTTTCACACTTCTGTACCTCTTGCCCGAAGGGAGAGGGGAGAAGAGGGAGTGGCCGGGGGTGCGACTGGTCCTTGATGATGCTGCTGGCCTTGCCGAGGCAGCGTGAGGTGTGGATGGAGTCGATGGAAGGGAGGTTGGCTTGCGTGATGGTTGGGCTGTGTCCACAATCTCTGTCCATTTTTGTGTGGTCTTGGACGGAGCTGTTCCCAACCCGTGGAGCTGTTTGATCCGTGCATCGCGATAAAATGCGTTCTGCGGCGCATCTGTCGACGTTGGTGAGAGTTGTTGCAGACATGCCAAACATCCTAAGCCTTCGGAGGAAGTCGAGGCGTTGGTGTGCCTTATCGACCACTGCTTCTATGGGACTGGCCCAGGACAAATTGCTGGATATTTATTCCGACGAATCTGAAGCTATCAGGCATCTCTTCTCTGGCACCATCAATACACGGCGGGGCTGTGTGCTGCTTCCAACATTTGTCTGGCCATACCAATCTGCTCCACTGAGATTAGACACAAAACGCCGGGGTAACTCAGCGGGACAGGCAGCATCTCCGGAGAGAAGGAATGGGCGACTCTTCGGGTCGAGACTCGAGACCCTTCCTCAGACAGGAGAAGAAGGGTCTCGACCCGAAACGTCACCCATTCCTTCCCTCCAGAGACGCTGCCTGTCCCGCTGAGTTACTCCAGCTATCTTCGGTTTAAACCAGCACCTGCAGTTCCTTCCTACTCTGTTCCTTTGAGGCGACCTTCCACAACAGAGGGGCATTGGGCGGGATCTGGACACTGTCCAAGTCTCTTGAAGTGCTTTAAAATAAGTAGAAATAGAGACACATCAATCATAGAGCATAGCACAGTGCAGTGATGAACACGATGCACGTGACCCGTATGCAGTAGGATGAGGATATTACCCGTGCTGCCTGACCTGCGAAGTCACTCCAGCACTTTGTGTCTATCTGCCTTCCGTCAACTCCATCTACACTTCAAGCTGCCTCGGTAGGACAATAGACAATAGGTGCAGGAGTAGGCCATTTGGCCCTTCGAGCCAGCACCGCCATTCATGGCTGATCATCCACAATCAGTACCCCGTTCCTGCCTTCTCCCCATATCCCCTGACCGCTGTTTTTTTTTTTTGCAAAATATTTTTATTAGAAGTAAATACATATTAAGAAGAAATAATATAAAATCAAAAAAAAAGAAAACATATTATTCGTCACATACATTCTTAATATTTTTAAAAGTTACAGTCATTCTTATTTACACTTCTATATTTTTTATTATTTTATAACAGTAGGAAATAAAGAGAAATAATAAAAAGAAAAATAAATAAGAAAGAAATCAAAAATCAATAAAATGAGTGGAGTATTAAGCAAGATATTCTTCATTGGAGATATATTCGTGGTCTATTGTATATAATTCTTCATCTATTCCTTCATTCAGGCTTCAGTCAGAGCCTCGAACCGGGCCTCCTTAACCCTTTCAATAAATGGAGACCATATTCCTCTGAATTGATCTAACCTGTCCATTAGGACAAGTCTTAATCGTTCCAGGTGAAGTGTCTCCGACATTTCTGTAATCCACATTTTAATTGTGGGGGATATGGGACCTTTCCAAAATCTTAGTATTAATGTTTCACCAATTATTGATCAATAACCAATAAAAATTATTTGTTGTGTTGTTAGTAGCTGATCCATTTCTAATATTCCTAATATAATTAATTTTGAGTCTGGAATTAAATTTGCATTAACTACATTCGAGATTATCTTAAAAATTTCTGTCCAAAAATTAGTAATTTTTGTACATTTTGTGAATGAATGCGTTAGATTAGCTTCTAACTGCTGGCGTTTATCACATATAGCAGAAACATTTGAGAAAATTCTATTTAATTTGGATTTTGAGAAGTGTAATCTATGTAAAACTTTAAATTGTATCAAGGAATGTCTGGCATTTAATGAACAATGGTGTATATGTTGTAAACTTTCATTCCATACTTCTATACTAATTGTTTGACCTAATTTGTTTTCCCAAGCTTGTCTATATTTTTCCGTATTTGGTAAATCATTTTCCAGTAAGATATTATAAATATATGATATTAATTTTTCTGTTTTCGGGTGTTTATTTAGACATTCATCTAAAATTTCTGTCTTTCTATTCCTAAAATCTGGTGTATTTGATTTAACATAATCTCTAATTTGTAAATATCTAAAATATTCTTTTGAGTGTAATCCATAATTTTGTTTTAATTCCTGAAATGAAAGAAATAAACTTTCCCTGTAGAGATTACCCATCTTATTTATTCCATAGTTCTTCCATTTAAAAAAACCTTTATCCATCAATGAAGGTTTAAAAGTAATGTTATTTACAATTGGAAGAGCCAGTGGTATACTCTGTAATGATATATCCCCATATCCCCAGACTCCGCTATCTTTAAGAGCCCTATCTAGCTCTCTCTTGAAAGCATCCAGAGAACCGGCCTCCACCGCCCTCTGAGGCAGAGAATTCCACAGACTCACAACTCTCTGAGAAAAAGTGTTTCCTCGTCTCGGTTCTAAATGGCTTACTCCTTATTCATAAACTGTGGCCCCTGGTTCTGGACTCCCCCAACATCGGGAACATGTTTCCTGCCTCTAGCGTGTCCAAGCCCTTAATGATCTTATATGTTTCAATGAGATCCTTCTAAACTCCAGAGTGTACAAGCCCAGCTGCTCCATTCTCTAGAGCCAACAGCATAAATAAAACAACCAGTCTCAGCCCGCTCACTCCCTCTTCTCCCCTCTCCCATCGGGCAAGAGGTACAGAAGTTTTGAAAACGCACACCTCCAGATTCAGGGACAGTTTTGTCCCAGCTGTTATTAGTCGTCATGAGCTGGGGAATGCTCCCGACTTCCCACTCCCTGACTCATTGGAGACCTTTGAATTTTATTCGGCACTAAATGTTATTCCCTTTTATCCTGCGGCAGCAAACACAGGACATCTTGGTTGTCATCGTGTCCAGACCTTTCACTGACTGGACAACACGCAAACAAGAAGCTTTTCACTGTACCTCGGTGCACGTGACAATACCAAACTAAACCCTCTTCACCCTCTCCATACCGCTAATCTCCCTCTCCCCAGACCCTCAGTCTGAAGAAAGGTCCCGACCCGAAACGTCACCCGTTCCTATTTCTCCAGAGATGCTGCCTGTCCCGCTGAGTTACCCCGGCATTTTGTGTCTGTCTTCGTAAAGGAAACTAATAGTTTAGGAACCCTTCTGCAGTTGGACTGAGCCCGAGTGAGACCACACCTGGAGTATTGTGTGCAGTTTTGGTCCCCTAATTTGAGGAAGGACATTCTTGCTATTGAGGGAGTGCAGTGTAGGTTCACCAGGTTAATTCCCGGGATGGCGGGACTGTCATATGCTGAGAGAATGGAGCAGCTGGGCTTGTACACTCTAGAGTTTAGAAGGATGAGAGGGGATCTCATTGAAACATATAAGATTGTTAAGGGCTTGGAAACGCTAGAGACAGGAAACATGTTCCTGATGTTGGGGGAGGCCACAGTTTAAGAATAAGGAGTAAGCCATTTAGAACAGAGACGAGGAAACACTTTTTCTCACAGAGAGTGGTGAGTCTGTGGAATTCTCTGCCTCAGAGGGCGGTGGAGGCAGGTTCTCTGGATGCTTTCAAGAGAGAGCTAGATAGGGCTCTTAAAAATAGCGGAGTCAGGGGATATGGGGAGAAGGCAGGAACGGGGTACTGATTGGGGATGATCAGCCATGATCACATTGAATGGCGGTGCTGGCTCGAAGGGCCGAATGGCCTGCTCCTGCACCTATTGTCTATTGTCTATAAAAAGCGCCATATAAATACAACTTCGTCCCTTGTGGTCGGGTGAGGCCTGTGATGGAGGACAAGCAAGGAAGGTCCAGAGGAGAGGGTGGCTGTGCAGCAGAGCTATCAGAGCTGGCCTAACCTGGCCTGTTAATGAGACGGTGTCTTTGATTGCTGTCCTATCAATAACTCATGAGCGACCTCATTAAAGTGAATGGATTATCTGGTCAGAAGTAACTGAGGAGATGTTAACAAATCGAGGCCATGTTCTGCCGTACTTGGGGCCTCAGCTTACACAGTGAAAGCAGCGACTAGTGTGGATTATGTTTCTCAAACAGCGCTGTCAGAGGGGGGTGAAGGTGTCCATTTGTTGACCTTTCACCAGAGTCCCGACAAGAAGAGTTCACTCTTTGCCTCTCCTCCTCGCAGATGTCGCCTGAGCTTTTCCAGCCCTTAAAAAATAAAGGATACACACCACACACATAGCATTAAAAAAAAACACATTTGGGCAGGTGCACGGGTGAGTCCGTTTTAGAGGGATGCGGGCCAAACGTGGGCAGGTCGGACAAACGGAGATGGGGCATGCAGGTCGATGTGGGCAAGGTTGAGTTTGAGTTGTCACGTGCACCGAGGGACAGTGAAGAACGTTTGTTGGGTGCGATCCAGTTAGCGGAAAGACAACACATGATTACAATCGAGCCGTCCTCAGGCAGACACATAATAAAGGGAATAACGTTCAGTGCTAGATAATGCGTTCAATGTTGGGTCAACAATGATCCAATGAGGCAGATAATAGTTTGGGACGGCTCTGTGGTTGTTGGTAGGATGGTTCGTTTGCCGGATAACAGCAGTGAAAAAAAAACAGTTTAGTTTAGAGATACAGCATGAAAACAGGCCCAAGGCCCACAGGTCCGCGCCGACCAGCGATCCCCGCACACTGACACTATCCTACACACACTGGGGACAGTTTACATTTACACCCAGCCAGTTAACTTACAAGCCTGTACGTCTCTGGAGTGTGTGGGGAGGAAACCGGAGATCCCGGAGAAAACCCACGTGGTCACGGGGGGGGGGTCGTACAGACTCCACACAGACAGCACCCACAGTCGGGACGGAACCCGCGTCTCCGGCGCTGTGAGGCAGCAACTCTGCCGCTGCGCCACCGTTCCACCCCTTGTGTCAAAAATAAAGCGCAAATGAAGTATTTATAAATTCTGAGGAAGGACTTTCATAAAAGAAAGTGCGAGGTTTTATTTTGCCCAATAACATTACTACCTGCAGTACTGCCTGCATCTAATTGCGAGATGAATCTTCTTGAAAGCTCAGATATAATTTAGAAAAACAAGAGTTGCTTTCAGTGAGGAGGAAGCTGATTTATAATGAAGAATATATATATATATTTTCCTTCATCTCTCCCTATCATATTGGAGAGAATTGCTGAGAAATGTCGCCTAATGGATCCCTGTAGAATACCCCGGTGGGGTGCGTTAAAAATAGATGCACGCTGGTCCAGGAAGATTGAAATGTTCTGCATTCCAAGAGTCAACAGCGCGGTTGCTTGTGTTATCTGAGACAAGTATTTCATGCAATTCTACACTGGCACAACAATGTATGAATGAAGCCGGCTTTTGACGCGAGCTTGTGGAGGTTTCAGCTCTTCCAATGGGGGGGGGGGGGGGGGGGAAGGGAGGTTTTTCATCTCTCTGCAGCCGGGCTCTGTGTTTTCGCAATGTTTTATTAAAGCTGATTACGCATTCAGCAACTGCTTATTTTATGCCCTTCTTCTGTCAGCCGCCTCTAATCCCCCTGCTCACGCCGCTAACTCTCGAGACTCCTTAGATGTCAGCGTTGCGTTGACATGAGACATAGGAGCAGAATTAGGCCACTCGGCCCATCGGGTCTACTCCGCCATTCAATCGTGGCTGAGCTGTCTCTCCCCCTCAACCCCCTTGGTTAGTACGGGCGTCAGGGGTTATGGGGAGAAGGCAGGAGAACGGGGTTAGGAGGGAGAGATTGATCAGCCATGATTGAATGGTGCAGCAGACCTGATGGGCCGAATGGCCTAATTCTGCTCCTATCACTTATGATCTTATGAACCCCATTCTCCTGCCTTCTCCCCATAACCCCTGACACTTGTACTAATCAAAGAATCTGGCAATCACCACCTTAAAATTACCCATTGACTTGACCTCCACAGCCGTCTGTGGCAATGAATTCCACAGACTCACTGCCCTCTGGCTAAAGAAACTCATCCTGGTCTCCATTATATAATGGCATCTTCCACAAAACACTGGCTTAAGACTTTAGACTTTGTAGATGCAGTGTGGGGAAGAGGCCCTTCAGCCCATCGGGTGTCTGCTGACCAACGATCACCTCGTACATTAACACTATCCCACACACACTAGGCACTATTCACATTCATACCAAGCCAGGCCGTATGTGTGGGGTGAAACTGGAGATCTCGGAGCGGACACTCGCGCAGGTCGCGGGGAGAACGTGCGCCACTGTGCCCCCCCGCTGGCATCTGAGGAGTTTCACCCGAGTGCAGTTTAGCCCCGTTGGATTAAATTGAAAGTGGAAAGATGATAGATAGATTAGATAAATAGATTACCTTTAGTGTCATTCAGACCTTTCGGTCTGAATGAAATTTCGTTGCCTGCAGTCATACATATAATAAAAATAACAAAAACACACAATAAACACAAATGTAACATCCACCACAGTGAGTTCACCAAACACCTCCTCACTGTGATGGAAGGCAAAAGTCTTCAGTCTTTGTCTCTTCCCTCCTTGTTCTCCCTCTGTGCTGAGGCGATCCAGGCCTCTGATGCTGTGACCCAGCCGGGTGTTGGTAAGCGAGTCAGTCCCGCGGCCGGATCCGCGCTCCGCGAGCGGGCCGGTTCAACTCCGCGGCCCGGGGCGGTCGAAGCTGCCGCCCTCCAGTCCAGCGGACGCAGCTGTTGCCGCGGGAGCTCCGGAAAAACAGGTCACCAACGCCAAAGTCAGGCCGCAGCTCCAAGTCGGGCCGCAGCTGCCAGCCAGCGCCGCCAGGCCGGGTGAGATGACAGGGAACAGAGGTTTATGAATCATTCACAGGCAGATTGAAATGTTACAGGAGTAGAATTAGGCCATTCGGCCCATCAAGTCTACTCCGCCATTCAATCATGGCTGATCTATCTCTCCCTCTCAACCCCGTTCTCCTGCCTCCCCCCCCGCAACCCTTGACTAACCCTTACTCATCATGAAATCTGTCCATCTCCGCCTTAAAAATATCCATTGCCTTGGACCCCACAGCCGTCTGTGGCGATGATGAGATGAGATGAGATCAGTTTAACTCCGTATCATGTGCAAGAAGGAACTGCAGATGCTGGTTTAAATCAAAGGTAGACGTAAAATGCCGGCGTGACTCAACGAGTGAGGCAGCGTCTCTGGAGAGAAGGAATGGTCTGAAGAAGGGTCCCGACCTGAAACGTCGCCCATTCCTTCTCTCCAGAGATGCTGCCTCACCCGCTGAGTTATCTGGAACTCTCTGCCACAGAAGGTAGTTGAGGCCAGTTCGTTGGCTATATTTAAGAGGGAGTTAGATGTGGCCCTTGTGGCTAAAGGGATCAGGGGGTATGGAGAGAAGGCAGGTACAGGATACTGAGTTGGATGATCAGCCGTGATCATATTGAATGGCGGTGCAGGCTCGAAGGGCCGAATGGCCTACTCCTGCACCTATTGTCTATGTTTCTATGTTACTCCAGCATGTTGTCCCTAACTCAGTGTCATGCTGGATACAACACACTGGAGTAACTCAGCGGGTCAGGCGGCATCTCTGGAGAAAGAAGGAACAGGTGACGTGTCGGGTCGAGACCCGTCTCCAGCCTCGGCATCAAGTTCGGCACGAACCTTGTGGGCCGAAGGGCCTGTTCCTGCGTTGCACTGTTCGATGTTCTACGTTTAAAGGTGGAAGGTGAGGAACCACGGCCATAGTGGCGTACAGTATTGGTCACATGATCGCGGCGTGGAATAACTGGGGCAAGAAGATGGTCCAGACACGCGTCAGGTGGGTCTGAGTCTTCAGGAAGTGTGGAAAGATAACAGCGGTAGAGTTGCCGCCTCACAGCGCCCGAGGCCCGGGTCCCGTCCTGACAACGGGTGCTTGTCTGTGTGTGGAGTTTGCACGTTGCCAATGCGACCACGTGGGTTTTCTCCGGGTGCCCCGGTTTCCTCCCGCACTCCAAAGACTTCCAGCTTTGTCGGTTGATCGGCTTGGTCTCATTGTAAATTGTCCCTCGTGTGCAGGAAGGAACTGCAGATGCAGGGTTTACACCGGAGAGAGGCACAAAGTACTGGAGTAACTCAGCGGGTCAGGCAGCATCTCTGGGTAGAAGGAATGGGTGACGTTTCGGGTCGAGGCCCTTCTTCAGATGGGCACATGATGACGGAGTGGACACTCAGTAATCTCGTCTGGCGGACAGTAGGTGCGAAGATCGCTGGACTGGGTGGGCCGAAGGGCCTGTTTCCGCGTTGTATTTCTGAAGTTAACTAAACTAGACGGCTGAGATAGATGTTTTGTCATTCGATGCAATGTTTTCTTTGATAAACCGCACAACAACACGGAAAATAGGTCACTGGAAGCGCTCGACAGGACTGAGCGATGGCCCGTGGCAAGTCCAACTCTCCGTGTCTGGAGCCCACTCGTGCGGGAAGGTCAATTAGCGACACACATACACCACGTACTGGGGTGGCACGGTGGCAGAGTCGCTGCCTCACATCGCCAGAGATCCCGGTTCGATCCTGACGACGGGCACTGTCCGTACGGGTTTGTACCTCCTCCCCGTGACCGCGCGGGTTTCCTCCAGCTTCATATGAAGCTTCTTATAGAAACTTACAAAATTCTTAAGGGGTTGGACAAGCTAGATGCAGGAAGATTGTTCCCGATGTTGGGGAGGTCCAGGACAAGGGGTCACAGCTTAAGGATAAGGGGGAAATCCTTTGGGACCGAGATGAGAAAGATTTTTTTCATACAGAGAGTGGTGAGTCTCTGGAACTCTCTGACACAGAAGGTAGTTGAGGCCAGTTCATTGACCATATTTAAGAGGGAGTTAGATGTGGCCCTTGTGGCTAAAGGGATCAGGGGGTATGGAGAGAAGGCAGGTACAGGATACTGAGTTGGATGATCAGCCATGATCATATTGAATGGCGGTGCAGGCTCGAAGGGCCGAATGGCCTACTCCTGCACCTAATTTCTATGTTTCTATGTTTCTATATATTCAATGTGCTAGGAGCAGAAGTAGATCATTCAGCCCATCAAGTCTATCTCTCCCTCTATCTATCTCTCCCTCCGAAAGCCATTCTCCTGCCTTCCCCCCTGCCCTAACCCCTCACACCCGTACTAATCAAGGATCTATCTATCACTGCCTTAAAATATCTACTGACCACCTCCACAGCCTTCTGTGGCAATAAATTCCACAGATTCACCGCCCTCCGAAATTCCTCCTCATCTCCATTCTAAAGGCACGTTCTTTAATTCTGAGGCTACGACCTCTGGTCCTGGACTCGCCCATGAGTGGAAACATCACCCAAGCAAGTTGTAGACTATGGTGTAAGACCTAGATGAGGACTATATTTGCAAGATGTAATTGTTGACCGTTTCACGTGTGGTTCAGCTTCCCGGTTCCCGGTTCCCCGCCCAGCTTGCCACTGGAATCGCCGGGAGTAACATTTACCATCCAAGCTCCCACCAGCACAGCAGGTCTGTCGCGGGGCGAAGCCTCGTACGGCCGTGAGGAGTCGGCCAAAGAGTCGTACCTTGTTCTGGCCGCCGCTGGATTTTCAACGTGTTGAACATTTTCGGCCACCTGCGGCGACTTATGACGGGCGCCGGCAGTCGCCAAAAAAGTCGCGTAAGTGGGACAGGCCCATGAGTGTACTGCATCACCACCAGTCTACAGCCTTGAGTACTGGACATTCCTGGACATACCTGGACATACCTGGACATACCTGGATATACCTGGACATACCTGGATATACCTGGACATACCTGGACATACCTGGACATACCTGGACATACCTGGATATACCTGGACATACCTGGACATACCTGGATATACCGGGATATACCGGGATATACCTGGACATACCTGGATATACCGGGATATACCTGGACATACCTGGATATACCTGGACATACCTGGACATACCTGGACATACCTGGACATACCTGGACATACCTGAACATACCTGGACATACCTGGACATACCTGAACATACCTGGACATACCTGGACATACCTGAACATACCTGGACATACCTGGACATACCTGGATATACCTGGACGTAACCTTCTGACCCAAGAGAACAAACGACACAATTCCACAGTCAGGTTCCTTGTCTGGTACAATGACTTAGTGTGCATGAGAGAAGAAGGAGATTCAGAAAGGCTTTTCTTTAAAGTACTGTTTACTCAATTACTCTCCAATGAATGATAAAATAGTGCCTCTCTCTGGGCCAGGTCAGGTTTAAATTGATTTTCCTTCCCTTCCTTAGCAAGCTTGAGGACAAAATGTTTCATTCATTGGCTGTTTCCTGGACAGACGGAAGCAATGGGAGAAAAAATTGGGCCCGGGAAAATCTCAGCGAGATGGGACGGCACGCACGGTGGCGCAGCGGCAGACTTGCCGCCTCACAGCACCTGCAAACGCGGGCTCCATCCTGACCACGGGCGCTGGCTGAATGGACGGAGTTTGCACGTTCTCCCCGTGCCCTGCGTGGGTTTTCTCCGAGATCTCCGGTTTCCTTGAGCTCAGGTTTGTCGGTTATAATTGGCGTCAGTGTAAGTTGTTCCTAGTGTGTGTAGGATGGTGTTAGAGTACGGGGTGACTGGAGATACAGAGGTGTGGAAACGCACACCTCCAGATTCAGGGACAGTTCCTTCCCAGCTGTTATCAGGCCGCTGAACCATCCCACCACAACCAGAGAGCGGCGAGCCTGTGGAATTCTCTGCCTCAGAGGGCGGTGGAGGCCGGGTCTCTGGATGCTTTCAAGAGAGAGCTAGATAGGGCTCTTAAAAATAGTGGAGTCAGGGGATATGGGGAGAAGGCAGGAACGGGGTACTGATTGGGGATGATCAGCCGTGATCACATTGAACGGCGGTGCCGGCTCGAAGGGCCGAATGGCCTACTCCTGCACCTATTGTCTATTGTCCATTGTCTCTCCCAACCCCGTTCTCCTGCCTTCTCCCCACAACCCCTGACACACGCACTAATCAAGAATCTACCTGTCTCTGCTTTAAATAATATCTCCATTGAGTTACTCCAGCATCTTATGTCCATCTTTGCCCAGTTACTCCAGCATCGTGCGTCTGTTTTCTACTCGTATTTAACATGGGGAGACGAAGGAAAAAATAACCCTCGCTGTCTCAGCTCCAGCTGAATGCAAACAAGGCTTCCCCGAGGGTCTGAGCGCTGCACTCATGTTAGAAATACTCCAACAACATAACTTGTCAGGGAGGATTATTTCTGCCCGGTGGTTTGTTTGAACACCTCCCTTTTCTCCTCTGTGGCGTCTGATAAGAGAGTGGCCACAGAGAGCAGAGTGAGAGTGCCACTGATGCTGCACGGGTCTGCGGGCTGCCTCTTGTAGACAATATCACTGCACAAAGCATGCGCTGTCCCAGCTCTGCCACTCTGAGCAACGATGAGCTTCCTTTGAGGTACTTACTGTGTGTGTGCGTGCGTGTGTGTGTCAGTCTGCACGGTACCAACTTTTACCCACAGCCGCCCGCACAAATGCGGGGTGGTGTTTGGTTGCAATGCTGTTTTCGCTTTCAGGATCTCTGGGGAAGGGACTCATCGCTGGGCTTTTTTTTAGGGGGGTTGTTTTTGTCAGCCTTTTGTTTTCAGAGTGGCGTGGAGCGAGCTGGAGTGTGCGTTGGGGCGGGATGTTGAGGTGCCTCCCTGTGCCCCCCTCTCCACCCCTCCCCTCTCTTCCCCTCTCCTCTCCGCCTCTCCTCTCCTATCTTCCCCTCCCCTCTCCTCCCCTTCCCTCTCTTCCCCTCTCCTCACCACCCCTCCCCTCCCCTATCTTCCCCTCTCCTCCCCTATCTTCCCCTCTCCTGCACTCCCCTCCCCTCTCTTCCCCTCTCCTCCCCTCCCCTCTCTTCCCCTC
>CM069151.1:44816879-45124379 GCA_035221665.1 Okamejei kenojei | reverse complement strand
GCCACCGGGAGATCAGGTTGGTTAGTGCGAACCGAGCGGACCAAACCTGTGCTGTACCTGGCAGGAAAATCTCAGACAGCCTAGCGCTGCTGAGAGATACCATCGCCTACGTGCAGGACAGACGGGTGGATGCCTGCCTAGTCAGCTTGGACCAGGAGAAGGCCTTCGACAGGATTTCGCACACGTACATGAGGGACGTGCTCTCCAAAATGGGTTTTGGGGAGGGAATCAGGAATTGGATCAAACTGCTCTACACCAACATCCGTAGTGCAGTCCAAATCAATGGGTGGGAATCAGACAGTTTTCCCTGTAAAGTCTGGAGTTAGGCAGGGTTGCCCTCTCTCTCCTGTCTTGTTTGTCTGCTGTATTGAACCTTTTGCTGAATCCATCAGGAAGGATGCGGCATAAGAGGAGTGACATTGCCAGGCAGTGGGGGCATTCAAGTAAAGACCTCCCTGTACATGGACGATGTCGCTGTCTTCTGCTCGGATCCAGGGTCGGTCCGCAGACTGATTAGTATCTGCGACCAGTTTGAGTCGGCCACGGGAGCCAGGGTGAACCGCAGGAAGAGCGAGGCCATGCTCTTTGGCAACTGGCCCGACAGATCCTCCGTCCCCTTCACCATCAAGCCTGACTTCGTGAAGGTGCTGGGGATCTGGTTCGGGGGGGCTGAGGCGTGTAACAAAAATTGGCTGGAGCGGATAGCCAGGGTGGGGAGGAAGCTGGAGCTGTGGAGGCAACGCTCCCTCTCCATAACGGGAAAGAATTTGGTCATCAGGTGTGAGGTGCTCTCGGGGCTGCTGTACTTGGCACAAGTGTGGCCTGTCCCTCCCTCATACGCCACAGGGATCACCCGGGCCGTCTTCCAGTTCATCTGGGGGTCGAGGATGGACCGGGTTGCGACGGGCTACAATGTACAAGTCGGCAGACAACGGGGGTAAAAGCGTGCCCAACGTCGCCCTCATTCTGATGGCCACCTTCGTGTGTGGCTGCATCAGGCGGAGTGTAGAGCCAAGGCACGTGGGCACCAAGTGTCACTACCTGCTGAGGTTCTACCTGTCCCCGGTGTTGCGAAGGATGGGCCTGGCGCAGGTGCCACGCAATGTGCCAGTCAGCTGGACATTGCCGCCCCATCTGTCGTCGGTGGAAGGGTTCTTCCGGACCAACACCTTTGACCACATGTCCATTGGGCAGTGGTCAGCACAGAATATTTATCATTTGAATAAAGTCTATTTTGAAATTTATTTTTAAATTGCGATCCGAGCGGAGGTGTTGGGCGTAGCGATCGCCAAGCCTACACTTGGTCTCACCGATGTAGAGCAGTTGACACCTAGAGCAGCGGATGCAACAGATGAGGTTGGAGGAGGTTCAGGTGAACCTCTGCCTCACCTGGAAAGACCGCTTGGGTCCTTGGATGGAGTCGAGGGGGGAGGTAAAGAGGAGATGCACATTGGGAGAGGGGACACTGAGAGAGCACGAGAAGCATGTTCTGTATTTTATTTCGGAGTTGCGGTGAGGGATTTTGTGAAGACCCCGCCAGCACGCGTGCGCGAGATATCGTCGCGCGCATTTGCATCGACAAGCTGGGGGGGGGAGTGCGCTCTCTCCACCAGCTCCTTCACAAAGGCCGTTCGGGTAAGTGCACTAACCTTTAGTTGGTTACGGCATGGACGGGAAAGGGAAAGGGAAGGCGAAACTTTCCAAGAGCCGGGACGCCGACAGGCCAGCGGCCACTTTCTCCGGAGCTGCGAGCCACACCGGCAGCATCCGGACGGCCGGGGGTAAAGGTGCGGATGTCGGGCGCTTCCGTTACACCAGCGCCCGACTTATCTCCCGAATGGATGTCCGCACTGGAGCTGGGAATTCCAGACCCAGACTTCGTGTCCCCATCCCCCAGGAAGCGGGGGAGCAACCAGGTACGTGGGAAAGTGCCTCGCTCACCGACAGCGGCATCACCCCGTGTTGCTGTGGATCCACGGGGGCCGGGCCGGGGAACGGCTGCGCTACAGGGGAGCCCCGCAGCCGCGGCACGCCACGTGCAGCTGCCGGGGATATCTGTCGTAGGGCAGTCTGGCAGAGCTGCTGCTGCGTCGAGCAGCCCTGCAGGAGCGGGAGCTGCCGACAGAACGCCGCGTCAGGCTGCGGTTAAGGGCACCGGTGGCAGCAGTAGACGGTCGGTTAAGCTTAGCTCTGGCAGCTGCCGACCATGCGCCTCCACGAAGAAAATCGGGCGATAGTGGAGGTCAGCCTGCACGGACCTCGGGGAGCCAGGTACCGGGGACCGGCACGACTCATCTCCACTGCCTTCCTACCAGGCAGGTGGACCGCCACAGTCCGCTCGAAGGCCGACTAGCGGAATGTCCGTGCGGGAGTCGTATGGGCCTGCAGGAGCGGTAGCCCACGACAACCTACCTCCGGACCCTAGTCTGCATCTTATGGAGGTGTGGTCCGCTGGTGGAAGCCCCAGTGAATTTGCAGAGCTGGGGAAGTCGGCTTGTCCGCCACGAGTAGCGGGGACGGTCGCATTGCCAGGTTGGAGCTCTTGGTGGAGCAACTACTCCAGCGGGACATGGACCGGGATGAACGGGAGTCTCGGGCCTCCACTAGCCACGCCAGGAGACCGCTCAGCATCTCGTCTTCTCCAGCCAGGAGTGCCAGCAGTTGTCAGGCCACTGCCTTCGATGAAGACCCAGGGATGCCGGAGGCCGCAGAGCCAGAGCACGATGTGGACCTGCTGGACGTAGTGGGGAAATTTGCCACGGCTACCCACACTGGGGAGCCACTGCACCCCAAACTGGCGGGCACCATTAATTACCTGACCACTCACCAGCTTCAGGGTCAGGTAATCAATGAGACCATGGACAAGTTTAAGCCGCCTGAGAACTGCATCAATCTCAGTGTTCCCACGGTTAATGCCCAGATCTGGGGAAACTTGAGCACGGCCACCAAGATGCAGGATGTCCGTCTCCAGCGGATCCTGAAGCTCCTGTCGACGGGCATTACGGCGTATGCCAGGACCCTCGATGGTGATAATGTGACCAGCGAGCAGCAGGATGCCCTGGCTCTTCTCTGCAACGCCCAGTTTGAAATCAACTGCCTGCGCAAGGGCTCCATCCGGCCCACCCTCAACCCGAAATTTGCGGGGTTGTGCCGCCCCTCCACTGCTCCACCACCTCATCAGCTGTTTGGGGAAGACCTCTCCAAGCAAGTCAAAGAACTCGACGAGGAGGCCAAGACCGTGGGCCTTATGAAACCTCCACCGGCTATAGTTCACCCATATCAGCGACAACAACCATACACTACTTGGAAACCGCGCCAGCCGGATAGGACACCAAGGACCGATCCGCCTCCAATTCCCGAACCGCAGCGACCTTTTTTAGGGCAAGGCCTGCAGCAGCCAGCATGGAAGATGCGGCCACCGCCACGACAAGCACCGCAACGTCCCCCCAAAACGCCATACGCCAAGACCCGCCGTTAACCACGGAGGTAAGGGGGTCTGGTTCCACTTTAGCACTTCTACCCGCACAGGTCGGGGGATGGTTGCGGGCATTTCGTGGTGCTTGGGATGCAATCACCACAGACACGTTTATTCTACAAAGTGTTCACGGTTATGTCATAGAATTTATTGATGGTAAACTTCCCCCTACACAGCATGAACCTCAGCGCATTTTTACGCTCTCTCAGAATGAGATAAAGGAGGGACATGCTGAAATCTTACGGCTAGCAGCCAAAGGGGTGATTGGCAAAACGACACACGAACCCCTTGAGTTTGTGTCTAACATCTTTACAAAACCCAAAAAAGATGGAGGGTGTCGGATTATCATAGACCTAACCCAGTTGAACACTTTTGTACAGTATACCTATTTTAAAATGGATACCTTCGCAACAGCTAAGCAGCTGCTTTACCTGGGGTACTTTATGGCTTGCATCGATTTAAAAGATGCATACTATACAGTTCCCATCACAGAATCTCACAGGAAGTTCCTGAAATTTGTCTGGAAAGTACAGTTGTGGCAATACAAAGCCTTACCCAATGGGTTAACCACTGCCCCCAGACTATTTACCAAATTAGTAAAACCCATATTGGCACTCCTCCGACAACAAAATTATATCGTCATGGCATATTTAGACGATATCCTTATCGTGGGCCAGACCCTCCAATTGGCAACGCTGGCAGTTACAGCGACCAAATCTTTATTCGAGACGTTAGGGTTTGTAACCCATCCAGACAAATCCAAACTGAATCCCTCTCAAGTTATGGATTCACTGGGTTTCACCATTGACACAAACTTAATGATGATCACTATCCCGACCAGCAAAGCTTTAGACATAAAAGAAGCGTGCTACAGCCTTGTTTGCGCCAGGGTTCCGACTCCCCGACAAACGGCAAAGGTAATTGGGAAATTGGTAGCTACTTTCTCAACTGCGCAATTCGGACCGTTACATTACCAAAATTTACAAAGAGCAAAGATCGCAGCATTAAATGCAAATGCTGGGCACTTTGATAGACCAATACGGTTGCCAAATACGGCTAGAGCTGAGCTACAATGGTGGATTGACAATATTAGTGAGTGTCACAGACCCATCATTGTTAGCAACCCATTCGTCGTGCTACAGACTGACGCAAGCGCACAAGGTTGGGGTGCAACTGACACCATGTCCAGTTGTGGTGGCAGGTGGGACCCTCACGAGTCTACCCTCCTCCAGACACAAGGGATAAATTATCTGGAGATGTTAGGGGCTTTCCATGGACTGTGGGCTTACTGTACTAACTCACGGCACTTACATGTCCGCCTCCAAATAGATAACACAACGGTGGCGGGTTATATCAATCATATGGGTGGTATCAGGTCGTTATCTTGTGACGAATTGGCAAACACAATCTGGCACTGGTGCATTGAGAGAAATATTTGGATCACAGCAATCTATTTACCAGGGAAGCTCAATACAGTGGCGGACACCAGGTCACGAGTGTTCAATGATAACATCGAGTGGATGTTGAATCTCCAAATTTTTGCTGAAATTATAGCTCACTTTGGCACACCAGATATTGACCTCTTTGCGTCCAGGTTGAACCATCAGATACCAACGTATGTGTCTTGGGAACCAGACCCTGGGGCAGTAGCTATGGGTGCTTTTTCTCTCCATTGGGGGAAATGGTTTTACTACGCATTTCCCCCATTCTGCCTCATCAGTCGGGTATTGCAGAAAATTCAACTGGATTCTGCAACTGGCATTTTGATCATACCCGACTGGCCTACACAGCCAAGGTACCCGATGGTCCTCCAAAGTTTGAAACGTCCGTGGATTCAGTTTGGTAAAAACCCCAAATTGATTTTACTTCGGACGTGACTACGTGAAGAAGGGCCGCCTGGCGCTTGATCGTCATTACGTCGACGCTGACGGCAGAGCAAGAGCTGCAGAGCGCAGCTCCTCTGCAGCGGTAGGTACGGGCCCGCAGGTAAGTACAGTTGCATTACTTACAGGGCATATCCAAACTCCGTGGCTGGTGTATAGAGCCACTAGGAGTTAAAAAGAAACGGAATTAAAAGCAAAAAGTAAAATAAAAGTTAAAATGAAAAGAAAATAATGGAAAAAAAGTTTAAAAAGTGTCCTAGGGGAAGATTAAGCCGGTTCCGATAAAAATTATCGTTACTTTAGTTGCTCCACAAACTTTAATGAGGAAAAACGGAGTTTAAAAGAAAAAAGAAAATACTCCGGGGGAAAAAAAACGGAGTTTAAAAGTTTAAAAAGGAAAATAAATCCGGGTGAAAAAACGGTGTTTAAAAGTTAAAAAGAAAAGAAAAAACTCCGGTGGAAAAACTCCAGTGGGGAGGAAAAATTTTAAAAAGGTCAGCCATGATTTAAAGTTCTAATAAAAAGGGATGGCTTAAAATTAATGGAGGATTAGTGCGGAGACTTATCAATGTGGTTCTCGAGGTAGTCTCCTTGAGGTCAGGAGTAACCAGGGTAGTAAAAAAATATACTCTAAAGGTGCATTGGTAGTGGTGGCTGGTCATAGTACCCACCACAGTGTACTAGGTACGATACCTGAATGAAGGAGTGAGGCCATGGAAAGTAACCATGGAAACCAAAATTAATTGGTCTCTCACCAAAGCTGTTATGGTTGAAACAGCAGAGTTATTGATAAAACTTTTATGTTTTATTAAGGTAGCAACGGTGAAACCGATTATGGTACCCAAGTCTCAATTATATGGAGACATAAGGAAATACGATTTCAAAGTATTTCAAGCTGGTGCGTGGCATCACTACTTATGTAAAACAAGTAAAACATTGTGCAATAACCAAAACATTTTAAATATAAATTGCCATTAGTTTGTGGAGCTCAATGGGATAAAAAATATATATATGTAATTGTTATTGGGACCAATTTTGCACTTTAGATTTGCAGGTCAAAACAGATCAAGTTATGTTAAACTCCTGATTATTCTGGAGTAAACCTGCTTCAGGATAAATCAAAGACATTGATTACAAAGGAAAGACTATTGGTCACTAAACTTTGGCAAAATTATGATCCAATGTAAAGATTTGATAATGGATGAAAACAAAGGCAGGAGTATGATAAATAAATATTTATCCAACACAGCCTATGTGAACACATATGATTGGGAAGAAAAGGCTTCATGTACATTTGAAGAGGTGCAAAAGCTTGTTACAGAAGAAGTTGATGAAATCTCCAATTGTGGGAGATTACAGGTGTGTTATGATCAATGATATGGCATAACAAAGGGTTGATGTATTTTTATGTGTAAAGGATCTACAAAAAATTTGTAGAAGGAATTGGTTCACCTGTATAGGAAAACCTAAAACTTGATTTTAGGTTTGCACCCAAAATATCTCCAATAAAGAGGAGGTACGTAAATTGGTATCATAAATTTCCCCAGGGAAAAGGAAGATGTGGTGGTAAAGCCATACGAGATCATTTTAAATACACTTTTACAGTGTAAAAACATTTTATTAAAATGGACATCTTCAACATTGAAAAACAGTTGTTATTAACAAATTGTTAATCATTACTATAAGACTCGAAGGATTGGTATTTAGTACCAATTTATTATCATATTTACAGGTGCTGGAAATTAATTAGAATGGGTCAGCTGTGTAAGTTAAAACATTGTCTAATGGATTAAACTCTGTTCTAGGCTGTTCACATAATTATTGGAACAACAATTGCACTGATAAGAAGATCAGCACTTGCACTAATGAGGACATGGTCATGGTTTATCTTGATCACATTTTAAATTGGAAGATTGATCAGGAGTCAGCTGCAAATTAGTGCAGCAATTACAAGCCTGTTGTGAGGCAAGGGTCCTGACCCATCCAATAAAAACTATGTTTTATGCATTCATAAACATTCCTAAATTACTATTCTGGGTTTAGGAGTAATTCAGCACCATATGAGGGGGAAAAATGTTTTCCGAGATACAAATATGTCTCATTGCTTTGTTGACAAACCTTGTCCCTCCATCAGAGAAGGAGCTTAGGTAAAAGAGTAAAAAAGCTCCAAAAAAGGGAAAACACAAGCATTATAAGAGTATGCCGGCCTTTTGACAGGCCTATGCAATTACCAAAGGATATGTTATCAGAATTAAAGTGGTGGATAGAAAAGGTTCCACAAGCTGATTTAAATATAAAAGCTTAGCAGCCGTTACAAGCTGAAGCAAGTATTATCGGATGATGGATAGCTTGGATAGCTTCTGTGATTATTTGGGCTAAGATAAGTATAATATCTATTCTTATCAAGTTAATATTTGATACGTCCCTTGTTTAGGGGACTACGGACAATAACACCAGGGAATTGCAAATGTATTGTCCTAAGACATTTTTTCTCCAAATATTTGTATTAATATTGGAGTATCAGGAGCTTTTTATTGATTAAATGCCTATTGTTCTACTATGAAAGTGTGCGTCAAATCAGGTGAACAATACCACGGCTGTGGCATATATCAATCACATGAGTCAAGTAAGATCATTATCAAGCGATTATCTGGGTAACCAGATGTGGCGTATTCTAAAAATGTTTTAGTTCAGCTGTTTATCTCTAAGGAAGAGACAATGTTGTCGCAGACAACAAATCAGGAGAAAAACATTGTCAGTAATATGGATTACTTACCATTGATCTGGTTGTATCCAGATTAAATCACCGATTTCTCAAATGTTCCTCGTGGGAAAACCGAGAACAGGAGCGGTGGATGCATTTCGCTAAATTACATGAGGAAAGATGTTCTTTTATGTTCCTCATTTTTGTCTGATAGGGCAGTGTCTGATGAAAATGTAGCAGGACGCTGCCAGGGGCGCTTTGGTGGCCCAAACCGGACCTTCATGGTTCTCATTAATGTTGAACCAGTTATGATGGCTCATAGTTGCAGTAATTTATTGTTGTACAAATTCATCCAGGGCATGAAGATATAAATTTGGTTATCTGCAGGTTTGACCAGACCATTATAACAGTTTGACGGTCAAAGAGGTCTATGAATGTTTTAACTAATATAACAATATAACAATTATGTACAAAAGGAATGTTATACCTGCCATTTGGAGAAATAGTTTTAAAAAACAATATTTTGTTTATAAGAAATTGGAAGCCTTTTGCAGACAGTAAAAGTTATTTTATCATTAGATATATGGGAGTTCCTTGTGGATTGCATTTTTTCTCATAGCCAATAATAGGGCTCATAGTGTTTATCGTCCTATTTAGGACAAATTGCTGACCAAGAATTTATCAGGCTCATTCGTAATATCCCGATATGAAAAAGGGATATAATCTGTCCAAAGTTGAAATACAGAAGTTGGGAGATCAGCATAGTCCTGACTTGCCTTAGGCAATGGACTCCAATTCTATCAATGATTCAAAAATTTAACATTGAAAGTAATAATGCTCATGACTTTAGTATCAGCATAAGAGTGCAAACATTGCAAATGTTACGTTATATAATTGCATGTGGCTACAGATTACATTATCTTATATGTTTATGAATTTACCAAACAAAGCAGACCACGAAGAGCTGGAACCGAGGTAAAATTTAAGCATATCCTGTCGGCCAAATACTGTGTGTGGGTCAACATTGACTTAATATGTTAAAGTAGGTAAGAGTATCTGTGGTGGTGAGACAGCACTACTTATTACACACAAAAACCACATTAAGTATCAGTAAAAACTGATGGTTCTAGATAATTATATTCTAGATGGTTAAAACATGTTTAAAACTCAGTAGAACTAGACATTGAGATGTGGAAAATCACTCCATTAAGAAGGTAGATACATTCACAGGAATGGCACAGGATGGGCCGCTCGAGCAAAGATTCAAGGCCGCAGGAGGGTGTAAAATAAATATTAAAGTTACAAGGAACCAGTCATGGTGTCAGGATTGGACATGGAGTGTTGGGTTCTCTGTAATTGTTGCATTGTTTATACTATCAAATTATATTATCAATTGATATTTTGGTGATAAATTTGCTTTTCAATGAAAAGGGCATTATTTTCATTCTTTTATAAGGGAAAAAATTATCACATAAACTGAGGCAATGTTTGGGAAAAAATGTGTTATTTGCTCATTACTGTGTTGATTGAGCCAGATTGTCGTATGGAATGAGTCTATGACATAAAAAACACAGAAGCTGCAAAATCTTCACGTAGTCACTCACGTGACTCCGAAGTAAAATAGTAAGATTAAACGAGAACTTACCAGTTCGAAGTTTGATCGTTATTTTATGAGGAGTAACGACGAGGGATTACGTGCCCTCCACTCCCGACCCTCATAAAATAAATGATCATCTGGTAGTTCTAAATCTATGCTGAGCCTTACTATCTTACTCCGGCTATTATGTTCCGTGTTTTTCATGCCGCTGCTTTGAAGTATGCCGATCGTGCGCCAGGCGGGGCTTCTTCACGTAATCCCTCATCGTTACTCCTCATAAAATAACGATCAAACTTCGAACTGGTAAGTTCTCATTTAATCTTACTATTACTAACCCCATTACGGGGGACAGTCACCCGTGCCATGGTCACCTACACATGTTGGCCTGCAGGTTCTAAAGAGGCCGCTGGTCAAAGCCGGCATATCACCACGAGCCATGGACCTCATCTCAGCGTCATGCCGAGCATTAACCAGGAGGCAGTACCTCACCCAGGTCAGGAAGTGGGAGGCATTCTGCTCCCGTACCAACACGACCTACAACTCGCCTACGATCCCTGATGTCCTGGATTTCCTAGCGGGCCTTCATTACGATGCGGGCCTTAGCTACAGTGCCATCAACAGCGCCAGGAGTGCACTGTCCTCATACCTAGCCATAGGTACAAGCTCCAACCACCTGGTGTCTAAATTAATGAGGGGAGTGTTTAACACCAACCCTCCACGGCCCAGATACAACTTCACCTGGGACGTAGGGATCGTTCTGACCCTACTGAGGAGCTGGTCTCCTATGACAGAGTTACCACTCAAAAAGCTCACCCTCAAAGTGGTGATGCTGATGGCACTGACTACAGCTCAACGAGTCCAGGCATTACAGAAGCTGCGGCTGGATAGCATGGTCTCCACCCCTGCAAAGGTGAACTTTCTTTGTCCAGGACCTATTGAAGCAGCACAGGCCTGGGGCTCATGGGCTGCAGTTGGAGTTTCGGGCGTACCCCACTGATGCCACCCTCTGCATAGTCACCCATCTCCGCCTCTACATCCGCACTACACGAACCATCCGGAAGATGGAGCAGGGGCTCCTCATCAGCCACAAACCTCCACATCACCGGGTGACTGTGCAGACTATCGCAAGGTGGCTCAGGGCGGTGTTGGGTGCAGCAGGAATAGGTACTAACATTTTAAAATCTCACTCTACCAGGGCTGCATCCACATCAGCGGCGAGGGCCATGGAGGTGCCCATGGACCACATCCTCGCCACCGCGGGCTGGGCTAGTGAAGCAACCTTCCAGCAGTTCTACAACAAACCGCTGGTCGTCCCCGCAACACTCGCAGAAGCCGTGCTGGGAGCCGCTCAGTGAATGTTTGTTCCTGAGTTAGGGGTTTTTGTTTTGTTATTATTTGTGCAATAAATATGCATTATTTTTCAGCCTGTTCAGTCTGGAATGCATTAACTACCTTCCTCCATCAGTATTGTGGCAGTGTGATAGCATGGACGATGTCCAGGGCATGAAATCACAGAGCTTTGAAATCTTCACGAAGTCATTCACGTGACTCCGAAATAAAATAGTAAGATTAAACGAGAACTTATCAAGTACGATGGTTGATCTTTATTTTATGAGGAGTTGCGGTGAGGGATTTCGTGCCCTCCGCTCCCACCCTCTATCATAAGGTCAACTGGTATGTTCTACGTTGTTAATCTTACTATTTCCAGTCATGGTGCGTTCTGTGATTCCACATCGCTGCTTTGAAGAATGTCGCGCATGCGTGCTGGCGGGGTCTTCACGAAATCCCTCACCGCAACTCCTCATAAAATAAAGATCAACCTTCGAACTTGGTAAGTTCTCGTTTAATCTTACTATTTTACTGCAGTCCAAGTGGAGCTGGACTTGCATCTGTTGAAGATACACCAGCACTATCGAGGATCAACCACTGGGATGATACAAGTGTGATTATTAATATTTATATCCAGAACTTTGTAAGGAAGATTGGTGAATATTGCTGAGGTAGACGTTCGCAAGCAAAGTGGTGATAATTACTTTAATTAGGAAGGTTAATTAGTAGTTTAAAGTCTAGAAACTTTCTGGGGAAGATGCCTCCAGGCTATGGGAGATGGCAGCGAGCAGCTTTGCTGACTGCCCGCTTGCATGGCAGATGACAGGAAGAATTCTTCAGCTTGAGAATGAATGAAGATGCATTGTTCGCGATGCCCAAGTGGGGTTTTTTTCACACAAAGGGTGGTGGGTGTACGGAACGAGCTGCCGGAGGAGGTAGTTGAGGCAGGGGCTATCGCAACGTTTAAGAAACAGTGAAGGGGCTGTCCCACTGTACGAGCTAATTCAAGAGTTCTCCCGAGTTTCCCCTGATTCGAACTCGGAGAATTACGGTAATGGCCACTCGGGGCTCTCGTGGACATTTTTCGACATCTTCACGAGTCTTCCCGAGTACCTGCCGTTAGCGTTACGAGCCGCTAAGAGGCGTCCCAAGCTCCGACGTAACCGCTACGTACATTCTATGAGCTTACCACGAGCTTGATTTCTAACTCGGGAGAGCTCTTGAATTACCTCGTACAGTGGGACAGCCCCTTTAGACAGGCACATGGATAGGACAGGGTTGGAGGGATATGGGCCAAACGCAGGCAGGCGTGACAAGTGCAGCTGGGACATGTTGGGCCGAAGAACCTGTTTCCGCCCTGGTATCACTCTATGACTAATCCCTACCCCGGTGTAGTGTGAAGTGCTTTGACCTTCGCCCCTGGATCAGTTGCTTGCTTTCTCTGCCCTCGCTGCAACATTATCAGCCAAGCCTGAAGGTGTGGACTTTCAGGGCTCCCGTCTGAAGGTGTGTCCTTTTATTCACAGGCCGTGGCCTCTGGTCCTAGACTCTCCCACTAGTGGAAACATCCTCTCCACACGGCGGTGTTGGGGGGCGGGGGGAGGGGGGGGGAACTGAATATCAATACAGCTCAGTCTCCAGGAATGAAATACAGGCACTGTTTGCAGTTAGAGATTTTGACATTCTAAATAGTTTATACATTTTGAAATATATTTTCTTCTTGCACCAATAATAAAACTGCAAAATGATTTCAGACGGCATTCCTGATGCAGCCCTGAAATTATAACAATAGAACATAACATCCAACTAAAGAAAAACAATACCATTACATTGATTTCTCCAATTTCACGTCGTCCTTGCTTTCTCCCTCCTTAGAAACATAGAAAACATAGACAATAGGTGCAGGAGGAGGCCGTTCGGCCCTTCGAGGCAGCACCGCCATTCATTGTGATCAAGGCTTCCCTTCCCCATTCCCAGCTTCTCCCACAAGCCTACTGTCTCCGCCTCTCCCTTTCTTTTTCCCACCTCCCCAGTGACATCGACCCGAAACGTCGCCTATTCCTTCGCTCCGTAGATGCTGCCTCACCCGCTGAGTTTCTCCAGCATTTTTGTCTACCTTGGATTTTACCAGCATCTGCAGTTCCTTCTTAACCACTGTGCTATATATACATTTTTTAGGGTAATCTTATTTTAATGAGCATGTTAAGCTTAACTCTCGAGTTATTTCAGCAGGGTTTTGAATGAACCAAACGCTATGAAAGACTATTTGACAATAGATAATAGACAATAGGTGCAGGAGTAGGCCATTCAGCCCTTCGAGCCAGCACCGCCATTCAATGTGATCATGGCTGATTTGAGGCACGGCGCTCTGAACGGAACGCTTTGTTTTATTCCGTAGTATTAACGGTTGTTTGCCGGTTGTTAATGGATTGGAAAAACAACTTGGTTTAACGGATTTCTGGGATAAAACCCACGCGGTCGCAGGGAGAACGTACAATATTTTGGTCCGAATCCCTTCTTTAGCTGAGCAAATTCCTTCCTCACCTATCCTCCTTCTCCAGTCTTTAGTCTTTAGAGATACAACGTGGGAACAGGCCCTTCGGCCCACCGTCTCCGTACCGCCAAGCGATCACCCGTATACCAGCACCATCCTACACACAAGGGGCAATTCACAATTTAAAAAAAAACTGAAACCAATTGACTTTTTTAAAACTGAAGCCATTTTATTTTCACCAAAGCCAATTAACCTACAAACCCGCACGTCTTTGGAGTGTGGGAGGAAACCGGAGCGCCCGGGTAAAAGCCCTGTCCCACGGTACGAGTTCATTCCAAGAGTTCTCCCGAGTTTGGCCTGATTCGAACTCGGAGATTTACGGTAATGGCCAATCGTCAGTCCTCGGGGCTCTCGGGGACATTTTTCAACATGTTGAAAAAACTTCACGAGTCTTCCCATGTTTACCTGCCGTTAGCGAGTCTTCCCGAGTACCTGCCGTTGGATCGAAGAGACGTCCCCGAGCTCCGACGTACCCGCTACGTTCATTCTCCGTGCTTACCACGAGTTTGATTTTTTTTAAACTCGGGAGAGCTCTTGGAAGGAACTCGTACCGTGGGACAGGGCTTTAACACCCACTCGGTCGCAGAGATCAAACGGTACGGACAGCGCCCGTAGTCAGGGTGGAACCCGGGCCTCTGGCGTGTGTGAGGCGGCAACTCTACCGCTGCTGCCCCCCAAGAAGTGAGAAGTTAGGAAGCGAGGAATTAGATGTTGGGTGACATTGGCAGGGGGCGGAGTGTGCATTTGAATGGCGTTCCCCTCCGTGGTGGCAGGAGTGACATTGACAGGTTGAAGCAGGAAGAGGTTGCAACCTGTGATAGGAAAATGACAGGGGATCAGCGCGCAGCAGATGTTAAACTAATACCATCGCACGGTCCATGTTATCAGGCTGCTGCAGTCACAGGTATTTGCTCATTCTGTGCCTGGAATTCTGTCTGTAACAATGAGGAATGAAACTCCCGAGTGGCCTATTAGGTAACTGGAACACAGAAGGCGCAGGTTTGATCGCACTGTCTGCATGGATTGGGTTGTTTTTTACGCAACCTGGGCATTGTACAACTTTGATTCTGCACTTATCGACAGCCAGACGATGACCCGACTCTTGCTCACTGAAATTTGGCCTCTGTGTTTGGTTTAGTTTGGAGATACAGCGCAGGAACGCACCCTTCGCATCCCCCCCCCCCCCCCCTCCCGGAGTCCGCTCCGAACAGCGATCGCCCCGTGCACCAGCCCTATACTACACACACACAAAGGACATTTTATAATCTTTACCGCTGCCAATTAACCTACAAACATGCGTGTGTTTGGAGTGTGGGAGGAAACCGGAGATCCCGGAGAAAACCCACGCGGGTCACGGGGAGAACGTGCAAACTCCGTGCAGACAGCACCCGTGTCTCTCCAGAGCCAGCACATCCTTCCTCCGTTATGGGGCCCAAATTTGCTCACAGTACAGAAAATGGCTTGTACACTCTGGAGTTTAGAAGGATGAGAGGATATCTCATTGAAACATATAAGATTGTTAAAGGTTGGACACGCTAGAGGCAGGAAACATGTTCCCGATGTTGGGGGAGTCCAGAACCAGGGGCCACAGTTTAAGAATAAGGAGTAAGCCATTTAGAACGGAGACGAGGAAACATTTTTTCTCACAGAGAGTGGTGAGTCTGTGGAATTCTCTGCCTCAGAGGGCGGTGGAGGCAGGTTCTCTGGATGCTTTCAAGAGAGAGCTAGTTAGGGCTCTGAAAAATAGCGGAGTCAGGGGATATGGGGAGAAGGCAGGAACGGGGTACTGATTGTGGATGATCAGCCATGATCACATTGAATGGTGGTGCTGGCTCGAAGGGCCAAATGGCCTACTCCTGCACCTATTGTCTATTGTCTACTCCAAATGCAGCCAGACCAGTGCCTTATGGAGACTTGTAGAGAATGGGTGAGGTATCGGGTCGAGACCCTTCTTGGGGCTGCTGGTGATAATGAAGAGGTGGCATGTGGAGTGTGTGGACAAGTGGCCAGTGCCGGCTGAATGCTAAGCAGATCGGAACGCTTTCATGGAGAGATTTCCTGTGCAGATGGCCTGTGAATTCTCCTCCGTTATTAATTAGCCATTTGAATTGAGTGTCTTTCATTTTGCTCACAGCTCTCGGCTCCAAGTGCATAAATGTTAATAAAGAGGTTATAACACGGGGGAGCGAAGATGGAAAAATACAGTAATTCCTTTTCCATTGAAACTGGGATTATAAATCAGCTTAACACCAAACCCCAGTCGCTTGAAGGCCGTGTTGGTTCTCAGATCTGGGGCTGAATCCATTGAAGCTAAGGAGGTTTCAACCCCATGCTTGACTCCTTTTGCTGAGCCAATGAACCAGCATGTAATTAGACCGTATTACCACATAACGCCGACTTTAGTACGTTTGGTTAATGTCAAAGAGGAATGTGATCTTTAATTTCGTCGTTAATTGTTACTTTTGCGATGCCTTCATTTCCCCACGTAACAGCTCCAACCACTGTTTAGAAGAAAAACACAGGTTGTAGAGTGTGTCTTCAAGTCCTGAGGTTAACCTATGATGAGCGTTCGTCGGCACCGGGCCTTGTGCTCGCTGGAGTTTGGAAGATTGAGGGGGGGGGCTCGTTGAATCATACAGAATACTGCAAGGCTTGGATAGAGTGGTTGCGGAGAGGATGTTTCCACCAGTTGGAGAGTCTAGGACTAGAGGTCACAGCCACAGAATTAAAGGACGTTCTTTTAGGAAGGAGATGAGGAGAAATTTCTTGAGTCAGAGGGTGGTGAATCCGTGGAATTCCTTGCCACAGAAGGCTGTGGAGGCCAAGTCAGTGGATATTTTTCAGGCAGGGATAGATAGATTCTTGATTAGTACGGGTGTCAGAGGTCATGGGGAGAAGGCAGGAGAATGGGGTTGGGAGGGAGAGCTAGATCAGCCATGATTGAATGGCGGAGAAGACTTGATGAGCTGAATGGCCTAATTCCACCATCAATTATGGACCTTATGACTCATGATTGGTATTGGTTCATTTTTGTCACATTTAGAATATAAAAACAGGGATGTAATGCTGAGGCTTTATAGGATGCTGGCCAGACCGCGTTTGGAGTATTGTGAGCAGTTTTGGGCCCCGGTATCTGAGGAAGGATGTGCTGGCGCTGGAGAGGGTCCAGAGGAGGTTTATGAGCATGACCCCAGGAATGAGTGGGTTAAAATATGACAAGCGTTTGAAGGTACTGTTTCATTGAGGATCCCCCCTCATCCTTCTAAACTCCAGCGAGTACAGGATCAGTGCCGATACACCCAAGATGTTAACCCTATCATCCCTGGGATCATTCTCATGCAAGATTAATTCCAGTAAAGTCCAAACATTACATTCCTTCCTCTGGCTTCACAATGTGACCCCCTTCTATCCTGATCGCACACCCTTTGTCTTTTCATCTCTGGCCTTTGTCCGACCATCTGCCTATCAAACCCCTCCACCCCTTTCATCTGTATCCACCTATCACTCACCCGGCCCTGTCCTGCCCATCTTCTCCTCCATCCATCTTCCCCTAAATGACCGCTGTGGAGCAGCGGTAGGGCTGCTGCCTTACAGCGCCTGCAGCGCCAGAGGCCCGGGTTCGATCCCGACTATGGGCGCTGTCTGTACAGAGTTGGTACGTTCTCCCTGTGACCCGCGTGGGTTTCCTCCGAGATCTTCGGTTTCCCCCCACACTGCAAAGACGTACAGGTTTGTAAGTTAATTGGCTTGGTAAATGTAAACATTGCCCCTAGCGGGCGCGAGATAGTGTTAGTGTGCGGGGGTCGCTGGCCGGCGCGGACCCGGTGGGCCGAAGGGCCTGTTTCCACGCTGTATCTGTGAACCAAACTAAAACTAAACACCGCAATGAGTCTGAGGAAAGGTCCCATAACGTAACAATGCCCATCCATGTTCTTCAGAGATCAGCCGAGTTACTCCAGCACTTTGTGTCTTTTTTTCTGTCATCATTTGTTCTTGCTGTTTCGCACACACGTTGATAAGGCCAAGTGGATGTCCAGAGCCAACCAAGTCAATGTGGGCCTTATCGTAATCTCGATAAGATTACTGTGGACCCCACAGGTCCTGTTCACCAGTTCATGCAACAGGAGGGTCAGTAATGTTCCTGTCGATGGTGTTCAAACAATGGACAAAGTATGCTGGTCAGAAGCTTATCTTAAGTAGCAATAAGCCCTCTGATCCTAGATCATCCTCTTCTGCTGTGCTATCAGTTCTCATTGCTCTGCTGGAGTCTTAAGTTCAGCTACGTTTATTGTCACGTGTGCTGGGGTACAGTGAAAAGCTTTACTTTGCATGCGATCCAGTCAGCAGGAGGACAGTGTACGGGATAAAGGTAATAACATTTAATGCAAGATAAAGTCCAGTGATGTCCAATTAAAGGTCGAAGGGTCTCCAAGGAGGTCGATGGGATGTCAGGACCACTCTCTAGTTGTTGGTAGGATGGTTCAGTTGCCTGATAACAGCCGGGAAGAAACTGCCCCTGAATCTGGAGGTGAGCGTTTTCACGCTTCTGTACATCTTGCCCGATGGGAGAGGGGAGAAGAGGGAGTGACCGGGGGTGAGACTGGCCCTTGATGATGCTGCTGGCCTTGCCGAGGCAGCGTGAGGTGTCGATGGAGTCACCTTGTTTGTGTGATGTTCATAACTCTTAGCAATTTCTTAGGGTCTTGGATGGAAGTGTTCCCAAAGCATGGTGTGGTGCATCCCAATGAAATGCTTGGCAATCAGCCTTTGGAGCTTGGACAGTGGATTTGCATCACATCGCTGGAGTATCGGACCAGTCCTACTCATTTCTCCTCAACGCCATAAACCTGTCTGGCCATTATTCATAGACTCAAGGAACCGCAGAGGCAGATCGGCAAATTTGACCAGCCACTCGGTCGTGGTAGTTGGCTTTAGTTTTTTCGTTTTTAGATTTAGAGATACAGCGCGGAAACAGGCCCCTCGTCTCGCTGAGTCCGCGCCGACCAGCGATCCCCGCACACTCACAGTATCCTACACTCAGTGGGCCCGAAGGGTCTGTTTCCACGCTGTATCTCTAAACTAATCTAACACCCCTTTCACAACAGTCCAGCACAGGAACAGGCCCTTCAGCCCACTATGTCTGTGTTGAACATAATGCCAAGACCAACTCTTACCCGCCTGCACCTAATCCATATAGAAACATAGAAAGTAGGTGCAGGAGTAGGCCATTCGGCCCTTCGAGCCAGCACCACCATTCAATATGATCATGGCTGATTGTCCAAAATCAGTCCCCCGTTCCTGCTTTTTGTCCATATCCCTTGATTCCGTTATCCCCCCCATTCCTTGCATATTTTGTGGGTTTGAATCCAATATTTTTAGAACTTATATTTGAATTATCTGAGGGATTTTTTTAAATACATTCCACGCATTATATAAACACAATTGATTGCTATCGATTTTGCTCGCAAACTCATCTTTGACTGAAAATATAACCCAAATGAATATTATTATTGAATTTAAAAAAAAAACAATATTCTAGCACAACAGAAAATATTCTTTCCCTGAACAACCTTCAGCATTCAAGGTAAAGGAAATCTTTGCAAATAAAATCACCACCTATTCGCTATTCCTTCTGCTATTTGCAAGAAAAAGTACTGTGCAAATTCTTTTGTTATTTCCTCATTCAGAGCATTTGAAGGTCCCTCATTCACTGTGGATATAACAGATGGGAAGTCAGCGACGGTCTCTATTAAGATGCTCAAAACAGCTTTCAGCTTTTTGCTGCCTGACAGCCTCCAGAGACCCGGGCTCGACCCTGACCATGAGTGCTGTCTGCATGGAGTTTGTAGCCCGTGACCAACGTGGGTTTTTTCCAGGAGCTCAGGGTTCCTCCCACACTCCAAAGACGTGCGGGTGTTTAGGGTAATTGGCTTGGTCTATTTGTAAATTGTCTCTCGTGTGTGCGGGACAGTGTTAGTGTGCGGGGATCGCTGGTCGGTCCGGACTCGGTGGGCAGAAGGGCCTGTTTCCGTGCTGTATCTCTAAACTAAACTAAGATATGTTGCCTCGCTCATTGCAACTTTTATCCGTCTCGGGGAACAGGTTGAGAAAACATTCAGAAGGTGTAAGGTAAGTAAGTAAATAAGTCAGTAAAGGCTGGAGAAACTCAGCGGGTGCAGCAGCATCGAAGGAGCGAAGGAGATAGGCGACTGCTGCACCCGCTGAGATTCTCCAGCCTTTTGTGTACCCTCGATTCTCCAGCATCTGCAGTACCTTCTTTAGCGAGTAAGTAAGTAAGTTTATTGGCCAAGTATTCACATACAAGGAATTTGCCTTGGTGCTCCGCCCACAAGTAACAACTTGGGGTAAAGTGCCTGTCCCACTTGGCCGTCCTTTGCGCGTAATTTACGCGACATCATTTACGCGTCACGACGCACGGCGCGCCGTGACACGCACGTGGTGCGCATTCCGTGCGTATGGTGCGTGATGACATAGGCTGTGACGCGCGGCCGCGCGCGGCGTCGCAGGACTTTCTGACGTACAAAATCTTCGCGCGCCATCTGCGTGACTGGCGGCAAAGTGGGACAGGCCCTTAAGGTTCTAAAGTTCCATTGTCAAAGTGAGGCCAAATGCAGATAGGGGGAACACATCTCATATTTCGCTTTGGCAGCTTACAATCTAATGTGATGAATATTCATCTCTCTAACTTCAAGTACCTAGTACCTTCCGAAGAGTCCACCAGGTGCTATGCTGGAAGTTGAACAAAAGTGCTGGAGAAACTCAACGGGTGAGGCAGTATCTACGGAGCGAAGGAAATGGGCAAGGTTTCGAGGCCAAAACCCAAGGGTTTGAAGGAAATAGGTAACGTTTCGGGCCGAAACCCGAAACGTTGCCTATTTCCATCGCTCCATAGATGCTGCCTCGCCCGCTGAGTTTCTCCAGCACTTTTGTCTACCTTCGATTTTCCAGCATCTGCAGTTCCATCTTCAACATACTGGAAGTTGGACAGTTTTATACGGGACAATTTTTACATTTATCAAGCCAATTAATCTACAAACCTGCACGTCTTTGGAGTGCGGGGAGGAAACGGAAGGCCGCGGAGAAAACCCGCGCGGGTCACGGGGAGAAAACGTACAAACTCCGTACAGACAGCGCCCGTAGTCGGGATCGAACCCGGGTCTCCGCTGCTGCATTTTGCTGTAAGGCAGCAACTCTACCGCTGCGCCACGGCCACCTACGCCAATTAACCCCTCTCTCTCCGTCCCACCCCCATCCAAGTTCTTGGCTCTTGGTTAATTGGTCCTCCAAAATATTCCAACTGGAATTTAAACTGGAGGTGGTGAAGGGAGGGGGTTTAGCCAGAGAGGGTTATTGGGAATAGTCTTGCTGAGCCTGTAACTCGTTCTCACCTGGCCCACAGACAACAATAGCCTGTTTCTGTGGGCCAGTACAATGTCTGTGGAATTCTCTGTGCACAATATCTGTGGAATTCTCTGCCACAGAAGGTAGTTGAGGCCAGTTCATCGGCTATATTTAAGAGGGAGTTGGATGTGGCCCTTGTGGCTAAAAGGGATCAGGGGGTATGGAGAGAAGGCAGGTACCGGATACTGAGTTGGATGATCAGCCACAAGTGAGTTGGATGAATGGCGGTGCAGGCTCGAAGGGCCGAATGGCCTACTCCTGCACCTATTGCCTATGTTCTCCTTCATCATCCTCACTTTTTTTTGCAGATCTTTCATTCATTTGTTCCGTATCTCTCTCCATCACCCTCTATATCTCTCGTTTCCCTTTGTCCTGACTCTCAGCCTGAAGAAGGATCTCGACCTGAAACGTCACCCATTCCTTCTGTCCAGGGAGGCTGCCTGCCCTGCTGAGTTACTCCAGCATTTGTTGTGTCTATCTTCAAGCAGAATTGTGTTACGTGAGGCTGTAAGGAACTGTCAAAACCTGTGGCCCATTTCAGCTCGAGCTGTAGAATCATTGACTGTGTCGGCCACACTGAACTGCCAAGAGCTCGAAAGAAAAAAAACATGAGTTCAGAGGGAAACAAGGTCTGTAATTTGTCTACTAGCTGTTTAAAGGTAGAGATACAGCTCGGAAACAGGCCCTTCGGCCCATCAGGTCCTGCAATCCCCACACACTAACACTATCCTACACACACTAGGGACAATTTACAATGATGCCAAGCCAATTAACAGACAACACTGCGCGTCTTTGGAGTGTGGTAGGAAACCGAAGCACCCGGAGAAAACCCACGCAGGTCACGGGGAGAACGTGCAAACTCCGTACAGACAGCGCCTCACAGCGCCAGAGACCCGGGTTCGAGCGACGTCGCGCGCAAAGTCCGGCGCCCCGTCCAACTCATGAACCGATGATCGGCCACGGGAAGGAGGGGCGGTGGTGGTGCCGGCGGTCAGCGAAGGTCCGAAGGCCGGACAGCTGGCCGGGCTGCCGACCGACCGACGGGGCCACGGGCGAGGTGCTGCTGCTGCTGCGCTCCATGGGCTGCACTACGTCGGGACGGGTGAGGCGGGGCCGGACACGGCGTTCCGACCCGACAGTCCCCTCGACCCGAGTAGTAGCGGTCAAATACGGGACAAGGGCGGTCCCGTACGGGACAAACCAATTTAGCCCAATATGCGGGATGTCCCGGCTAATACGGGGCAGTTGGCAACCCTGGTGTAGGGTAGTGTTAGTGTGCGGGGATCGCTGGTCGGTGCGGACTCGGTGGGCAAACAGGCCTGTTTCCCTGCTGTATCTCGAAACTAAACCAAACAAAACTTCAATACTGACTGACCTCCAGAGCTGGCTGTGTGGAGTTGGTGCTTTTCCCCGCGGATCATGTGTGTTTCTAGTTACTGTTTTTGGTTTCCTCCCAATTCCCAAAGCGTGTGCTGGTGAGGCTAATTGCCTGGGGTAACTTATCCTGATTGCAAGTGGCTGGTGGAAGAATTATGTGGGAGTTAATCGGCACGTGAGAGAGAGTAGGTTACAGGAAAATAAGTGGGGACTCGAACTAATGGCCTACGCAGAGAACAGGGGTGTCATGCTGAGGCTCTGGCAGTCCACATTTGGAGTACTGTGAGCAGTTTTGGGCCCCATATCTGAGGAGGATAGCGGACTCAGGGGATATGGGGAGAAGGCAGGAACGGGGTACTGATTGGGGATGATCAGTCATGATCACATTGAATGGCGGTGCTGGCTCGAAGGGCCGAATGGCCTACTCCTGCACCTATTGTCTATTGCCTATTGTCTAAGAATGTGCTGGCGCTGGAGAGGGTCCAAAGGAGGTTTACAAGAATGATTCCAGGAACGATTGGGTAAGCATATGATGAGCGTTTGACGGCACTGGGCCTGCACTCGCTGGTGTTTAGTAGGATGAGGAGGGACCTCATTGAAACTTACCGACTAGTGAAAGGCAATATTGCTGTAGGAGTAGAGATTGAAGAGTGCGGAGCGATTGTAATATGTGATTGTAGATCTGCTCCTGTGGCTGGCACGCAAATCGTCGCCTGGGCTGGCCGCCATCTTGGCTACTTTGGTACGCTTCCTGCTAGTTTCACTGTCGTCCTGCTGAGTTTCACCGTTTGTGTCACTTGTCAGGACTCCGGGAAGGTGGGGAGGGAAGTGTAAGGACCTGGTTGTTTGATCTCAGGCAGGGCTGGTGAATCTGGAACGGACTGGATGGGCACGGTGGCGCAGCGGTAGAGTGGCTGCCTTGCAGCGCTTGCAGTGTCGGAGACCCGGGTTCGATCCCGACTACCGGGAGTTTGCACGTTCTCCCCCGTGACCCCCGTGGGCTTTCTCCGAGATCTTCGGTTTCCTCCCACTCCAAAGACGTACTCCTGCGTGTAGGTGGACTGGCTTGGTAAATGTAAACATTGTCCCTAGTTGTGTGTAAGGTTGTGTTAACGTGCGGGGGTCGCTGATTGGCGCGGACCCGGTAGGCCGAAGGGCCTGTTTCCGTGCTGTATCTCTAAACTAAACTAAAGAGACACATCCTTTCAAGAGAGAGCTAGACAGGGCTCTTAAAGATAGTGGAGTCAGGGGATATGGGGAGAAGGCAGGAACGGGGTACTGATTGGGGATGATCACCCATGATCACATTGAATGGCGGTGCTGGCTCGAAGGGCCGAATGGCGTACTCCTGCACCTATTGTCTATTGTCTAAACTAAGCTAAACCTACCGTAACCATTCTAGGATGGTGATTCTCAGATGGTGTAAACCTTAAACCAGGCATGTTGGTGATATGGGAACTGAGATGGCAGGTTTTAACAGGGCATGGAAAGGCACCAGAAGAATTTGTGGAGGAAGAGTTCTCCTCTTGGACAGTGGAATTGCACTCCGATGCACTTTACTTGTGTTTGCGATTTTGTTGATGGAATTGATAAGAGGGTACGGTGGCATTTGTGCTCTCGCTCATTTGAAGCCATTTATTTTGACACGGAGGTCCACTTTCCGACACTCTTTGAAGAACGCACTCGCATTAATGGAAGGCACTTGCCGACTCTGAAGCAATGAAATCGGAAATGCATTGGATCCCTGCGTGGATAGAGTGGGTGTGCAGAGGATGTGCCAACTAGTAGGAGAGTCTAGGACCAGAGGGCACAGCCTCAGAATAAAAGGACGTACCTTTAGAAAGGAGATGAGGAGGAATTTCTTTAGTCGGAGGGTGGTGAATCTCGCAAGGTCATAAGGAATAGGAGCAGGATTAGGCCGTTCGGCCCATGAAGTCAACTTCTCCATTCAATCATGGCTGATCGATCTCTCCCTCCCAACCCCGTTCTCCTGCCTTCTCCCCATAACCTTTGACACCCGTACTAACCAATGGAATTCATTGCCATAGACAGCGGTGGAGACCAAGTCAATGGATATTTTTAAGGCAGAGATTGGCCAAATCCCGATTAATACGGGTGTCAGGGGTTATGGGGAGAAGGCAGGAGAATGGGGTTGAGAGGGAAAGATAGATCAGCCATGATTGAATGGCAGAGTAGACTTGATGGGCCGAATGGCCTCATTCTGTTCCTCGAACCCGTGAACTAATGAATGACCATGTTGGACTCTTGGGCTGAGACCTGTCTCTATCCGCCAGTCCATCTATCAGGGAACCTTCCTTCCCTGAGTTCATCTGTTGCCGACCCTGATTTGTCCTGGTTTTGTCATGCTTCCAGCCCCCCACTCCCCCCGTAATCAGTCTGAACAAGGGTCCCGACCTGAAACCCACGCAGGTCACGGGGAGAACGTACAAACTCCGTACACCACCCGTAGTCAGGATCGAACCGGGTCTCTGGACTAACTCAGCGGGTGAGGCAGCATCCACGGAGAACTTGGATCGGGACCCTCCTTCAGACCGGACTCGAATCATTGTCTATCCATGTTCTCCACAGATGCTGCCTGACCCGCTGAGTTACTCCAGCACTCTGTGAAACGTCACCTATCCATGTTCTCCACAGATGCTGCCTGACCCGCTGAGTTACTCCAGCACTCTGTGAAACGTCACCTATCCATGTTCCCCACAGACGCTGCCTGACCCGCTGAGTTACTCCAGCGGTTTGTGCCTCTCCTTCTAAAACCTGTCGATCTACCCAGGCAGCACAGAGACTGTCGAGGGAGAGAATGAAATTTTCTGGTCATCGTGCCCTGTGTGTCAACAGCGCCGCGCTTCACAAAATTATCTGTGTACAGGAAGTAAGTAATGATAAAAAGTGACATTTTCATCTGAAGGTTGGCGAAAAGCAGAATTCACAGTGTATTGCCAATATCTCTGTCATCGCGGCACCAAAGTGATTATTTTATCATCTTCCCCCTATCTTTAATGCCGTTGGAAGACTGATTTTTGTCAAGATAACCTTTGTATGTTGCCAGTATTACACTGGCTAACGTGCACATGACTCACCCGGTGTTAAAGATTTCAATTAGCCATTCCCGCAATCACTTATTACGGCCCGATATGTAGCGGGCTGCAGGTTTCGCTCCATTTCGTTTCGTTTAGAGATGCAGCGCGGAAACAGGCCCTTCGGCCCACCGGGTCCGCGCCGACCAGCGATCCCCACACACTAACACTGCCCTGCACACACTAGGGACAATGTACACTTATACCGAGTCAATTAACCTGCAAACCGGTACGTCTTTGGAGTGTGGGATGAAAGCGGAGATCTCGGACAAAACCCACACAGGTCACGGGGAGGACGTACAAACTCCCCTCGTCAGAATCGAACCCAGGTCGCTGGCGCGGTGAGGCAGCAACTCTGCCGCTGCGCCACCGTGCGTTCTCAAGCTGCTATTTTACATCAGCCATTGAGTGATCGGGAGCTACTTGTCCGTGAAGCAAAGATCAAATCCTGCGTTCCCACAACCAGGGTCTCGACCTGAAACCTCTCCCGGTTGCTAACCATTTTAACCCCCCCCTTCCCATTCCCACACTGACTTTTCTATCCCGGACCTCATCCACACTCAGAGTGAGGCGGTTCCAATATTGAGTGCAGGAAGGAACTGCAGGTGCCGGTTTACACCGAAGATAGACACAAATTGCTGGAGTAACTCCGCGGGTCAGGCAGCCTCTCTGGGGAGAAGGAATTTGTGAAGGACCCAGTCTGAAGAATCTGTCTGATCTGGAACGTCACCTATTCCTTTTTCTCCAGAGATGCTTCCTGACCCGCTGAGTTGCTCCAGCATTTTGTGACTATCTTCAGTAGGAACATTGCAATCTCCAATTTTAGGAAAACACCCTGCCCTTTTTCCATAAGACCCACCCAAGTGCACAACCATTTTTCCCACTATCCTAACCACATTTTCTCTCTTTCCCTGACACCCTCATCTCCTTATTGGTTAATTTTGTCACCTTTCATCCCCTTTTCATCTCTGGCCTTTGTCCACCCATCTGCCAGGCAACCCCCTCCCCCCCACCCTCCCCTCCACCCCACCCCGCCCCTCCCCTCCACACCCACCCACCCCCTCCGCGCACCTCACCTGTATCCACCTCTCGCTTGTGTAGCAAGTAGACTTGTCTGAAGCAGGGTCTCGACCCGAAACATCGCCTACTCCTTTTCTCCACAGATGCTGCCTGACCCGCTGAGTTTCTCCAGCGTTTCTTGGTCTACTTGTGTAGCAATGCTGCTTTACAACAGAGCTGGACACAAAATGCTGGAGTAACTCAGCTGGCCAAGGCAGCATCTCTGGAGATACAGAAATAGGTGACGTTTCGGATCGAGACCCTCATTGAATCTGAAGAAGGGTCTTGACCTGAAACATCGCTAATTCTACTCCTATCACTGGTGACCTGGTGACCTTATTCCGTTTCTCCAGAGATGCCGTCCGTCCCGCTGGGTTACTCCAACATTTTGTCTCTATCCATCTACCGAGTGCCAGGCTTGGTCCCTTCCCCATTTATTTTACAACTTTCTCCTGTCTCCCCCCCCGTCCCCTCTCCCCCATACTACAAACAGCCCGAAGAAGTCCCCCAACCCAAAACGTCACCTGTCCATGTTCTCCACAGATGCTGCCTGACCCGCTGGGTTACTCCAGCACTCTGTGAAACGTCACCTATCCATGTTCTCCACAGATGCTGCCTGACCCACTGAGTTACTCCAGCACTCTGTGAAACGTCACCTATCCATGTTCTCCACAGACGGGCAGCATCTCTGGAGAAAAGGAATAGGTGACGTTTCGGGTCGAGACCCTTACGGGTCTCAACCCGAAACGTCACCTATCCCTTTTGTCCAGAGATGTTATGTGACCCGCTGAGTTACTCCAGCACTCTGTGAAACGTCACCTATCCGTGTTCTCCACAGACGCTGAATTACTCCAGCCGCTTTGTGTTCTATTCTCAGTGGGCCACATGGCTTCTTTAACACTCTGCCCATTCAGTGATTTCGCTCCTTTACATGTTCACTTCCTGGACTAAATGATTAAGGTTCAGTCAACATCAGCAGGATGGCAGGAATCCAAACCAAGGGCACAAGGAACATGAAACTACCTCTATCCATTTCCAGCTTTCTGTGAAGCTCTAATCAGGAAATGCAAAGAATTTGCGCTGGCAACACTGTGGCAGCTGGCTTGTTGCCGTGAGGCAGTCGACAAGAGATATCTGGGACCAGCTAGAGAGAGTTGACTGGAGACACCAGAGACTGCACGTCATAGAGTGAGACGGTGTGGAAACTGGCCCTTCAGCCCAACTTGCCCACACCGGCCAACATGCTCCATCTGCATTAGTCCCAACCAGTTTTATACAGTTTTATACCGAGCCAACTATCCTACAAACCTGCACGCCCCTGGAGCGTGGGAGGAAACCCTTTGGGTTTCGGCCCGAAACGTCGCCTATTTCCTTCGCTCCATAGATGCTGCCTCACCCGCTGAGTTTCTCCAGCATTTTTATCCACCTTCGATTTTCCAGCATCTGCAGTTCCTTCTGAAACAACTATATTTTTAGTTTAGTTTAGAGATACAGCGCGGAAACAGGCCCTTTAGACCACTGAGCCTGCGCTGGACAGTGATCCCCGCACACTCACACTATCCTACACACACTGGGGACAATCTACAATCTTTACCGAAGCCAATAGACAGTAGACAATAGGTGCAGGAGTAGGCCATTCGGCCCTTCGAGCCAACACCGCCATTCAATGTGATCATGGCTGATCATCCCCAACCAGTGCCCCGTTCCTGCCTTCTCCCCATATCCCCTGACTCCGCTATCTTTAAGAGCCCTATCTAGCTCTCTCTTGAAAGCATCCAGAGAACCGGCCTCCACCGCCCTCTGAGGCAGAGAATGCCACAGACTCACCACTCTCTGTGAGAAAAAGTGTTTCCTCGTCTCCGTTCTACATGGCTTACCCCTTATTCTTAAACTGTGGCCCCTGGTTCTGGACTCCCCCAACATCGGGAACATGTTTCCTGCCTCTAGCGTGTCCAAGCCCTTAACAATCTTATATGTTTCAATGAGATCCCCTCTCATCCTTCTAAACTCCAGAGTGTACAAGCCCAGCCGCTCCATTCTCTCAGCAATTAACCTGCAAACCTGGAGTGTGGGAGGGAAACCGGAGCACCCGGGGAAAACCCACGCAAGTCACGGGGAGAAGGTACAAACTCCGTACAGACAGCGCCCGTGGTCAGGATCGAACCCGGGGGTCTCTGGCGCTGTGAGGCAGCAACGTTACCGCTGCCTCACCATGCCGCCCATATTGTCCAGGGGAAATGGGATGCGAGTGGCACAGTCCTATTTAATTGCCTGACGCCATTCCAGTCCCATCCAAGTGAAACACACCCCATTCACCGGGAAGCACGAGAAGATATTCTGAACTCGTGAAGTGTACTGTACATAAATATAAATTATTTATGACTTCAGTTGGCAACTTTACAGATTGTTATTGTGGAGCAGTATACAGCGCAAATATAATGGAGCAATAAGAAGTGAATGAATGAATTATAAAGGCATGCATCAATAGAAAACAGTGGATTTGGAAGTCTAGCCACACGATAAGGCAAGCAGAAAAAAACAACAGCTTCTTGTCACGAGTACCCATTTAAATTTATTTTAACACAGTAAAATATATTGTGATTGAGCAGTCATTCAGCATTAATTTGTTTTAAGCTGTTATTTATTGGCTGTTTATTGAGCACTGTTAATGGCAGGGCTCTGGGGGATGGAGTAGATGCGCAGTCAATGGCAGGGCTCTGGGGGAGAGTTGTGGAGCAGAAGGATCTAGGAGTACAGGAACATCGTTCCTTGAAAGTGGCGTCAGATGGATCAGGTGGCCAAGAAGGCTTTCGGCACGTAGGCCTTCATCAGTCAGGGTATTGAGTATTAGAAGTCGGGAGGTCATGCTACAGTTGGACAAGACATTGGTGAGGCCACGGTGGCGCGGCGGTAGAGCTGCTGCCTTACAGCGAATGCAGCGCCGGAGACCCGGGTTCGATCCCGACCACGGGTGCTGCCTGTACGGAGTTTGCACGTTCCCCCCCGTGACCTGCGTGGGTTTTCTCCGAGATCTTCGGTTTCCGCCCACACTCCAAAGACGCGCAGGTTTGCGGGTTAATTGGCTTGGGTATAAATGTATACATTGTCCCCAGTGGGTGTAGGAAACCGGAGCACTCGGGGAAAACACGCGCGGGTCGCGGGGAGAACGTGCCATAGTGATGACAATATATTATCAAAAGACTTAAGGGCCTGTCCCAGTTGGAGATTTTTTCGGCGACTGCCAGCATCATTGACTGACATATCAGGTCACTGAAAAATTTGCAGCGTGGTGCGGTGTGACGCGGCGTGATGAGACGTGACGCGGCGTGACGGCGTATTGGCGCGCGGTGTTTCCTTTTGGCGACCCTGATATGACGCTGGCAGTCGCTGAACAAAAACCGCCAAGTGGGACAGACCCTTCAAGGTACTGAAAGACCTCAAGCACGTCTCCGCCACTCGACCTACCTGTGTAGAGTCGCACCACCCTGTGAAGCCAACACAACTCTATTGAAAGCAGGATTGCTGCCCATCTCTTGCTCGCGGCCATCGACAGGGAGAAGTGCTGGGGATTCATAAACATTTGTGCAAAATGCCCCTGCTGTTTGAACTCCATGGTAAAATCGTGATGGCTGAACACTTGCGGGGAAGTCCGTCCTGCCTTGTAAAAAAAAATGTTAAGAAATAAGACATTTTCCTTCATAAAGTATATGTGAAGCATAATGAGGCAGCAACATCTGTGAAAGCTAAGCTCAGAGTATTGATTATGATCACTTCATCTTGCCGTGCACTGCCTCATAACCCACTCTATAGACTGGAACTGGAAAGATTAACTCTGCCGTTCTCTTTCCTGCCAGACCTGTAGCTTTTGCCTGAGGTTCTCACCCTGTCATTTTACTCAGTGCCACGGCCTGTCCCCTCTCCGGCGACAGTAAAATAGCCGGCAAACTTGAAAAGCTGCAACAGGACTTTGCTCATTCGGAGGTAGACAAAAGTGCCGGAGAAACTCAGCGGGTGAGGCAGCATCTAAGGAGCGAAGGAAATAGGCAACGTTTCGGGCCGAAACCCTTCTTCAGACTAATGGAGGGTGGGGGGGGGGGGTGGGGAGAAGAAAGGAAAAAGGAGGAGGAGGAGCCCGAGGGCTGAAGGAGAGCTAGGAAAGGGAGGAGACAGCAAAGGCTAATGGAATTGGGAGAATTCAATGTTTATGCCACTAGGGTGCAGACTGCCCAAGTGGAATATGAGGTGCTGCTCCTCCAATGTCTGGTGGTGCTCACTCTGGCCGTGGAGGAGGCCCAGGACAGAGAGGTCGGATTCGGAATGGGAGGGGGAGTTGAAGTGCTGAGCGGAGGTGTTCGGAGGTGAGCGGAGGTGTTCGGCGAAACGATGTAGGAGGTGTTCGGCGAAACGATGTAGATCAGCGGACATCTAGAGCAGCGGATGCAATAGATGAGGTTGAACGTTTGCTCATTCAGATACTGATCACGAGCAATTGTCAAATAGAGCAAGCAAGCTTTGTATTTTTCTTTCTGCTTCCTTTTTAACTTTCCAAAGAATCGAGTCTTCAGAGAATCCTTTTCGAGACACAGCGTGGAAACAGGCCCCTCGGCCCACCGAGTCCGCGCCGACCAGCGATCACCCCGTACACTGGTGCCATCTTACGCGTTAGGGACAATTTACGGAAGGCAATTGACCTACGAACCTGAACGTCTTTGGGATATGGAGGGAAACCGGAGCACCTGGAGGAAACCTACGTGGTCACAGGAAGAACCTGCAAACTCCACGCAGAGTGTATTGAATTTATCAGAGCCAATTGACCTACAAACCAGCACGTCTTTGGAGAGTGGAAGGAACCGCCAGCAGTCGCAGGGAGTTGATGCTGGAGTGTGGTTCTGACCTCCCATCTACCTCATTGGAAACTTTTGGACCATCTTTAATCAGACTTTTTCTTGCATTAAATACGATACAATATGATAGAACTGTATTTATCCCAGGAGAGAAACTGGTCCTGGGAGGGAAATGGTGTAGCATTTATCCTCTACCTGTGGACTGTGGATGGCTGCATTGTAAGCATGTGCAGTATAGTGTTTTACTGGATAGCACGCAAGCTAAAGTTTTACACTGTAACTGGGTACACGTGACAATAATAAACTGAAATTTTACTAAAACAAACTCAGCGGGTCAGGCAGCATCTCTGGAATATTTGTATAGATGGCGTTTCAAGTCGGGACCTTTCATCAGGCATGTTCTGTTGTACACATGACAGATCTTTTCCCTCAGTGTCATTTTAGACAATAGACAATAGATGCAGGAGTAGGCCATTCGGCCCCTCGAGCCAGCACCGCCATTCAATGTGATCATGGCTGATCATCCCCAATCAGTGCCCCGTTCCTGCCGTCTCACCATATCCCTTCACCCTGCTATCTTTAAGAGCCCTATCTAACTCTCTCTTGAAAGCATCCAGAGAACCGGCCTCCACCACCCTCTGAGGCAGAGAATTCCACAGGCTCACAACTCTCTGTGTGAAAAAGTGTTTCCTCATCTCTGTTCTAAATGGCTTACCCCTTATTCTTAAACTGTGGCCCCTGGTTCTGGACTCCCCCAACATCCTCCAACATCGGAAACATGTTTCCTGCCTCTAGCGTGTCCAAACCCTAAATAATCTTATATGTTTCAATAAGATCCCCCTCTCATCCTTCCAAATTCCAGAGTGTACAAGCCCAGCCGCTACATTCTATCAACATATGACAGTCCCGCCATCCCGGGAATTAACCTCAGTCCAGTTATTAGACTTTCACCTGGGCTTTGTCTCTGGAACTGGTGCGCTACAATGCTGAGAACTATATTCTGCACTCTGTATCTTCCCCTTTGCTCTACCTATTGTATTTGATTTTGTCCTGATTACATTTATGTGTGGTATTAGGGCGGCACGGTGGCGCAGCGGTAGAGTCGCTGCCTCACAGCGCCAAAGACCTGAGTTCGATCCTGACTACGAGCGCTGTCTGTGCGGAGTTTGTACGCTCCCCCCGTGACCCGTACGTGGGTTTTCTCCGGGTGCTTGGGTTTCCTCCCACACTCCGAAGACGTGCAGGTTTGTAGGTTAACTGGCGTCTGTAAATTGTGCCTAATGCGTGGGATCGAACTCGTGTACGGGCGATCATTGTTAGGCGCAGACTCGCTGGAGCGTAGGGCCTGTTCCCACGCGGTTCTCTAAACTAAACTAATAGAGCTGACCTGTTTGGATCGCTTTTTAGTGCACCTCGGTGAAATAATCAACTTAAACCAAGACTTAGTTTGTAACTCATGTTTTTGGAAATACTTTGCGGCATAACTTGGAACTGTGAGGTGGTTAATACTCAGCAAGGGCAACAGAAAACGAGGATCGCAATAAATGTTGGGGGGGGGGGGGGGGGGAGTGGGTTGGGAAGAGAAATGTCTTCATCCGATGAGATTTAAGGATTGGGAAGGAAATCTAAGAAACGGTGGGAAAGGGAGTGTCGATTTGAAATAAAAAGGGAAGCAAAGAATGCAAAATGGATGGGGCATAAGTGGCAGAATGGGAGATAGACAATAGGTGCAGGAGGAGGCCATTCGGCCCTTCGAGCCAGCACCGCCACTCAATGTGATCACGGCTGATCATCCCCAATCAGTGCCCCGTTCCTGTCTAGATGGTTTCAAAGCTCCGTGAAAGGCCTGTCGCACTTTCACGACTTAATTCAAAACGTCTGCCGAGTTGAAAGGACCTTAAAACAAAAGTAAAGATGGTGGCAATCTACCAACTCGTACGACCTTCCACCACAATGTTCACAAACTCCCACGAGTGTGTCTACGAATTCCCACGACTATTTCGATGCCCTCCTCACGAGTAAAAAGTCGCAATTTCTTTCATCCTGCCTATTTGTTTTACTCGTTGGACATTTTCTATCGGGCTGGAAAAAAAACGTCCCAACTTACCTGATGCTGCGAGTACCTACGGCTGACATAACCAGCCGCTACGATATATCCACGAACTCCTACGACCTTGCTACGGACTTGTTATATACATTCTGCGAGTTTGAATCAAGGGGAAAACTCGGGAGAACTCGTGAATGGCCTCGCGAAAGTAGGACAAGGCCTTTACATCAATTTATTTATTCATGCGTGTATTTACATATATAACGGTATATGGACACACTGATCTGTTCTGTAGTCAATGCCTACTCTGTTCTGTTGTGCTGAAGCAAAGAAAGAATTTCATTGTCCTGTCAGGGACACATGACAATAAACTCGCTTGACTTTTTGACTGACTTTACTATTGAGTATGTGAAGGGATGAGATTATTCCTTGCTTTGCAAAGACTTATTTGCCATTGATTCAGAATGAGCATGGAAAAGTAATTAACCATCCAAACACGACAAACCGCGACAGGTTTAATAGTCAATCACTGCGCAAATCGTCCAAGCTCTTCAAAAATACCAGGGAGCCAGGCCAAGTGGCAGTCTGCGCAAAGTCAATGGGGAGGGTGTGTAAACCGAGCGGCAGATTGGGAGGCTCACAACTCGTGGTGAATCTCCTAATTCGCTGCTCTTATCTTACGAACCGATGATTTGCACAATGGTAACTTCCACTAGACGGAATGCAAAGTGCTGGAGGAACTCAGCGGCTCAGGTGGCATCTGTGGAAGGAATGGACCGGCGATGTTTCGGGTCAACACTCTTCTTCAGACAGAACCTGCCACCACCGCCCTCTGAGGCAGAGAATTCCACAGACTCACCACTCTCTGTGAGAAAAAGTGTTTCCTCGTCTCCCTTCTAAATGGCTTACTCCTTATTCTTAAACTGTGGCCCCCTGGTTCTGGAATCCCCCAACATGGGGAACATGTTTCCTGCCTCTAGTGTGTCCAAGCCCTTAACAATCTTATATGTTTCAATGAGATCCCCTCTCATCCTTCTAAACTCCAGAGTGTACAAGCCCAGCTGCTCCATTCTCTCAGCATACGACAGTCCCGCCATCCCGGGAATTAACCTTGTAAACCTACGCTGCACTCCCGAAATGTCGCCTATTCCTTCTCTCCACAGATGCTGCCTCACCCGCTGAGTTCCTCCAGCAGTTTTGTCCACCTCCAATTCCTAATGGTACAGCCATGACAAACAAACATGGACATTTACAGAGACAGGATTATACATTGCTAATGACTGGTACAGTGCGATGCAGTGTGGAAACAGGACCGGCCCAACTTTCCCACACCAGCTAACACGTCCCACTTACACTAGTCCAACCTGCCTGCATTTGGCCATATCCCTCTTAACCTGTCCTATGGAAACATAGAAACATAGAACATAGGTGCAGGAGTAGGCCATTCGGCCCTTCGAGCCTGCACCGCCATTCAATTTGATCATGGCTGATCATCCAACTCAGTATCCTGTACCTGCCTTCTCTCCATACCCCCTGATCCCTTTAGCCACAAGGGCCACATCTAACTCCCTCTTAAATATAGCTATCCATGTACCTGTCTAATAGTTTCTTAAACGTTGGGATAGTCCCTGCCTCAACTACCTCCTCTGGCAGCTGGTTCCAATCACCCACCAACCTTTGTGTGCAAACGTTACGTCATGTTAGAGCATCGCATGTACTGGGCGAATGTTGTAGGTGGTCAAAGTGGCCGCATCTACTGCGTGACGGGCTTGTATGTTAATTAGAGATCGTTTTACCATGTGCTATCTGCATTGTGTATGCGATGACTACCGATAAGTGGAGTTATGATCAAAGTAGCGAAGTTACCAGGGTTCATATACCGAGATGTGGGCCAGTGATGTGGGCCAGTGATGTGGGAAGATGCCTTCTAACCCCACATCATCAGTTGAAGAATTAAATTCAATCATTAAATCTGGAATTGTGTAGCTACTGTGAGTAATGACAACAAAACAAACTTCATGGCCCGAACGGCCGAATTCTGCTTCTAGAACCTATGAAAAAGCTGCCCCATCAAGTACGCACTTGAATCTTTTCCCTCTCACTTTAAACCTGTGTCGTCTGGTTCTTGATTCCCCTACTCTGGGTAAAAGACTCCCTGCATTCACCCCGTGTCTTTACTGCATTGAATCATTGTCAACAAAATAGAGAGAGTACAGAGGAGATTTACTAGAATGTTGCCAGGGTTCCAGCACCTAAGCTACAGAGAAAGGTTGAACAAGTTAGGTCTTTATTCTTTGGAGCGCAGAAGGTTAAGGGGGGACTTGATTGAGGTCTTTAAAATGATGAAAGGGATAGACAGAGTTGACGTGGATAAGCTTTTCCCATTGAGGGTAAGGAAGATTCAAACAAGAGGGCATGACATGAGAATTAAGGGACAGAAGTTTAGGGGTAACGTGAGGGGGAACTTCTTTACTCAGAGGGTGGTGGCTGTGTGGAATCAGCTTCCAGCAGAAGTGGTGGAGGCAGGATCGATTTTAACATTTAAGAGTAAAGTGGATAGGTATATGGACGTGAAGGGAATGGAGGGGTATGGTCTGAGTGCAGGTAGATGGGACTAGGGGAAAACAAATGGTCGGCACGGACTGGAAGGGCCGAGAGGGCCTGTTTCCGTGCTGTAATTGTTATATGGTTATATGGTTATTTGAGGATAATTTACTTTTATTCAGCGAACTTCCAAAATATTTGACGGTGCTTCACCACACTGCCGTTTCTCCAGCTTTTTGTGCTATCCCCTTCGCTCCTTAGATGCTGCTGCACCCGCTGAGTTTCTCCAGCTTTTTGTGTACCCTCGAATTTCCAGCATCTGCAGTTCCTTCTTTCACACTTCACCACACTGCATCTGCCAGCTACCTATGGCCTCTGCAGCCTTGAACAATGAACGCAGCCCCCACCACAGAGCCACAGGTAAATGTTGATCATGTCCCCCGTCGGTTTGGTTGCTCAGTTGGCGAGATTTCTCCAGGGCCTTGCCCTGTTTTAGCTGTTACGAGGATCGCAAAGGGATATTCCGCAGAGCCGTTGAACGATCTTGAATTAGAGCACCGAGAATGTCTCAAGTTAATGGGAATGCTAATTTCAACTTTAAAGCGGGCCAACAAGGCTTCATTTCACACATCTGAGAATCCCACGCGCTTGTAACCTCCTCGCCTGGAGCAAGAAAATTACTTTAAATTAATTTCTATTAATGAGCCAATCCATTGAAAACTCTTGACAGATGGGAATCAGTTTGTTCAGATCGTTTCATCCCCATCCCTTCATTAATTGGTGTGGGCCCCCCTGTCGGCTACAGCAGGGGGCAATCTGGACACTCAGCAAACTAGGCCAGGCTTCACCGTAAAACTTATATCCCCTTTCTCGACAAATCGAAACATAGAAAGTAGGTGCAGGAGTAGGCCATTCGGCCCTTCCAGCCAGCACCACCATTCAATATGATCATGGCTGATCATCCTGAATCAGTACCCCAGTTCCTGCTTTCTCCCCATATCCCCTGATTAATTTAGCCCTAAGAGCTAAATCTAAAGGGCCTGTCCCACTTTCACGATCTAATGCCGAGTTTGCCCTTGACTCACATTCGCAGCATGGTCGTCACGAGGTCGTAGGTAGGTCGTAGGTAGGTCGTGATGCTAGTCGTAGGTACTCGTGGCATCAAGTAGGTCGGGGCGTTTTTTTAGCCTGATGAAAAATGTCCACGAGTAAAAAAGGTCGTGAATTAGGTCGTGAAAGTGGGACAGGCCCTTAACTCTCTCTTGAATACATCCAGTGAATTGGCCTCCACTGCCTTCTGTGGCAGAGAATTCCACAGATTCACAACTCACTGGGTGAAAAAGTTTCTCCTCGCCTCACCCGTCCAATCCCCTAAGAATTGGCCTACCCCTTATTCTTAAACTGTGTGACTGGTTCTGGACTCCCCCAACATCGGGAACATTTATCCTGCATCTCACCTGTCCAATCCCCTAAGAATTGTATATGTTTCTATAACATTCCCTCTCATCCTTCTAAAATATGAATCTCCTGTCCCATTAGTTAAAGAGAGTTGGAACCACACCTGTCTTTGTGCCTTCAAAATTTCTTCTAGATACGAAAGCGATGGAAAAGATGCATCTTAGATTGATTAAGATTAATTTATAGTTGGCAAATTGTTGAATTAGTTTCCTGCAGCACGAGCCAACTGATCCAGACACGTGAGTTCAAGTCCTACTTTGGCAGTGAAATGAAAGGCAAAATAATCTCCAGACACTGATGTCCACAATTGGGAGAAGGTTTCTCTTCCCTCACAAGCTCCGTCTGACAAGTGCCTCCAAAACCAAACAACATGAATAAGACGTGGGCATTGTGTTCATTCTTGGTCACCCTGCGATGGGAAGGACTAGACCAAGTGCGGACCCGTTGGGTCCCCCTCCCCAAACGCAATATTCCACCACTCACCCATACACGAGGCGATGTTCAGTGAAAATGCTGACCCCCGCCCGGCAACGCTCCCCCAACTGCGCCGGCGCGGATGACGGGGGCCCCCGTTGTGACGCCGGAGATCGCCGTTGTGACCCAAGTCAAAATGGCGATCCCAAAATGGCGGCGGTCCAACTGCGCAGGCGATGCCGTTGAGCTGGAAAGAGCGCCGAGGTGACTTATGAGGATGTTTCCAGAGGATTAAGGTTGGTTTAAGGTGAGGTGGGTAAGATTTAATATGAACCTGAGGGGCAACATTTTCATTCAGAGGGTGAGGGGTGTATGGAACGAGCTGCCGGAAGAGGTAGTTGAGGTAGATACTTCAACAAGATTTAAAGACACTTGGATAGATACATGGATATAAAAAGTTTAGAGGGATAGGCATTACTTGTAGGGAAACTGGGAATAGCTTAGATGGGGCATCTTGGTCGACATGGATGAGTTGGGCCAAAGGGCTTGTTTCCGCGCTGAATGACTGTGACTATTGACCGCTCTCTCAGTTTAGGGATTGGACAGTGATTCCCATTTCCCGCGAAAGATTAAGCAAGCAGGATTGAGAAATAGCGATTGTCGGGAGACAATTGGAGAAACAAGCCTTCAATTTCCGAAGCGAAGATTAAGCATAATCTTGGAAAAGCCTTCCATGTAATGAAAGGCTGTGATGAATTATGGAAGGATGGATTGTTTCAACTGAAAAAGTTGACATTTAAAGGCAGATAACAAAATGGAAGGTCACGACCGCAAGAAATTGCAGAGTGTTGTGGATGTAGACCATTCCATCACACAGATCAGACTCCCTCATATTCACTCCATTTACACCAGGTTGCATCCAGAAAGCAGCCGACATAATCAGACTTGTCCCATTCATTCATTAATCATCGTTAAAACATTAGCGGCAGGGGGGACAGGGGGCAAGGTATATCTCCACCTTTCCTTATTTCTATATCTTTCTGCCGCTACCTTCGTAGTTTAGGGGACTTTCTTTTGTTCTTTCTCAAGTCAAGTCACTTTTATTTCTAAAAAAAACAACTCTCGTTGGCCAAAGTGCTTTACATTGGTATAGGAATAGTCTAACAAACAACAGAGGTTCATAGATTAAATACAAACATCACAACTCACATATAGCCCTCGCTCAGAGGACGTCAAGAAAGGCTTGAGAGTAGAGATGAGTTTTTAGTCTCGACTTAAAAGAGTCGATGGAGCGGGCAGGTCTGATGGGAAGAGGGACGCTGTTCCATCGTCTAGGAACTGCGACCGCAAAGGCGCGGACGGTCGCCCCTGAGCTTGTGCCTGGACCGCGGGATGTTGAGTTCAAGTTCAAGTGAGTTTATTGTCATGGGTCCCTGATAGGACGATGAAATTCTTGCCTTGCATCAGCACACAGAACATAGAAGGCATTGACTACAGAACAGATCAGTGTGTCCATATACCATTATATGAATATATACACACATGAATAAATAAACTAATAAAGTGCAAATAACAGATAATGGGTTATTAGATATCAGAGTTTTGTCCGAGGTATTTTGTTCAGTAACCCCAAGTCGGCCGATCTATCTTTTCACCTTCTATTCTTTTTTCTTTCTTTTTTTCATTTTCTTTTCTTTTTTTTTTTTGCATTTTCATAGTTTAAGTTATAAGGATAAAAATGAAGCTGTACAATAATTGTATCATTTTAGATGCCGAATGTCTTATCTCTGTACAATTGCTTCGAATAAAAAAAAATAATAATAATAAATAAACAAATAAATCAATAAAACATTAGCGACTCGGCGGCGCTGGTTTCCGACGGGAACGGTGACGGACGCTCCACGCATCTCCGTGCTCCAGTTCCTGCGGACGTCCGCCACTGGACGTACAGGGTTTTGGTGTGTGTGCGCTTTATCATCATTCCTCACAATGCCGTGTACGACAGTGATCGCAACTTCTACGGAAGCGCGGATGGCCGTTGGCTCGCTAGGAGCTCATCCGCCCTTTGACAGGTCTTGCTTTTGGTCCTGCTGGGGGTCCACAGCCCCCTCCTCACCTGGCAAACCAGGTGGGGGAGACGGTTTAGTCGCCCACTATCCGACCATGGAGCGGGGAGCACGGGGTTACACGGTACCCGTGGCGGGGGGGGGGGAACTCCCCCCCAACCTGACCTGAGTTGTCCCACCCGGGACACTCCTTCTTCTCCCCACTCCTATAAGGCAGAAGATACAGAAGCTTGAAAATGCGCACTACCAGACTCAGGAACAGCTTCTTCCCCCTCCGTTATCAAGTTTCTGAACTGTCCATGCCCTTGTCTGATTCAGCTCTACCCATTATCAACATTTCAGTTTTCAGTTCAGTTTTAGTTCATTGTCACGTGTACCGAGGTGCAGTGAAAAGCTTTTGTTGCGTGCTATCCACTCAGCGGAAAGACAATACGAGATTACAAACCAATCGAGCCATTCGCAGCGTACAGTTAACGTAAGGGAATAACGTTTAGTGCAAGGTAAAGCCAGCAATGTCCGATCAAGGATAGTCCGAGGGTCACCAGTGAAGTAGATAGTAGTTCAGGACCGCTCACTGGTTGTGCTAGGATGGTTCAGTTGCCTGATAACAGCTGTGTAGAAACTGTCCCTGAATCTGAAGGCGTGCGTTTTCACACTCCTGTACCTCTTGCCCGATGGGGGAGGGGGGAGAGGGGGTGGTTGGGGTGAGACTTGTCCTTGATGATGCTGCCGGCCTTGCTGAGGCAACGGGAGGTATGTGGAAGGGAGGCTGGTTTGTGCGATAGTCTGGGCTGCGGTCCATAATTCGCTGCAATTTCTTGCGATCTTGGATGGAGCTGTTCCCAAACCAAGTTGTGATGCCTGCCGATAAAATGCTTTGTAGGGCAGATCTGTAGATCTGTGGAGCCTGTCTCTGGAACTGCTGTGCTACAATGCTGAGAACTATATTCCACTTACACCCTTTGCTCTGCCTATTGTACTGGAGTCTGGTTTGATTGCATCTGTGTAGAGAATTATCTGATTCGCTTTGTTAGCATGCAAAATGAAGCTTTTCACTGCGACAATAACAAAAATAAAATAATTTGATGGTCAGTAGGCAACATTACAAATCCCTCTTCCCTGGCTCTCAGTCTGAAGAAGGGTCTCGACCCGAAACGTCACCCGTTCCTTCTCTCCAGAGATGCTGCCTGACCCGCAGAGTTACTCCAGCATCTTGTGTCGATCTTCGATGACAAATTATAACTGGATAAAGGACGGGTGGCACGGTGGCGCAGCTGCTGCTTGACCTTGCCGGAGACCCGGGTTCGATCCCCACTACGGGCGCTGTCTGTATGGAGTTTGCACGTTCTCCCCGTGACCTGCGCGGGTTTTCGCCGAGGTTTTCTCAGAGGTTTCCTCCCACACTCCAAAGACGTACAGGTGTGTAGGTTAATTGGCCTGGTGTATGTGTAAAATTGTCCCTAGTGTGTGTGTGTGGGATAGTGTTCAAGTGCGGGCATCGCTGGGTCGGCGCGGACTCGGTGGGCCGAAGGGCCTGTTTCCGCGCTGCATCTCTAAACTAAACCAAACTAAAACTAATAGCGAACCAGAAAGGGGCCAAATGGTTTAATTCTCTGCTTCTATTTTAACAATCCTTTGTTCAGATTTCAAGTGGTCACTTGCAGTCCATGAGGCTTTGTACAGATTCACCGGAAATCAGTCTGAAGAAGGGTCTCGACCCGGAACGCCGCCAACTCCGTCTCTCCCGAGACGCTGCCCGTCCCGCCGAGTTACTCCGGCACTTGTGTCTGTCACCAAAGTTGGAAACTCGCCCGAGGAACTTTCTGATCATCTCTTCACTGGAGTTTTGAATCAGTTCGGTCTTGTTACCCGTAAAGTCAACAAATTGAGCGGCAGGCAGCACAGAGGCGCTGCTGGTAGACCCACTGCCCCACTGCGCCAGAGACCCAGGGTCAATCCTGACCTCGGGTGCTGTCTGTGTGGAGTTTGCACCTTCTCCCTGGGTTTCTTCCCGTGTGCTCCGCTCTCCTCCCACATCCCAAAGACGTGCGGGGATGTAGGATAATCGGCCTCCCTGTGACCGCGTGGGCTTTACTCTGGGTGTCCATTTTCATAATTGATGGGAGCAGAATTAGACCATTCGGCCCATCGAGTCTACTCCACCATTCAATCATGGCTGATCTATCTTTCCCTCTCAACCCCATTCTTCTGCCTTCTCCCCATAACCCCTGACATCACGCACTAATCAAGAATCTGTCAACCTCCACCTTAAAAATATCCATTGGCTTGGCCTCCACAGCCGTCTGTGGCAATGGATCCTACAGATTCACCACCCACTGACTGGGTTTCTTCCGATCTTCTCCCACATCCCAAAGCTGTGCGGCCTTGTAGGTTAACCAACCTCCCTAAGTTGCCTCTAGTGTGTAGGGAGTGGATGCGTAAGTTTGATGCTGCCTGGCAGCCCTGTCCCACGGTACGAGTTCATTTCAAGAGCTCTCCCGAGTTAAAAAAAAATCAAACTCGTGGTAAGCACAGAGAATGAACGTAGCGGGTACGTCGGAGCTCGGGGACGTCACTTAGCGGCTCGTGACGCTAACGGCAGGTACTCGGGAAGACTCGCTAACGGCAGGTAAGCGCGGGAAGACTCGTGAAGATTTTTCAACATGTTGAAAAATGTCCACGAGAGCCCCGAGTACCGACGAGCGGCCATCGCCGTAAATCTACGAGTTCGAATCTGGGCAAACTCGGGAGAGCTCTTGGAAATGAACTCGTACCGTGGGACAGGGCTTTGACCCTCCGAGTTACTCCAGCACGCTGTGTCCATCCCAGCTAAGTCTGTGTTTGGCTGAGGTTCCTTCATGTCTTTAACGGGGCCAGACCACAGGCACCCCAGGTATTCATATATTTTACGACGTGACTAATCTGCATGAGTCAGAGTAGAAAAAATGAATAGACAGAAACCAGTCAAAGCGCCTCCGTGTCCTTTGCTGAGAACACATGAGATTCAGAATCCGTTCATGGTTTCGCTTCAGGTTTATTAATGTCACGTGTACCGAGGTACAGTGCAAAGCGTTCCTTTGCAAGCTGTCCAAACAGATCAGGTATTCCACAGGTCGCTGCCTCACAGCGCCAGAGACCCTGAGTTCAAACCTGACTACGGGTGCTGTCTGTACGGAGTTTGTACGTTCTCCCCGGGACCACGTGGGTTTTCTCCGGGATCTCTGGTTTCCTCCCACACCCCAAAGACGTACAGGATCGTGGGCTAATTGGTTTGGTTACGTTGTAAATTGTCCCCAATGTGTGTCGGGCGGTGTTAGTGTGTGGGGGATCGCTGGTCGACATGGACTCGCAGGGCTGAAGGGCCTGTTTCCGTGCTGTATCTCTGAACTAAACTGAACTAAAAACGAAAATAATTGCCACCAGCGGTGGCGAAGGCCAAATCATTGGCTGTTTTTTAAGCGGAGATTGATAGCTTCTTGTGCAGGAAGGAAGTGCAGATGCTGCTTTAAACCGAAGATAGACTGAAAAAGCTGGAGTAACTCAGCGGGACAGGCGGCATCTCTGGAGAGAAGGAGTGGGTGACGTTTCTGGTCGAGACCCTTCTTCAGATTAGCAAGGGGGGGGGTGGCAAAAGATTACAGGGAGAAGGCAGGATTAGGGGGAGATAGCGCTCGACACACCCCGCGCCGCAGATTCTGAGACCTAATAACTGGAACGGCAGGTTAAGAATAAGGGGTAAGCCATTTAGAACGGTGATGAGGAAACACTTTTTCACACAGAGTCTGTAGAATTCTTTGCCTTAGTCCGGTTCTCTGGATACTTTCAAGAGAGAGCTGCATTGGGCTCTTAAAGATAGCGGAGTCAGGGGATATGGGGAGAAGGCAGGAACGGGGTACTGATTGTGGATGATCAGCCATGATCACATTAAATGGCGGTGCTGGCTCGAAGGGCCGAATGGCCTACTCCTGCACCTATTGTCTATTGTCTATTGTCTATTGAGAGGGGAGTATTCGGTTGAGAGGGAGAGATGGATCAGCCATCAGACTTGATGGGCCGAATGGCCTGATCTGCTCTGGTGTCTTAGGACTCTAATCAAGACATCCAGTCACATCCAGTCACGGAGAGCGATTGCCAAGACGGTGACCTTTAAATCACGTCTCTTGGTCAGCACATGATATAACCTTGACATGCTTGCATGCAGTTTTCATTTGGCAAGTTGTGCCTTGTGAGTCTTCACTCCACCTCCCCCCGGCCCTTCGCGGCACAGTCTGTTATGCCAGCTGATCATAACCGGCACTCACTCACAACCTGCAGTTTAGTGCTTGCATATGTTACCTGTAATGCATTGCCCTGTTACGCACCTCTGCTGATGGTACCTGCAGCTAAAATAGTCAGACAACATGGAAATGGCATGTTGGCCATAACAAGAGGTATCAAATATAGGAGCAAAGAGGCCCTTCTGCAGTTGTACAGGGCCCTAGTGAGACCACACCTGGAGTATTGTGTGCACTTTTGGTCCCTTAATTTGAGGAAGGACATTCTTGCTATTGAGGGAGTGCAGCGCAGGTTTACAAGGTTAATTCCCGGGATGGCGGGATTGTCATACACTGAGAGAATGGAGCAGCTGGGCTTGTACACTCTGGAGTTTAGAAGGATGAGAGGGGATCTCATTGAAACATATAAGATTGTTAAGGGCTTGGACACGCTAGAGGCAGGAAACATGTTCCCGATGTTGGGGGAGTCCAGAACCAGGGGCCACAGTTTAAGAATTAAGGGACAAACACAGGCTTAAACACAGTTTAGGGGCCAAATGGCCTACTCCTGCACCTATTGTCTATTGTCTATTGAAACAGACCCTTCGGCCCAACTTGCCCACGCCAGCCAACATGCCCCATCTACACTAGTCGCACCTTCCCACGTTTGGCCCATATCCCTCCAAGCCCGTCCCAGCCTCAACTACCTCCTCCGGCAGCTCATTCCACAGTCCCTCCTGCGCTTGGCCCAAATCCCTCTGAACCTGTCCGACCCAGGTACTGATCCAAATGTCTTTAAGACGATGCCTCAACTACCTCCTCTGCCAACTCGTTCCATACACCCTTCAAACCTTGGTGTAAAATAAGTTGCCCCTCAGGTACCTATTAAATCTTTACCCCCCCCTCACCTTAAACCTATTTTTAGACAGAAATGCTGGAGAAACTCAGCGGGGCCGGCAGCATCTATGGAGCGAAGGAAATAGGCAACGTTTCGTCCCGGAAACGAAAGTCAGGGGAAGGAGATAAGGAAGGGTAGGGTATGAGGGTATCCAAGAGGATAAGGAATTATCGATGTTTCAGGTCCAGACCCTGCCTTGCACTAGATTCCAGCATCTGCAGTCCTGTGTGTCCTGGTACTGTTCATTGGTCTTGCATTATGGTACCTGACACTTCCATAATCTCTGTATCTCCCCCTCCCCTGACTCCCAGTCTGAAGAAGGATCTCGACCTGAAACGTCACCCATTCCTTCTCTCCACAGACGCTGCCTGTCCCGCTGAGTTACTCCTGTCTATCTAAGGTTTTGAGGGATATGTGTAGATGGGGTTAGCATGGGCGAGTCGGGCCGAAGGGCCTGTTTCCGTGCTGTATGACTCTGCGACTCCATTCATACAGTGGATCCAAGATAGAGTGGTCTCTATATGCTACAGTGCATCGGCCCATAATGAACGCATTGTGTACGTTCTGTGTTGTCAGCACTTGATGAATGGGCTACATGCTCGGCCCTGTCATGCCATTTCAGAACAGGCAGTACACGAGTTGCCTGTCATTCGCCAAAATAATAGAGTCTATGTATTCCACTCTGCCACTCTGTGATGAATAAGCTATCTGTGGTGTGCGCTGTTTTATCACAACAGAGCAATACCCTGTCATATCACAACACAAATAACCGTGTTTCATCCGCTGCTTCACTCCAGCATGGTCAAACGGACCGTAGGGCATCCGCCAGAGCAGTGATAGCTTAGAGATACAGCGCGGAAACAGGCCCTTCGATCCACCGGGCCTTGCCGACCAGCGATCCCTGCGCACCAACACTATCCCACACACACACACACACACACACACACACACACACACACACGCACACACACACACACACACACACACACACCACACACACACACACACACCACACACACACACACACACACACACACACACACACACACACACACACACACACGCACACACACACACACACACACACACACACACACACACACACACACACACACACACACACACACACACACACACACACACACACTCACACACACACACACACACACACACACACACACACACACACACACACACACACACACACACACACACACACACACACACACACACACACACACACACACACACACACACACACACACACACACACACACACACACACACACACACACACACACACACACACACACACTACACACACACACACACACACACACACACACGCACACACACACACACACACACACACACACACACACACACACACACACACACACACACACACACACACACACACACACACACACACACACACACACACACACACACACACACACACACACACACACACACACACACACACACACACACACACACACACACACACACACACACACACACACACACACACACACACACACACACACACACACACACACACACACACACACACACTCACACACACACACACACACACACACACACACACACACACACACACACACACACACACACACACACACACACACACACACACACACACACACACACACACACACACACACACACACACACCACACACACACACATACACACACACACACTCACACACATCCACACACACACACACACACACACACACACACACACACACACACACACACACACACACACACACACACTAGGGACAATTAACTGGGTTAGGAGGGAGAGATAGATCAGCCACGATTGAATGGCAGAGTAGGCTTGATAGGCCGGATCTACTCCTATTCCTTATGGCCTTATGATCTACAAACCTGTGTGTGTTTGGATTGTGGGAGGAAACCAGAGCGCAAACAGGCCCTTCGGCCCACCGAGTCCGTGCCGACCAGCGATCCCCGCTCACCGACGCTATCGTATACACACCAGGGGCAATTTGCAATTTTTCACCAAAGCCTATTGACCCACAAACCTGTGCGTCGTTGGAGCGCGGGAGGAAACCGGAGCACCCGGAGAAAGCCCACGCGGGTCACAGAGGAGAACGTGCAAACTCCGTGCAGACAGCATCGGTAGTCGGGATCGAAGCCGGGGGGGGGGGTCCCTGGCGCTGTGAGGCAGCGACTCTACCGCTGACGGAGTAATGTGGGACTTGTCAAACTCCAACAGATTAATCCGTGCAGGGACTGCTGCGGGATCGGAGGCCGCAACTCACTCATGCCACACAAGACAGCAAATGGCCTGTGGGAGAAAAAGGAAGCTTTCAGCGACATAATCTATTGCTTTTTTATAGTAAATGCCTCACTCAGCCACAATTATATGTCACCAAAGGGTCTCCATTACTGAGTGCGGTGAGGTGGAAATGAACTCAGGCCACTTCCTCCCTGGTGAACTCTGCCCGACATTCCCTGACTTGGCAGCCCTTAGCGCTGGAAATTAAACTGAATCCAGATGAATTACCCACACAGGGAACCGATGATTTATCGGCCAGCTCTCGATGATCCTTTCATGTTCAACGGATCTTTCAGTCTAGTGTAACGGGAAAGTAGACCGTTAATGGTAAGACCCCGAACAGCATTCATGTACAGGGGGATCTCATTCTGCAAGTCCACAGCTCCGTGAACATGGCAAAACATGTACACAGAGTGGCAAAAGGCCTGTCCCACTGTACGAGGTAATTCAAGAGTTCTCCCGAGTTTCCCCTGATTCGAACTTGGAGAATTACGGCAATAGACAATAGACAATAGGTGCAGGAGGAGGCCATTTGGCCCTTCGAGCCAGCACCGCCATTCAATGTGACCATGGCTGATCATCCCCAATCAGTACCCCGTTCCTGCCTTCTCCCCATATCCCCTGACTCCGCTATTTTTAAGAGCCCTATCTAGCTCTCTCTTGAAAGCATCCAGAGAACCGGCCTCCACCGCCCTCTGAGGCAGAGAATTCCACACTCACCACTCTGTGTGTGAAAAAGTGTTTCTTCATCTCTGTTCTAAATGGCTTACTCCTTTTTCGTAATGGCCGCTCGTCGGTACTTGGGGCTCTCGTGGACATTTTTCAACATGTTGAAAAATCTTCACGAGTCTTCCCGAGCTTACCGCGTTTCCCGAGTACCTGCCGTTAGCGTTACGAGCCGCTAAGAGACGTCCCCGAGCTCCGACGTACCCGCTACGTACATTCTACGTGCTTACCACGAGTTTGATTTTTTTTTTTTAACTCGGGAGAGCTCTTGGGTAAACTTGTATAGAGGGACAGGCCCTTTAGGAAGGTGTACTGTTTTAGTTGAGTTTAGTTTAGTTCAGAGATACAGCGCAGATTTAGTCCCTTCAGCCCACCGATTCCGCGCCAACCAGCCCTCCCCGTTACGCTAGCACTATCCTACGCACACTAGGGACAATTTACAATTTTACCAAAGCCAACTGATCTACAAACCTGCACGTCTTTGGAGTGTGGGAGGAAACCGGTGCACCCGGGGCAAACTCACGCAGGCCACGGGGAGAACGTACAAACTCCGTACAGACAGCACCCGTAGTCAGGATCGAACACGGGTCTCTGGCGCTGTGAGGCAGCAACTCTACCGCTGCGCCTCCGTGCCACCCGTATAGCATTCTTGTCTACCACTGGTCGGACCACTGAGAATGTGAATCAAAAAGTCTAGATGTGGCTTTTACAGGACTTGAGTTTGAGTCTAGTTTATGATCACGTGTACCGAGGTACAGGGAAAAGCTTTAGTTGCGTGCTGTCCAGACAGCAGAAAGACCACACATGTTTACAATCGATCCTGAGTCTGGAGTCTGAAGAAGGGCTCAGACCTGAAAGGTTTTAAGGTGAAGTGACTTCGGTAAAAAAAAAAAAAATGCGCAGAATGTTACGAGTGATTGCCAGTCAGCACGGACCCGGTGGGCCGAAGGACCTGTTTCCACGCGGGATCTCTAAAGTGTAACGTAACGGCCAGGCCGCATCTCTGGAGAAGGTGGAAGGTGACGTTTCTGGGAAAGGACCCACTTGTGGCTGAAACTGAAGCAGGGTCCCAGCCCCGTAACTAACGCCGCCTGCCCATGTTCTCCAGGGATGGTGCCTGAGCCGTCCAGTCGCTCCAGCGCGTTGTTCCTTGCGCAGGACTCCAGCGTCCGCACTCTCAGGCTGTCTTCTCCTCAGGCAGCGAGGGTTTTCATTTGAAAAACGCTGGCCTGGAAATAAAAGCGAGAATATCAGAGCGGGGCCTTTGTACATGACCAGCAGTTCAATTCACAGCCTAAGCAGCCCTTCAATGAATCAAATGACAGTGCAGTGGCCTCAGTGGAGGATTTGCTTGTAAATAACACACCGTTCTGCGCTGGTTTTGGCACTGAAGAGGTATCCAGTCATCTGTTTCCTGTGCTTGGTCTCCAAATATCATTAAAACTGTCAGGAAAATTTGGTAACCAAATGAGCGTGACTTTGGCCAAATAATCACAGAAAGGCAACAATATTTTCCCCCACTTCTGGTCCAAATTATTCCAGACTCTAATCAGGGGTTTGTCGGGAGCCACATCAGTGAACCGTTGAATACGTTCTCCGCGCCAGAACTGCCTGGGCAGTGGTTTGTGCGCGGACTTAGTGCACTTGGTGCCGCATGACCTCATTTGGTATTGGCAGTCCTTCACCCTCACACCAGGGTGGGTTGGCACCGCCTGTGGTAGCAGATGCCACACGTGAGGCTGCCAAGCTGTCAGCCCTATCTGACGCGAGTTATAAATCATTCCCACCTTCGATTGGGCTATTATGCGGACAAGGGCTGCGAACCTGGCAGGCTTGCAATTGGTTCTTGGGCCTCAGAGTGCTCTGGAGTTTAGTTTAGCATGGAGAAGCAGCGTGGAAACAGGCCCTTCGGCCCATCCAGTCCGTGCCGACCGGCCATCCCCGTACACTAACATGATCCTACACACATAGGGACCATTTACACCAACACCAAGCTAGTTAGCAATACAAACCTGTACGTGTGGGGAGGTAACTGAAGAACCCAGGCAAACCCCACGCAGGTCACGGGAAGAACGGACAAACTCCGTACAGACGGCACCCGTAGTCGGGATCGAACCCAGGTCTGCGGCGCAGCATTCGCTGTAAGGCAGCAACTCTACCGCTGCGCCACCGACTGTCTCTAACCCAAACTAAACTCAACTATGGTACATATGGAAACACATTGTGCTTGACACTGCCACAAACATGTTTTACCTGAATTTGTTAAGCGCGGGATTTTCAATGGTGAATCATGACGTTATGATACGCTGCCAAATAAACTGGAACCCACGTGTAGGAAGGAACTGCAGATGCCAGTTTAAACATAGAAACATAGAAAATAGGTGCAGGAGGAGGCCATTCGGCCCTTCAAGCCAGCACCGCCATTCATTGTGATCATGGCTGATCGTCCGCTATCAATAACCCGTGCCTGCCTTCTCCCCATATCCCTTGACTCCACTAGCCCCTGGAGCTCTATCCAACTCTCTCTTAAATCCATCCAGTGATTTGGCCTCCACTGCCCTCTGTGGCAGGGAAATTCCACAAATTCGCAACTCTCTGGGTGAAAAAGTTGTTTCTCACCTCAGTTTTAAATGACCTCCCCTTTATTCTAAGACTGCGGCCCCTGGTTCTGGACTCGCCCAACATTGGGAACATTGGTTCCTGCATCTAGCTTGTCCAGTCCTTTTATAATTCTATACGTTTCTATAAGATATCCCCTCATCCTTCTACACTCCAGTGAATACAAGCCCAGTCTTTTCAATCTTTCCTCATATGACAGTCCCGCCATCCCGGGGATCAATCTGGTGAACCTACGCTGCACTGCCTCAATCACAAGGATGTCCTTCCTCAAATTAGGAGACCAAAACTGGACGCAATACTCCAGATGTGGTCTCGCCAGAGCCCTATACAACTGCAGAAGAACCTCTTTACTCCTGTACTGAAATCCTCTTGCGATAAACCGAGGTCAGGCACTAACCCGGGTCTACCGCTGCGCCACTGTGTGGTATGTTTCCAGCAGGGCTCTTGTTTTAAAGGCACGGTTCCTCGCGAGGGTTCGAACTAAAATACTGAACTGCTGCCGACAGTGTGAGGTCCGGCAGCGCACTGCAACAGGGCACCTCGCCCCAGAGAGAGAGAGAGAGAGAGCAACTTGCCAACTATCCCTCCCAGAGAGAAACAAGAGGTCGTGAGAAAGTCATGATGCAGCTCCACCTGACATTGGTTAGGCTGCATGTAGCGTGTTGCGCGCAGTTCTGGTCGCCCCCTGCCCCCATTACAGGAAGGATGTTCAATGGTCGAACAACGCTTTGGTGTCACAAGTGCAAACAAGAGTGAGATTCTATTCATGCAAACAGTCCAGTAGAGTGTTGCCGTACCCGGGCTCATCCCCCATCAGCAAGTGAACAGAAATTGTCCGCTGATCCCCGCGTGCAAGCGACGCCGTGTTTTGCCGCCATTTTCCACGTCCAGCCCGCGCTCTAGCTGCTGTGAGCGCTGCCCGATCCAGGCGAGCCCCAGGCTGCCGCTGGGCCTCCAGAACCAGGGGCCACAGGGTGTAAGCCATTTGGAACGGAGACGAGGAAACACTTTTTCTCACAGAGAGTGGTGAGTCTGTGGAATTCTCTGCCTCAGAGGCCGGTGGAGGCCGGTTCTCTGGATACTTTCAAGAGAGAGCTAGATAGGGCTCTTAAAGAAAGCGGAGTCAGGGGATATGGGGGAGAAGGCAGGAACGGGGTACTGATTGTGGATGATCAGCCATGATCACATTGAATGGCGGTGCTGGCTCAAGGGGCCGAATGGCCTACTCCTGCACCTATTGCCTATTGCCAGCCGTCGCCTTCCCTTGGGCCGACCAGCGACCCACGTCCCTCTGCTCCCCCCTCCTTGCCCGCCCACTGTTCCTCGGGGGGTGGAGCTGACCTGGAGGGCGCGGTGGGTGGGTGGGTGGTTGTAGAACCCGGTTCCCTCTCCTCTCCTCCGGCCTCACTCCTCGCCCACCACGTCCCGTCCATCAGCTCCCTCCTCCGGCCTTCGGGGGTCGAGCGGGGGCCGGCTCGGCGGCTCCCCCACCAACTGCAGTGGATGAGAAAGTGGGATAGCATTGGAACTAGTGTGCACAGGTGATCGACGGTCGGTGTGCACTCGGTAGGCCGAAGGGCCTGCTTCCATGCTGTATCACTCAACCAAAGTTCAGGAGTTTGCACGTTCTCCCCGTGACCTGCGTGGGTTTTCTCAGAAATCTTCGGTTTCCTCCCACGCTCTAAAGAAGTGGCAAGTTTGTAGGTTAATTGGCTTGGTGTAAACGTAAACTGTCCCCAGCGTGGAAACTTTATTGTCAGTCAGACCTTGCGGTCTGAATGAAATTTCGTTGCCTGCAGTCATACATATAGTAAATAACAAAAACACACAATAAACACATATTTAACATCCACCACAGTGAGTTCACTAGGCACCTCCTCACTGTGGTGGAAGGCGAAAGTCTTGTCTTTGTCTCTTCCCTTCTTCCTCTTCCTCTTCCTCTGCGCTGAGGCGACCCGGGCCTCCGATGTTGTGACCGCACCGTGCGATGTAAATAAGTCCCGCGGGTGAACCGCGCTCCGCGAGCGGGCCGGTTCAACTCCGCGGCCCGGGGCGGTCGAAGCTGCCGAAGCTGCCGCCCTCCAGTCCAGCGGACGCAGCTGTTGCCGCGGGAGCTCCGGAAAAACAGGTCACCAACCCGCGACCTGCGAGCTCCCGACGATGTCGTCCACTGGGCCCGCGGCCGGGCCTCCGAAGTCGCTGCCGCCGCCACCGCCACCACCGGAAAGCCGCCACAGCTCCGAGTCGGGCCGCCGGGACGCCTGAACCCGCCGCAGCCCCGAAGTCGGCCAGCCCCGCGCTGGCGAGTCCTGCCTGGCTCTGCCTCCGGAGCCTCGGGTCGGTCGCAGTTAAAGTTGGAGGCTGCCAGCTCCGCGATAGGCCTCAGCGCAGACGGAGACGGAGACGGGGAATACGACAAGAAAAGTCGCGTCCCCCCCAAAAGGAAGAGACTGAGAACGTTTCTCCCACCCCTCCCACACACATACACTACATAATAACTCAAACTAACGCTAAAACAAGACAAGAAAACAACAACCAAAAAAGAAAAACAGACGGACTGCAGGCGAGCCGACACTCCCACAGTAACGCTACCCTACCGCGTGTAGGATCGTGTTACTGTGCGGGGATCGCTGGTCGGCACGGACTCGGTGGGCCGAAGGGACCTGCTTCTGCGCAGGAATTCTCCTCTAAATTAAACTGAACTAAAACTTAACTAAACTGAACTAAAGGAAACTACTGTGTGGGAAGGAACTGCAGACGCTGGCTGTTTGTTGCCTTCATATGAGAGGGGGGGGGGGAGAAAAACTTGACAAAAGGTACCAAATCAAAAGAATAAAGGCTGCATTTAGCAGGAATAAAGGAACAGTCATGCAGGGAAAAGCAATGTCACAGCGAGCATACAAAAGATACAGCTGCAAGGAAGAAAGCAAACGAAGTCTGTGTGAAGAGAGAGCAACAGAGGCAGTGTAGCTCAGGAATTGGCTCACTGCTCCGAGCTGGCTAGGAGGGTTCGGGGAGGCCGCCAACATTTTGGGGGGAAAGTAAATTATTTTTTGGGGTCGGCACGGTGGCGCTGCGGTAGGGTTGCTGCCTCACAGCGCCAGAGACCCGGGTTCCATCCCGACCGCGCCTGCTGTCGGTACGGAGTTTGCCCGTCCTCCCCCTGACCTGCGTGGGTTTTCTCCGGCTGCTCCGGTTTCCTCCCGCGCTCCAAAGACGCGCGTGTTTGTCCGTGAATTGGCTTGGTAAAAAAAAAAACGTGAATTGTCCCCAGCGGGTAGGATAGTGCTCGTGTACGGGGGGGGGGGGGGGGGGGGGGGGGGTCGCTGGTTGGCATGGACTCAGTGCTGGGGCTGGAGTAAGTCAGCGGGGTCAGGAATAGGTTTCGGTTCGGAGCCCTTCCTCGGACTGCGCGTTTGCAGGCCGTTCCTCACTGGATTATATTGATTTTGAATCACATAACACTAAAGGAAAGTGCAGTTTGAAGGCAGGTTAAGTTTGATTTTATCTTTGTTGAACAAGGCAACTTGGCAGGGACATTATCAGTAACATATCGCGGTGCTCCTCAGTTTAATTCATAGCCTAAAGGGACACAGAGTGCTGGAGTAACTCAGCGGGTCAGGCAGCATCCCTGGAGAACATGCATAGGCGATATTTTGGGTCGGGATAATAGGATGATCGGAAGAAGGGTCCCGAACCAAAACGTCACCTACCCATCTTCTCCAGAGATGCTGCCTGACCCGCCGAGTTACTCCAGCACTTTGTGTCCTTTTATGTTTACAGCAGCAACTGCGGTTCCTAGTTTCCACTTCTGCATTCGTAGCGCGAGAGTTCGACCCTCCCTTCGCCCCGGCGAGAACAGGAAGTGCGGTCTTGCAAGTGCCGGTGGTTTGATGATATCACTCGTACAGCTCCACACTGTCTGCTGAAAAAGAAACGCACTCCCCTTCCTCTTCAGAGAAGCTGAAAACCTCCCCACCACCACCCCCCACCGCAACTAACTTCCCAGAGTAACTTCGGGCCCGTTTACGAACCTGCTCTTGATCGGATAGTTCATCGGTTTCAGGTGAAGGCTTTGTGAGGTCACACGTGGATCGTAGGGTAAGTGTCTCTCAGCTTCCATCGCTTGTTGTGTACTCGCAAGCGGGTCGCAGGCACTGCCCACTGCTTTTAACGGCTCATTTTAAAGATCGTCACGTCTTCAATTCCATTCTGTGTTCTTGCCCATTCAATTCTTGATCAGACTCCTCTCTTTCCTTCGAAACATGTTCTCGGTTCTGGCCCGCGTTTACACGTACGCTCGCCGCCATCGACCAGGGCGTTGAGTACAAGAATCAGGAAACATAGAAAATAGGTGCAGGAGGAGGCCATTTGGCCCTTCGAGTCACGACGCAGCTCCACATTTGGGCCACATCTGGAGTAAATGCTTGAGGTTATTGAGCCATAGAGTCACACAGTGTGGAAACAGGCCCTTCGGCCCATCCTGCCCACACCGACCAACATGTCTCATCTACAGTATACAAGTCCCATATCCCTACAAACCTGTCCCATCCCTGTACCTGTCCACATCTTTCTTAAAACGTAGTGATAGTACCTGCCTCATCTACCTCACCTTAAACGCACACCTCCAGATTCAGGGACAGTTTCTTCCTGGCTGTTATCAGGTAACAGAACCATCCTACCAACAACTAGTGAACCCTCCTGAGCTGCTACCTACCTCATTGGTGACCCTCGGACTATCTTTGATCGGACTTTACTGGCCTTTATCTTGCACTGAACGTCATTCACGTTATTCCCTTCAACATGTATCTGTTTATTATTTACGGCCCGATTGTAATCGTGTATTGTATTTCCGCTGACTGGTTAGCATTTCACTGTACCTCAGCACACGTGAAAATAAGCTAAACTATCTCACTCTACCACCTTGGCCTCTATGACCCATAAACAAAAGGATCAAATCTCAAGAGCCTTACGTTCACTCACCATTAGTGGTCTCCAGTGAATGAATATTGGTTTCTCTAACTTCAAGTAACCCTTATATCCTCTCTCTCCTTCCCTCCCCCACCTAAGTTGGTGTACTAGGTTTAAAGTTGTCTTGTCGAGTCTCGTTGTCTGTAACTCGTTTTCACCTAGCCCACAGCGAACAATGGCCTGTTTCCTTTATCATCCTGACTTCATTGCATATCTTTCATTCATGTGTTCTACATCCGTCTACATCACCGTCTATATCTCTCGTTTCCCTCTCCCCTGACTCTCAGTCTGAAGAAGGGACTACTTGACCAGGGCGGGGAATCTGTGGAATTCTTTGCCACAGAAGGCTGTAGAGGCCTAGTCAGTGGATATTTTTTAAGGCAGAGATTGATGACTAGTACGGGTTTAAGAAGGAACTGCAGATGCTGGAAAATCGAAGGTAGACAAAAGTGGTGGAGAAACTCAGTGGGTGCAGCAGCATCTATGGAGCGAAGGAAATAGGCAACGTTTCGGCCCGAAATGTTGCCTATTTCCTTCGTTCCATAGATGCTGCTGCACCCATTGAGTTTCTCCACCACTTTTGACTAGTACGGGTGTCAGGGGTTATGGGGAGAAGACAGGAGAATGGGGTTAGGAGGGAGAGAAGGATCAGCCGTGATTGAATGGCGGAGTAGACTTGATGGGCCGAATGGCCTAATTCTACTCCTATCACTTGACCTTATGACCATACGACCCGAAACATCGCCTATTCCTTTTCTCCAGAGATGCTGCCTGACCCGCCGAGTCACTCCACAATATTTGTGGCTATCTTCAAGTGAGGGCAAATAGGAATGGACTTCCCCTTTAGCTTGATGTCGACGGAGATTAATTAATATTTGCTGGTCTCACGTCCTGCTTTTGAAAAGACGACGTAAGCTTTTCTGTCGGGGCTGAGTTCGTGAATCCCAGTGAGCTGTGTTGGATGAGAATTGTCAGGGGTTGGGACTCTGACCAGTTATCTCAGTTGGTCAGAGGCTATAATTGATCTCAGATTACAGACACAAAAAAACTGGAGTAACTCAGCGGGGTGGGACAGGCAGCATCTCTGGAGAGACGGAATGGGTGACGTTTCAGGTCGAAGAAGGGTCTGGACCCGAAACGTTGCCCTATTTCCTTCGCTCCATAGACGCTGCCTCACCCGCTGAGTTTTCTCCAGCATTTTTGCAGTTCCTTCTTAAACAATAAGGCACTTTATGCCTCCCAGTTCGGAAAGCTGCACCCGCTGAGTTTCTCCAGCCTTTTGTGTAACCCTCGATTCTCCAGCATCTGCAGTTCCTTCTAAGGCACTTTATTTTTTTTGTGTAAAATATTTTTATTAGAAGTAAATGCATATTAAGAAGAAACAATATAAAATCGAAAAAAAAGAAAACATATTATTTGTCACATACATTCTTAATATTTTTAAAATTATACGGTGATTCTTATTTATACTTCTATATTTTTTTGTTATTTTATAACAGTAGGAAATAAAGAGAAATAATAAAAAGAAAAATTAATAAGAAAGAAATAAAAAATCAATAAAATGAGTGGAGTATTAAGCAAGATATTCTTAATTGGAGATATATTCGTGGTCTATTGTATATAATTCTTCATCTATTCCTTCATTCAGGCTTCAGTCAGGGCCTCGAACCGGGCCTCCTTAACCCTTTAATTATTCAATAAACGGAGACCATAGTCCTCTGAATTGATCTAACCTGTCCATTAGGACAGGTCTTAATCTTTCCAGGTGAAGTGTCTCCGACATTTCTGTAATCCACATTTTGATTGTGGGGGATATGGGATATTTTTTACCAATTATTAAACTATAACCAATAAAAATTATTTGCTGTGTTGGTAGTAGCTGATCCGTTTCTAATATTCCTAATATAATTAATTTTGAGTCTGGAATTAAATTTGCATTAACTACATTCGAGATTATCTTAAAAATTTCTGTCCAAAAATTAGTAATTTTTGTACATTTTGTGAATGAATGCGTTAGATTAGCTTCTAACTGCTGGCATTTATCACATATAGCGGAAACATTTGAGAAAATTCTGTTTAATTTGGATTTTGAGAAGTGTAATCTATGCATAACTTTAAATTGTATCAAGGAGTGTCTGGCATTTAATGAGCAAATAAGGCACTTTATGAAGGTTTGCTGGGCATTTTAAATAATGATGACGCCAGGCTTGCTTGGTAAAACCTAAATTGAATAATTTATTTTTTCAGAAGATGAATGAGGGGAATAGATTGGGTTGACATACAGAGAAGGGGAATCAAGAACCAGAGGACACAGGTTTAAGGTGAAGTGGAAAAGATTTAATAGGAACCTGAATGGTAACCTTTTCCACACAGAGGGTGGGTGTATGGAATGGGCTCCCAGAGGAGGTAGTTGAGGCAGGGACTATCTTCTTCTGGTGTCTTTCCATACCCTGTTAAAACCTGCCATCTCAGTTCCCATAACATCGACATGCCTGGTTTAAGGATTACACCATCTGAGAATCACCATCCTAGAATGGTTACAGTAGGTTTAGCTTAGTTTAGACAATAGACAATAGACAATAGGTGCAGGAGTAGGCCATTCGGCCCTTCGAGCCAGCACCGCCATTCAATGTGATTGTGGCTGATCATCCAAAATCAGTACCCCGTTCCTGCCTTCTCCCCATATCCCTCGACTCCTCTATCTTTAAGAGCCCTATCTAGCTCTCTCTTGAAAGCCTCCAGAGAATTGGCCTCCACTGCCTTCTGAGGCAGAGAAACAATTAGACAGGTACATGGATAGGGCAGGTTTAGAGGGATGTGGGCCAAATGCAGGCAGGTGGGACTAGAGTAGATGGGACGTGTTGGTTGGTGTTGGCAAGTTGGGCTGAAGGGCCTGTTTCCACGCTGTATCACCCTACGACTCTATGAATTAGATGTTTTTGAGGACCACTGGATGGTTATTTTGGGGAGACGAGTTTTACTCCCACAACACACAAAGTGCTGGAGTAACTCAGTGGGTCAGGCAGCATCTCATCAGGACATGGATAGGGGATGTTTCAGGTCAGGACCCTTCTTCAGGGACCTGGAACTTGCTTCGACACGAAACATCACCAATCCACGTTCTCCGGAGATGCTGCCTGACCCGCTGAGTTGCTCCAACATTTTGCGGGTTTTCCTTTCGCCTGTTAACCTCTAAAGGGAGAGGTCGGAAAGACCTGGGTTGGTTTAGTTTAGTTTAGTTTGGAGATACGATGCAGAAACAGGCCCTTCGGCCCACCCAGTCCACACCGACCAGCGATCCCCGCACACGAACGCCATCCTACACGCTAGGGACCATTTATATTTATACTAGGCCAATTAACCTACAAACCCGCACCTCTTTGGAGTGCGGGAGGAAATGAAAGATCTTGGAGAAAACCCACGCAGGTCACGGGGAGAACGTACTAACTCCGTACAGACAGCGCCCGCAGTCAGGATCGAACCCGGGTCTCTGGCGCTGTGAGCGCCGTGAGGCAGCGACTCTACCCACTGCGCCACCACACGGGAACATCGGAGGTTGAGGGGAGACTTGAGTGAAGTCTGTAAACGTAGGAGAGGCCTAGATAGGGTAGACACTCAGAACCTTTTTCCCAGGGTGGAAATGTGGACATGGCTGTAAGGTGAGTTGCCAGGGGTGGTGTTGAAGGGGCCTTTGGACGGGCACATGGGACGTGCCTAGCCACCATAAATAGATGCAGAACGGAATGCAGAACGCTGCAACAGAAAAGGAACTAATGTGGCAATAACCGTCGCGAATCAACAAACAGGAAGTTCAGTTGTGAAAATTGTGCAATTGTCTCATGAGGTGTATAACTGCCGATGCAGCAAGTCGTGGGGAATCGCAGAGAGTTCATCACAAGGGGCCCACTCGGGATGATTCTGATCTTGGCACGGTGGCGCAGCACCAGGGACCCGGGTTCGATCCTGACCACGGGCGCTGTCTGTGCGGAGTTTGCACGTTCTCCCCGTGAGCTGTGTGGGTTTCCTCCGGGTGCTCCGGTTTCCTCCCACGCTCCAAGGTCATGCAGGTTGCAGGTTAATTGGCTTGGTGTGTGTGTGTGTGTGAATTGTCCCTTCGTGCGTGCAGGATGGTGTTAACGTGCGGGGATCGCTGGTTGGTGCGTACTCGGTGGGCCCGAGGTACACGTTTCCGCGCTGTATCTCTAAAAGTAAAACTGAAATGAAAACTTCTGATGAATTAAACAGTTGTTAAGGAGGCAAATCAAATGTTGCTCAGGCCCAGTGCTTGTTTTCTGAAGCTATTAGTTGAGTTTAGTCTATTGTCACGTGTACTGAGGTACAGTGAACAGCTTTTATGTTGCGTGCTATCCAGTCAGCGGACAGACTAGACACGATTACAATCGAGACGTCCACAGTGTACGGATGCAGGATAAAGAGAATAACATTCAGTGCAAGATGAGGATCAGTAAATATAGTCCGAGGGTCTCCAATGAGTTAGCTCAGGACCGCTCTCTAGTTCGTGGTAGGATGGTTCAGTTGCCTGATAACAGCTGGGAAGAAACTGGCCCTGAATCTGGAGGTGTGCGTTTTCAAACCTCTGGCCCGATGGGAGAGGGGAGCGGGGAGCGGCGAGAGGCAGAGATGATGAAACCTTAACCCCGATTGCATCCGATATGCGACGCGGACCTCTGTGTTTTGGTTGACAAAGTTTCTTCGTCATCTACTTGCATGGTGACCTCCTGCACCTTGTGTGGTGGGGGGGGGGGGGGGGGGGGGCAGTGGAGGGCGGATGTGCCATTGACTTTCTCTTTGAAACTCCAGCTGCTGGAGGGACAAATATGTAGGCCGCACTACTCAGTTCAGAGAGAGCGAGAGAGGGAGAGGGGGAGAGATGGGGAGAGAGGGGGGGAGGGAGAGATGGGGAGAGAGGGGGGGGAGGGAGAGATGGAGGGAGAGAGAGGGAGAGAGAGAGAGAGTGAGCGAGAGAGAGGGAGAGAGAGGGAGGGAGAGAGAAAGGGGGAGGGATGGAGAGGGAGAGAGAGAGGGAGAGAGAGGGAGAGTGAGAGAGGGAGAGAGAGAGAGGGAGGAGAGAGAGAGAGAGGGAGAGAGAGAGAGGAGAGAGAGAGAGAGGGAGAGGAGGAGGAGAGGGAGAGAGAGGAGAGAGAGAGAAAGAGGGAGCAAGAGAGAGAGGGAGGGAGAGGAGGGGGGGAGAGAGAGAGAGAGAGAGAGAGAGAGAGAGGGAGAGAGAGAGAGAGATGGGAGAGAGAGGGGGGGGAGAGAGAGAGAGAGAGAGAGAGGGAGAGTGAGAGAGAGAGAGGGAGAGAGGGAGAGGAAGGGAGGGAGAGGGAGGGAGAGAGAGAAAGAGGGAGATGAGGAGAGAGAGAAAGAGGGAGAGGAGAGAGAGAGAGAGAGAGAGGGAGAGAGAGGGAGGGAGAGGGGAGGGAGGGAGAGGGAGAGAGAGAAAGAGGGAGAGGGAGAGAGAGAGAAAGAGGGAGAGGGAGAGAGCGTTACACTCGTTCTATCCCACACACGAGGGACAATTTACAGAAGCCAATTAACCCACAAACCTGCACGCCTTTGGAGTGTGGGAGGAAACCGGAGCACCCGGAGAAAACCCACGAGGTCACAGGGAGAACGTGCCTGGGGTAAATTGTCTCGAGGAGAGCTGGTGTACGGCTGACCATGCTCGGTGGGATGAAGGCCCTGTTTCCACGCTGTATCTCTAAACTATCTAAACTAATCTAAAGAAAAGTTTTACCATGAATGAGGGCAAATTTACTGTCCAATGGCGTCAAGTTGGGAAAAGGGGAAGTACAACAGGATCTGGGGGTCGCCTAATTTGAGTCAGGGGATATGGGGAGAAGGCAGAAAGGGGGTACTGATTGGGGATGATCAGCCATGATCACATTGAATGGCGGTGCTGGCTCAAAGGGCCGAATGGCCTACTCCTGCACCTATTGTCTGTTGTCTAAGTGTTACAAAGCATTGCACAGCTGTTGCAATGTACAAGCAAGCTATTGGGCTCAACTGGTATCCGTCCATATCTCTGCTCGGTGACTGACTTCTCCCAGTCCACATCATCACCCTCTCCCAGCGCACCTTTTTATCCCATTCTCCCTCAAATTCCTCATTAAATGCCTCCACATTTTGTAGTTTATGGCAAAGTTGACAACATAACATGAGACAATCAGACGGTTGTGGCCCGCACTCGAGGCCTTGAGCTACAGGGAGAGGTTGAGCAGGCTGGGCCTCTATTCCATGGAGCGCAGGAGAAATGAGGGATGACCTTGTAGAAGTGTACAAAATCATGAGAGGAATAGATCGGGTAGACGCACAGAGTCTCTTGCCCAGAGGGAGAGAATAAGGGTGTAAGCCATTTAGAACGGAGATGAGGAAACACCTTTTCTCACAAAGAGTTGTGAGTCTGTGGAATTCTCTGCCTCAGAGGGCGGTGGAGGCCGGTTCTCTGGATGCTTTCTAGAGAGAGCTAGATAGGGCTCTTAAAGATAGCGGAGTCAGGGGATATGGGGAGAAGGCAGGAACGGGGTACTGATTGGGGATGATCAGCCATGATCACATTGAATGGCGGTGCTGGCTCGAAGGGCCGAATGGCCTCCTCCTGCACCTATTGTCTATTGTTTATTGTCTATTGTCAAAGTAGGGACATCGAGAACCAGAGGACATAGGTTTAAGGTGAGGGGGGAAAAGATTTAATAGGAATCTTCACACAAGGGGTAACTTCTTCACACAAAGGGTGGTGGGTGTATGGAGCGAGCTACCAGGGGAGGTAGTTGAGGCTGGGACTATTGTAGTGTGAAAGAAACATTTAGACAGGTACATGGATAGGACAGGTTTGGAGAGATATGGGGCAAACGCGGGCAAGAGGGACTGGTGTAGCTGGGACATGGTCGGTGTAGGCAAGTCGGGCCTGTTTCCACACTGTAAGGCTCCATGACTCTAATCACAGACATGTGTGTGTGTGTGTGTGTCAGCATTCCTGATTCGTGCCGTGGTCTCCATTCCCTTCAGAAAGAGGAAGAGCCAAGGGCTGCCTTGCATCGTAAACTACTGATGGCTGCCTTCTTTCGGGGATCCGTTTCCCGAGGGAAGGATATCAGGCTGCTGGGCTTCTCATGTGGATCAAAGAGGCGATCTCATGTCCAAAATTAACTCGGGGGAAACCAGGATATCATACAAGGAAAATAGATCTGTAGGAACAAGGAGCTGCAGATGCTGGGCAATAAACAAAGTGCTGGAGCGACTCAGCGGGTCAGGCAGCAACTAACTCAGGGCTACTTTGTGTACCCGGGTTCGATCCTGACCACGGGTGCTGTCTGCGTGGAGTTTGCACGTCCTCTCAGTGATGGCGCGGGTTTCCTGCGGGTCCTCCAGTTACCTCCCCACACTCCAAAGACATGCGGGTTTGTAGGTTAATTGGCTTAGGTTAAAAAGAATTGTCAATTGCCCCCCAGTGTGTAGGATAGTGTTGGTGTACGGGAGGATCGCTGGCCAGCATGGACTCAGTGGGCCGAAGGGCCTGTTTCCACGCACTATCCCTAACAACTAATTTAAAAAAACAAAAAATAAAGCAACTCTGGAGAGAACGTGGATAGGTGAAGTTTTGGTTGAGACCCTTCTTCAGGCCGATTTTGTAAGGTGGGGGGAGAAAGTTCAAATATCTTCAGGTTTAACCCACACAATGGATGCACAGAGGACTGACTCACTGTCACAGAGACTCAGGTTCGATCCTGACTACGGGTGCTGTCTGTGTGGAGTTTGCATGTTCTCCGTGACCGCGTGGGTTTCCTCTGGGCGGATCCGGTTTCCTCCCACATCCCAAATATGTGAGGTTGGTTGGGGATCTTAAAGAAACATATAGCATTCTCAAAGGATTGGCTAGATGCAGGAAAATAACTTTCCGATGTTGGGGGAGTCCAGAACCAGGGGATCACAGTTTAGGAATAAGGGGTAGGCCATTTAGGATTGAGACGAGGAAAAACATTTTCACCCAGAGAGTTGTGAATCTGCGGATTTCTCTGCCACAGAAGGCAGTGGAGGCCAGTTCCCTGGATGTTTTCAAGAGAGAATTAGATTTAACTCCTATGGCTAATGGAATCAAGGGATATGGGGAGAAAGCAAGAATGAGGTACTGATTTAGGATGATCAGCCATGATCATATTGAATGACGGTGCTGGCTCAAAAGGCCGAATGGCCTACTCCTACACCTATTGTCTATGTTTCCGTGTCAACCAGCCTCTGTAAAAATGCCCCTAGGTTGTAGGTGAGTGGAATAATCTAGAAGGCTTGTAGAGTTGATGGGAATGTGTGGACAATAAGTCACTGTGAATATTAGTGGGGGCATTGAACTTGCTCTGATGTGCTGGCATAGACTTGATGGGCCGAATGACCTATAGGAACGAAAGTGAAAATGTCGGCTTAAACATAACCCCTGGCTATGGACACAAAAAGCTGCAGATGCTGGTTTACAAAACAAAGGCACAGAGTGCTGGAGTAACTCAGCGGGTCAGGCAGCATCTGTGGAGAACATGGATAGGTGACGTTTCACAGAGTGCTGGAGTAACTCAGCGGGTCAGGCAGCATCTGTGGGGAACATGGATAGGTGACGTTTCACAGAGTGCTGGAGTAACTCAGCGGGTCAGGCAGCATCTGTGGAGAACATGGATAGGTGACGTTTCACAGAGTGCTGGAGTAACTCAGCGGGTCAGGCAGCATCTCTGGAGAACATGGATAGGTGACGTTTTGCTGGAGTAACTCAGCGGGTCAGGCAGCATCACGTTTCACAGAGTGCTGGAGTAACTCAGCGGGTCAGGCAGCATCTGTGGGGAACATGGATAGGTGACGTTTCTTCATTAAATTGATTGATAGAGACAGCATGGAAACAGGCCCTTTGGCCCACCGAGTCCTCGTCAACCATCGATCACCCGTTCACGCTAGTTCTGTGCTATCCCCATTCTCTCATCCAATGCCTACTCACGAGAGGCAACATACAGAGGGCAGGTTAGCTTAGAGTTACAGTATGGAAGCAGGCTCTTCAGCCCATCGAGTCCGCACCGACCAGTGATCGCCCTACACCATTTGTCATTAGGGACAATTTGCAGAAGCAAATTCACCCGCAAACCCCCACGTCTCTGGGACATGGGAGGAAACCGGAGCGCCCGGAGAAACCCACGCGTTCGCTGGAAGAACGTGCAAACTCCACACTGACAGGTGAGATTTAAAAAAACAAGATTCCAATCTGACAGGGGGATCCAGCCAGTTGGAGGAAGGTTCAGCAGGGCTGCGGTGTAAGAGCAGGGGACTAGAATTGATTGCAGAGATCTTTGATCTCATAAGCGACAGGAACAGAATTAGGCCATTCGGCCCATCCAGTCTACTACCCCATTCAGTCACGGCTGATCTATCTAACAGCCAGCACGTTGTTGCGCGCTGACCAGTCAGCGAAAAGACAATACATGATTACAGTCGAGCATCACACTGTGTACAGATACAGGATAACGGGAATAACATTCCGTGCAAGATAAAGCCCAAGGAAGTCCGATTACAGGCAGACAAAGAGCTAGCATTAGCACGATGGGCCAAATGTCCTCTTCTCACACCGTATCAGTCTGCAGCCATCTGATTATAAGCAACTTGTGATCGCACCGTTTTGTGAATATATTCACTGCTGCATATTTAATCGTACATCGACAGATCATCAAAGTAGCGAGGCACGTCATTGTCCATATACTTCTACATCAGTTGAAGTCATCACTTGCATGGAAATTTGCCGTGCTCTCTTCCCATTTATTTCATCGGCCCCTTGCTGTGGACATTAAGTGACAGCGAAGGGGGATGTGTTTAAATCTGTGGTGTGGTGCAGCTGTCAACTATAGCAGCATCCAATGCAGCTTGGAATGTAGTCGCTGACCTACTTACATCCGACTTTACCCCTGATACCATGATTAAAAGCTGCTTTGAATCCAATTTTCCCTCCAGGGATTTTGATTTGCAAGAATTTCACAAACAGGCAAAGGAGGCTGAGGATCAATGGTGAGGGATGCAAGGAAAAACACACACACACACACACACACACACACACACACACACACACGCACTCACACGCACGCACACGCACTCACGCGCACACACACACGCACACACACACACACACGCACTCACGCGCACGCACACGCACTCACGCACACACACACACACGCACTCACACGCACACACACACACGCACACACACACACACACACACACGCACTCACACGCACGCACACACACTCACGCGCACGCACACGCACTCGCGCACACACACACACTCGCGCACACACGCACACACGCACTCACACACGCACTCACACACACACACACACGCACTCACACGCACGCACACACACGCACTCACACACACACACACGCACTCACACGCACACACACACACACACACACACACACACACACACGCACGCACACGCGCGCACACACACACGCACTCACGCGCACGCACACGCACTCGCGCACACACACACACTCGCGCACACACGCACACACACACACACGCACACACACGCACTCGCGCACACACACACACGCACTCACATACACACACACACGCACACACACGCACACTCACGCACACACACACACTCACGCACACACACACACGCAAGCGCGCACACACATGCGTAAACACACACACGTGCATATGAGTACACACACAAGCACACATACACACACATGCACATGAATATGCACACGCACACACGCACGCACACACACCACACACTCACCAGTGGCAATTTACAGAGGGCCAGTTAACCTACAAAGCAGCTGGTCTTTGGGATGTGGGAGGAAGCCGGTTGCATTTTTGAGTTAATTATTGTCACGTGTACCAAGGTAAAGTGAAAATCATTTTGTGTTCCATGCTATCCAGTCAGCGGAAAGATTATACACGATTACAATTGAGCTGCCCACACAGTGTACAGACCCAAGGGAATAATGTTTATTGCAAGATAAACTCCAGCAAAGTCCATTTGATGATAGTCTGGGGGTCTCCAATGAGCTAGATGGTATTCAGGATCGCTCTCGATAGGATGATAGGATGGTTCAGTTGCCTGATAACAGCTGGGAAGAAACTGCCCTTGAATCTGTCCCTCTGTGCGTTTTCACACCCCTGTACCTCTTGCCCGATGGGAGAGGGGAGAAGAGGGAGTGACCGAGGGGTGAGACTGGTCCTTGATGATGCTGCTGGCCTTGCCGAGGCAGCGTGAGGTGCGGATGGAGTCGATGGAAGGGAGGTGGCACATGCTAATACATGCACTGGATACTGCACAAATGCATATAGAGATAGATGCACACAGATATATTAACAAGCAGTCACACCAGAAATAAGCGTATGTAGCTACACAACACTCTTGTGCCTATTCAAGCGGATATTGTATTCCAATACCTCCATGGGTATTTAATTGCTAATTGTTAATAGAAAGTCACTGTTAATATGGAAATAATTAGATTTATAAACTGAATGAGAAAAACAGATTACATTTCCAGTGTTCCCTTCATATTCCAGGCTAACAAGTGGGGAATTTACGTTAAATGAATATTGTTTCGCTTTTAAAAATAATAATCTGGGCGCCTGTTCCACTCATCTGGGATTGAATATCTTTCAATAACATTTTAATTACCGGCTCTAAGAAAAATCTAGCAAACTTGTTTCGGGTCCCTCACAAAGAAAAATCAGAGGCTCTAATTTCAATTCATAAGAACACTTTCCAAATTAAATGATCAATTGCCTCAGTTCTGTTTGTGGGAACAAGCTGCGCACAAAATGGCTGTCAGAGTGTTCCCCCCCTCACACACACACACCCATCATGCGCACAATATGGCTGTCAGAGTGTTCCCCCCCTCACACACACACACCCATCATATCCTTTTGATGAGGGTTCTTGAAAGAGTTCTGGGAGTCACGGTCCGTTCTATAGGCCTATCTGCCCCCTCCTCCCCTCCCCACCCCCCCCCCCCCCCCCCCCCTCCTCCCCTCCCCACTCCCTGTTCAGGCAGTGAGCATCTTCCTAATATGGTGTGGATTTGCGCATTTAACCCTTTCAGTCAGTCGGCTGCCTTGAATCCCGGGGGCCCCCGTGATATTGCTGAGATTATGGCGACACAGAAACAACGAGCGGGCTCGAACTCCAGAGAACGCTGAAGAGTTTCCTTGCGCTGACTGTGGTGTCGGTGCGCTCCGTCCGATACCTCACTCCTTGGCTTTTCTTTTGAGCATGGAGCGCTGCTCTGCATCTGCAGAGGGAGCTCGGTGCCTTGGTGAGATCCAAGCGAGTGTCTAATCCCCCACACATAATACAAAGTGCGGCGATGAACAATGATGCTAAACATTCCAGCACTTGATGCAACGTTGTGGTACTCTGGCCATGGGCATCTTCTGGATGTTCTCTCCCCCCGGTCCGTCATTCCATTTCACTCTGTAACAAGCAACCTCATCATTTGTTTTAGAATGTATTTATGGACCCTGTCTTATAGCACGTGCTGGGGGGGTGTTGCTCCCCCACCTCCAGCATGAAGGAATTGCTTGTAGTGGGGAGTCATCGGGTCATAATTACTTGTAACATCACCTATAGTCATAGAGAGATACAGTATGGAAACTGGCCCTTCTGCCCAACTTGCCCACACTGACCAACATGCCCCACCTACACTAGTCCCACCTGCCCGCGTTTGGCCCATAACCCTCTAAACCTGTCCTATCCATGTACCTGCAAAGTTTTGTCAGAGAAAAAAAACTGTCTTAGAACCTGCCTCAACTACCCTCTCTGGCAGCTTACTCCATATACACACACCACCCTTTGTGTAAAAATGTTACCCCTCAAGTTCCCATTAAATCTTTCCCCCCCCCCCCCCCCCTCACCTTAAATCTATTTCCCTTGGTTCTTGATTCACCAACTCTGGGCAAAATGCAAATTTTACCCGATCTATTAAATAAGCATGCAGGTACAGCAGGCAGTGAAGAAAGTGAACGGCATGTTGGCCTTCCTAACAAGAGGAGTCGAGTATGGGAGCAAAGAGGTCCTTCTGCAGTTGTGCAGGGCCCTAGTGAGACCACACCTGGAGTATTGTGTGCAGTTTTGGTCTCCTAATTTGAGGAAGGACATTCTTGCTATTGGGGGAATGCAGCGTAGGTTCACGAGGTTAATTCCCGGGATGGCGGGACTGTCATACGCTGAGAGAATGTAGCAGCTGGGCTTGTACACTCTGGAATTTAGAAGGATGAGAGGGAATCTTATTGAAACATATAAGATTTTTAAGGGTTTGGACACGCTAGAGGCAGTAAACATGTTCCTGATGTTGGGGGAGTCCAGAACCAGGGGCCACTGTTTAAGAATAAGGGCTAAGCCATTTAGAACGGAGATGAGGAAACACTTTTACACACAGAGAGTGGTGAGTCTGTGGAATTCTCTGCCTCAGAGGGCGGTGGAGGCCGGTTCTCTGGATACTTTCAAGAGAGAGCTAGACAGGGCTCTTAAAGATAGCGGAGTCAGGGGATATGGGGAGAAGGCAGGAACGGGGTACTGATTGTGGATGATCAGCCACGATCACATTGAACGGCGGTGCTGGCTCGAAGGGCCGAATGGCCTACTCCTGTACCTATTGTCTATTGTCTACTCCTCTCATGATTTTATCCACCTCTATAAGATCACCCCTCATCCTCCTGCGCTCCAAGGAGTAGAGTCCCAGCCTGCTCAACCTCTCTCTGTAGCTCAGACCCTTGAGTCCCGGCAACATCCTCGTAAATCTTCTCTGTACCATCTCCAACTTGACAGCATCATTCCTATAACATGGTGACCAAAACAAACACAATAGCCTAAATGTGGCCTCGCCGACGTTTTGCGGTCAGCACTGTGCACAGTTTTACTCCAGCATTGGTTGTCCTGTTTCATAGGTGAGGGGGATGAGGGGGGGGGGGGGGGGGGGTGACATTATATAGTACCCTTTAATTTCAAAAAGTGCCCCGAGACAGCTTAAAATTATTGGATATCTCAAACGTTTTTTGTTTTTTTTTGCAAAGGTCGGTTGAGGGGTTAAACAATTTAACAGGAACCCGAGGGGTAACTTTTTCACACAAAGGGCGGTGGGTGTATGAAACGAGCTGCCGGAGGAGGTAGATGAGGCTGGGACTATCCCAACGTTTAAGAAACATTTAGACAGGCACATGGATAGGACCGGTTTAGGGGATATGGGCTAGTGTCGATGGGCAGCATGGGCAAGTTGGGCCGAAGGGCCTGTTTCGACGCTGTATCACTCTATGATATCTCAAGACTCTTTTCCCCACCCAAAAAAAGAGACTTACAAATACTGATAGGTAATTGTTGTGGTCTTAGGAGTGTGCAGGAAGGAACTGCAGATGCTGGTTTAAGCCAAAGATCTTATAGCTCTAAGATATTTGGTTTAAACCGAAGATAGACACAAAAAGCTGGAGTAACTCAGCGGGTCAGGCAGCACCTTTGGAGAGAAGGAATGGGTGACATTTCCAGTCGAGACCCTTCTTCAAACTCGCTAGAATTTAGAAGACTGAGGGGGGATCTTATAGAAACTTACAAAATTCTTAAGGGGTTGGACAGGCTAGGTGCAGGAAGATTGTTCCCGATGTTGGGGAGGTCCAGAACAAGGGGTCACAGTCTAAGGATAAGGGGGAAATCCTTTAGGACCGAGATGAGGAAAACATTTTTCACACAGAGAGTGGTGAGTCTCTGGAATCTCTGCCACAGAAGGTAGTTGAGGCCAGTTCATTGGCCATATTTAAGAGGGAGTTAGATGTGGCTAAAGGGATCAGGGGGTATGGAGAGAAGGCAGGTACAGGATACTGAGTTGGATCATGATCATATTGAATGGCAGTGCAGGCTCGAAGGGCCGAATGGCCGGCTCCTGCACCTATTTTCTATGTTTCTATGTTTCAGGCTGGTAACATGAGGGACTGCAGAAACACTTTGCCCAGTTTAAGTCAGTTTCTAGTCTGCCACTCTGGTGCACATGGGGTTAACAACTGTTCTGCTCTTTGGTCGCTCGGCGGAACACGCCAAATGTGTTCATTCACTGGGAAGCCGCTCGCTGCGAATTATTTTTTTTTGTTTGTTCGAGATCATCTTCGGCTTGGCACTAGTTTGGATCAGTGTTGCACGTCCTCCTGCTCTCAGCACCTCCAGTTGCATCTGAGGCAACTCCTCCAACCTCCAACCCCCCCTCTGCACAGTGAAGGAGAGAGGGAGAGAGGGGGAGGGAGAAAGAAAGAGAGAGAAAGAAAGAAAGAGAGAGAGAGAGAGAGATGCGGTAACTGCACAGATCCTCCAGCACCTGTCCCTCTCGATCGGTGGGACATCAGCTCCAGTCTAGAGGACTATCTCGCCCAGGGCTGTCTCGTTGCTACAGGCAGGGTGCTGAAGGGGGGGAACATGACCGCTTTCCAGCTGGACTTTCTGCCCGAGAGCATGGTGGATGGCTGTGGCCTGGCCTCCGACAGACTGTGAGTACAACAGCAAGGAGACGCTCCCCAGAATATGCCGGCGCTTCCCGTGCACCGGGCGGGCTTGTTGGGGCAGGAGTTGTGGACGGGAGAGGCAAGGGGGGAGTGGGGGAGGATAGAGGGGGAGAGAACACAGGGGGGGCAGAGAGAGAGGGGTCAGGGGAAAGGAGAGAGGGAATGAGAAGGGAGAGAGAGAGAGGTCCTTAGGGGAAAGGAGAGAGGGAATGAGAAGGGGGAGAGAGAGGGGTCAGGGAAAGGAGAGAGGGAATGAGAAGGGGGAGAGAGAGGGGTCAGGGGAAAGGAGAGAGGGAATGAGAAGGGAGAGAGAGAGAGGTCAGGGGAAAGGAGAGAGGGAATGAGAAGGGAGAGAGAGAGAGAGAAGAGAGAGGTCAGGGGAAAGGAGAGAGGGAATGAGAAGGAGAGAGAGAGAGAGAGAGAGGTCCAGGGGAAAGGAGAGAGGAATGAGAAGGGAGAGGGGGGAAGTCCAGGGTTGGGGGGGTAGAAGGAAGGATAGGGATGAGAGGAGAAGAAGAAGGGGTGAGAAGGGAGAGGAGAGAAGAAGGGAGAGGGGGGGGGAGAGAGCGAGAGAAGAAAGGGGTAAGAGGAAGAAGTAGAGGGAGAGGGGGGGGGGGGGGAGTAGAGAAGAAGAAAGAGAGGAGAGAGGGAGAGAAGAAAGTGGAGAGGAGAGGGAGAAGAAAGGGGAGAGGGAGGGAAGAAGGGGGGAGGGGGGAAGAGAGAGAGAAAGAAAGAGAGGGGGAGAGGAGAGAAGGAGAAGAAGGGGAGAGGGAGGGAAGAGAGGGGGAGAGAGACACCGGCTGTTTTTCCTACATTGTCCCTGTGTGAAAGGACATGGAATGGCCAGGACTTTCCGCGCTCACTCCTGTCTGTGTGTGTGTGAGAGAGAGATGAATAAATACAAGATGGAGAGCGTGTACACGGTTCCGTGCTGCCGGGGGGGGGAGAAAGCAGCGGCAGCCTCCCGTCCCCGTCCCCGTCCCAGCCCGGACCGGACCGGCCGCCGCCTCTCCCTGCCCAGCCCGCCCGCCGCTTTGCTGGCTGGAGACCACGGAGAGGGGAGAGGGGAAGAGGGAGGGAAGGAGAGAAGAGAGAGGAAGAGAAGGAGAGAGGGGAGGAGAGAGAGAGAGGGGAGGGAGAGAAGGAGAGAGAGGAGGGAGGGGAGAGAAGAGAGGGAGGGAGAGAGGAATGAGAAGAGAAGAGGGGATGAGGAGGAGAGAGGGAGGGAGGGAAGGGGTGAAGGATAGGAGGAGAGGGAGGGGAGGGGAGGAGAGGGGAGGGAGGGAAGGGGAGGGAGGGAGAGAGGGAAAAGGGAGGGGGAGAGTGTGACTGACCGGTTGTCCTGTCCCTGCGGACTGGGACCACCAGGGTGGTCGAGTGACTGCCCCCCCACCCTCAACATCCAGGGGACGGGGAGTGGTGGTCAGTGTCTCTCTCCCTCCCCCAGACAGAACCCCCCCCCCCCCCCGTGGTCAGTCCTCTCCCACACCTGAGGGTCTGGGTCTCTGTCCCCTGGGGGTTTAGTCTCCCCCCCCCCCCACCCTGCTGCAACGAGGAACATCACGAGGATGTTAAGAGATGAACTGTTCTGTTTATTTTTGTTTTGGCAATTATTAGTGTTATGAATTCTTAATTCATCTTCAAATAATTACTAGAATATGGGTGTGTGTGTATCTGTGTGTGTGTATCTGTGTGTGTGCGCGTCTGTGTGTATCTATGTGTGCGTGTGCGAGTGTATCTATGTGTGTGCGTGTGTCCCCGTGTGTATCTGTGTGTGTGTGTGTGTGTGCGTGTATCTGCGTGTGTGTGTATATGTGTGTGTGTGTATCTATGTGTGCGTGTGTGTGCGAGTGTATCTGTGTGTGTGCGTGTGTCCCCGTGTGTATCTGCGGTGTGTGTATCTGTGTGTGTGTATCTATGTGTGTGCGTGTGTGTGCGAGTGTATCTATGTGTGTGCGTGTGTCCCCGTGTGTATCTGTGTGTGTGTGTGTAGCCTGAGCAAGATGATTTCTAGATGACCGCTCGTGTAACTGAAGCCCCAGTAATTTTCTCAACCAGGCGTGTGATGAGGAAGGGCTGCAGTGGAACGTGGGGCAATTGGCCGTGGTTCCAATCCCACTTGCATTCCGCTAACCCTCACCGAGTGAGGCCGGAAGCCGCTGGGGCAGAAGTGGCCGGATTGTGGTCTTGGGTCTGCTGATACCATGCTGACCTTCTCTGGGAAGTGAAACAGCAAGATAACAACTGTTTGCAACGTTTAAGAAACAGTTAGACAGGTACATGGATGGGGGCCAAACGCAGGCAGGTGGGACCAGTGTAGATGGGACATGTTGGGCGGTGCGGGCAAGTTGGGCCGAAGGGCCTGCTGTATGGCTCCATGACTCTTAAGCTACACATCTGACTGAAGAAGGGTCCCGCCCCAAAACGTTGCCTGCCTATTCCCTCCAGGGATGCTGCCTGGCCCACAGTTTCTCCAGCACTGTGTTTTTAACTCAGTGATGTGCTGAGCCACTCCACTGAGCCTCCGCATCATGGGGATGAGAGGTTTGTGATCCAGCCAAGTCCAAATAAAACGTGCATATTCCACGTAGTCCTAAAACAGTGTGTACGTAGGACCCGCCGATGCTGGTTCATGCAGGAGAGAGACACAAAATGCTGGAGTAACTCCGTGGGTCAAGCAGCACCTCTGGAGAAAAAGAATAGGTGACGTTTCTGGTCGGTCTGAAGAAGGGTTCTGACCCGAAACGTCACCTATTCTGAGTTGAGTTTAGCTTATTGTAGCGTGTACCGAGGTACGGTGAAAGGCTTTTTGTTGCGTGCTCACCAGCCAGTGAAAAGACAACACACGATTACAATCGAGCTGTCCACTGTGTACAGATACATGATGAAGGGATTAAAATTGAGTGCAAGGTAAAATCCGATCAAAGGTAGTCCAAGGGTCTCCATTGAGATAGATAGTAGCACAGGGCTGCTCTGTAGCTGATGGTAGGATGTTCAGTTCAGTTTAGTTTAGAGATACAACGCAGAAACAGGCCCTTCGGCCCACCACGTCCTTGCCGACTAGCGATCCCCGCACACTGGGCACAGTTTACAATTTTTACCAAGCTAATTAGCTATAAATCTGTACGTCTTTGGAGTGTGGGAGGAACCTGGAGCACCCGGAGAAAACCCACACGGGTCACAGGGAGAACGTACGAACTCCGTACAGACAGCACCCGCAGTCGGGATGGAACCGGGGTCTCTGGAGCTGTAGGGCAGCAGCTCTACCCGCTGCGCCACCCCTAAGTTGCCTGATAACAGCTGTGAAGAAACTGCCGCTGAATCTGTAGGTGTGCGTTTTCACAGTTCTGTACCTCGTGCCTGATTGGGAGGAGGTTGGGAAGAGGGGAGTGACGGGGGGGTGTGGGGGGGTGGGGGGGGGGGGGGGGGGGGGGGGGGGGGGGGGGGGTGAGACTAATAATCGTCCTTGATTATTATTATTTTTCCCCCCGAGATGCTGCCTGACCCGCTGAGTTACTGCCGCGGTCGGACAAAACATCTGCACTTGCTCGCTGCTGGATGAATGGGGAAGGTTACAGCTGGAACGGGATGAGTCCGCTGTTGGTGTGCGAGCTTGTAGAACCTGGCCACCACCAGTGAGTGGGGAATTAAGGAACATTCTTTCAGCCTGTTCTCGGGAGGACGTGTTTCCAAGCAGGCCCAGCTGTTCTTTGTCTCATCGGGACCTGTTGAAAATAGGAAAGAATGTCCTTGCATATCTTTTGATTTTTTTTTTTTTTTTGTGTTTTGCATTCAGTGAGTGAGCCGGTGACATCCACAGCAAGATAAAATGCCTCCTCTCAATTGACTGTAGGGGGGGGGGGGAGAGGGAGGAAAGGGGTGGCGCAGCGGTAGAGTTGCTGCGGGTGCTGTCTGCGCGGAGTGTGTACGTTCTCGCCCTGACCCGGGTGGGTTTTCTCCGAATGCTCCAGTCTCCTCCCACGCTCCAAAGACGTACAGGTTTGTAGGTTGTTTGGTTTAGGTCACAATAAAAAAAGTACTGGAGTATCTCAGCGGGTCATCTCTGGAGACGTTTTGGGTCGGGACCTTACTGCAGGGACCCAGTCTGAATTAAGAGCCCGACCCAAAAGGTCACCTATTCATGTTCTCCACAGATGCTGCCTGACACACTGGAGTTCCTCCAGCGCAAGAAACAGGCCCTTCAGCCACCGCCCGCAGTCAGGATGGAACCCGGGTCTCCGAACCCACAGAAACAGGCCCTTCAGCCCAACTTGTCCAAGCTAACCCATCTACTTTAGTCTCATCTGCCCACATTGGTCCCTATCCCTCTAACCCTTTTCAAAGTATGTACCTGTCCAAATGTATTTTAAATGGTGTTAGAGTGTCTGCCTCAACTACCTCCTCCGGCAGTTCGTTCCATATACCCACTACCGTTTTTGTGTGGAAAAAGTTGCGCCTCAGGTTCCTATTAAATCTTCCCCCCCCTCATCTGAAACCTATGTCCACTGGTTCTCGATTCCCCAACTTTGCGTATTTCCCCTATCTATTCTCTTCATGATCTTGTAAACTCCAGAAGATTACACCTCATCCTCCTGCTCTCCAAGGAATTGCGTACTAGCCGCTCAGCACGGACCCGGTGGTCCGAAGGGCCTGTTTCCGAAACCCTCCGATTCCTATTAAATCTTTCTTCTCTCACCTTGAACCTACATCCTCTGGTTCATCGTTCCCCTGCTCCGAGTTAAAGACTGCGTTCTATGCATATATCCATGAACCCACCACCCTCTGTGTGGGAAATAATTGTCCTTCAGGCTCCTGTCTTAACCAATATCCTCACCTTAAACCTGTGTCCTTTGGCCTTTGAATCCCCTACTCTGGCCAAGAGACCGTGCATTCACCCTATCTAATCCCCTCGTCATCTTATACACTTCTAGAAGATCACCCCTCATCCTCCAGCTCTCCAAGGAATAAAGCACTAGCCATTCAGGTTCCTATTAAATCTTCCCACTCTCACCTTAAACCTTTGCCCTCTGGATTCCCCTGGATGAAAGACTGGACATTTACCCTCGCCACCCGCTCATGATCTTGTGACCACCTCTATAAGATCGCCCCTTATTCCCCTGCGCTCCAAGGAATAAAGTCCTAGCCTGGATAGACAAAAGTGCTGGAGAAACTCAGCGGGTGCAGCAGCATCTATGGAGCAAAGGAAATGGGCAACGTTTCGGCCGAAGGTCCTAGCCTGCCCCCCATCCCTGTAGCCGAGGAACCTCGAGTCCTGGCTACATCCCCGTCAGAGGTTCGGTCCCCGTTTAGAACCTCGTATTGAGGTGAGGTCTCGTGGGAGACTTCTCCGATCCGTTTGCGAGTGCAGATTTAGCCGGCGGCTCTCAGCGCGAGGAGTAATAATGGGTAAGTGTAAGTGGAATTCATGCATGGACTGTCAGAACTCTGCAGCACTTTTGAGAATGAATATTAGCTTGCTGAAATGGCTCCCTGCCTGGCAGGCTCACTATCTCGAGCAAATGTGATTGTTGGGAACTATTTCTAAGCACCGTGTACACATCGTCTCCTGGCCACCGGTGCAGAGATTAACTCGAATTACACCTTTGAGTGGCTGTGGATTTCATTATTTTTTGGAAACAAATGTATTTCTCAAGTGGATATTGGAATGCATAAAAATCCGTTGATAAGCGTCTTGGCTTTCTGCTCACTGAAACGATTCCTTTAACCCTGAGGGTTAGTTAATCGAGTCTGAATTTACCCCTTTCTTCATGCTATTCTCTGCCACCGAAGGCAGCGGAGGCCAATTCACTGGATGTTTTCAAGAGAGGGTTAGATTTAGCTCTTTGTGCTAACGGAATCGGGGGATATGAGGAGAAAGCAGGAACGGGGTACTGATTTTGGATGATCAGCCAAGATCATATTGAATGGCAGGGTTAGCTCGAAGGGCCGAATGGCCTACCCCTGCAGCTATTTTCCATGTTTTTATAGTCCGAGGGTCTAGATAGTAGTTGATATTTGTTGATAGGATGGGCTCTTCTGATGACCTGGAGAACATGGATGGGTGAGGTGTTTAAGAAGGAACTGCAGGTGCTGGAAAATCGAAGGTAGACAAAAATGCTGGGGAAACTCAGCGGGTGCAGCAGCATCTGTGGAGCGAAGGAAACGGGCGACGTTTCGGGCCGAAACCCTTCTTCACTTCTCCATCTTCAGACTGAAGAAGGATCCCGACCCGAAACGTTGCCTGTCTCTGCTCCCTCGAGAGGCTGCCTGACCCACTGAGCCACTCCAGCACTCTGTGCCATTTCCAGCATCGAAGCTAATGAGACGCGAGCATCTCGACCCGAGACATCGCCTGTTGTTCCTTTCCACCAGAGATGCTGCCTTGACCCGCCGAGTAACGCCGGCATTTTGTGTCTAGCATCAGCCATTACATTGGCAAGGATTTGCAGAGCAGCCCCTCTCTTAGTTTGGACAAGGTCGTTGCATTTTGCTTAATTGGTTGATGAGAAATTTTACACCCCCTGAGTACAAAGTTTGCTCTGTGGAATCCGAGACTGTTTCCTTTTACCTTCTCCCCGGAAAACTCTGCAAATAAGCGCGGCTGAGCGAGCGGATTTAATGACAATAATTTTTCACGGGGACACTTGAGTGTGTCGTGCACTCGCTCCTTAATAAAGCCCCTCGGTGTGACAGTGGGACCTCTGTGGGCCGTTGTTTGGCGAGCAGCGTAAGTAATACAGTAATGCCGAACGAATACCGCATGCAAATCGTCGGCCTACTTCCCCGCGCACCCCGGTGACTTTTTCCGCACACTTGTGAAAATGCTGATAATTATGTCGTCCCGAAGGACTTTTATCTGCTGCGCCAGTATAAATATAGATGAGCAGTTTGTTAATGAGAATGGGAACCTGTTCACCCCCTATGCAATTTGCAATGTTTACCTAATGAAAGTTTTAATGGGAACAATTGGATAAGGTGCATAATCTATCCGCCTTAGAGAACACAGCTCCCATTAAAGTGGCTTCCACAGAATAACTGAATTGTCTAGCCTGCACTGTGGGGCGTCTCTGTCTGGGAACGCGGGCAGGTTTGAGTCTAGCGCACTCTGGCACTGGAGGCCGCAGCCCTCTCCCCTGACTCTCAGTCTGAAGAAGGGTCTCGGCCCAAAACGTCACCCATCCCTCCTCTCCGGAGATTCTGCCTGTCCCGCTGAGTTACGTGCCGATCTTCGGTGTTAGCCAGCATCTGCACCCGAGCGGCCTCTGACAGTGAGGCTGCCGAGACCTCATCTCGAAAAAGGGCGGTTGAGTTGCTGCCTCACCGCGCCAGAGACCCGGGTTCGATCCTGACTACGGGTGCTGTCTGTACGAAGTTTGTACGTTCTCCCTATGACCGTGGGTTTTCTCCGGGTGCTCCGGTTTCCTCCCACACTCCAGAGACGTGCATGTTTTTAAGATAATGGGCTTCGGTAAAGATTGTGAATTGCGTACGATAGTGCCAGCATACGGGAGGATTGCTGGCCGCTGTGGACTGAAGGGACCAAACAACCTGGATCTTTAACTTAACTAAATGGGGGAAGGATCCAAAGGCATCTACTTCTAGTCACAAATGGGCAATATGATGTTTCTAATGTCAGGATGGATGCAAGTTAAGTGATCTTGAGATCGTCTCAAGCACCATTGACTTGGCCCCTTCCTTGTGGGGGGTGCCTTGAGAGCTCTTTGTAAGGTTTTTAAGTCTACGTAATATTTTTGATATATATCGGAACGGTCTGTGGCACAGAGATGGGGAGGTTGCTGTGGAAAGCAAAGATTTAGATTAGAGATACAGCGAGGAAACAGGCCCTTCGGCCCACCGAGTCCGCGCCGACCAGCGATCCCCGCACACTAACACTACCCTACACGCTCTAGGAAGAATTTAAATTCATCCCAAGCCAATTATCCTAAGGTGTACGTCTTCGGAGTGTGGGAGGAAACCGAAGATCTCGGAGAAAACCCACCTATGTCAAAGGTCTTTTATTGTCACGTGTACCAATTAAGGTACGATGATCTGCAAATTACCATACAGCCAGACGGGAAAAAAGCAACAAGACACCCAACTGCATATAAGTTAACATAAACATCCACCACAGTGGATTCCCCACATTCCTCACTGCGCTGGACGGCAAAAAATCATACTTTATTCTCTTGCGGTCGGGACAGTCGGACTATCCGTCGGGGCGGTCGAAGCCCCCGCGTCGGGGTGATCGAAACTGCCCCGTCGTGGCGGTCAAAGCTCTGGCGGTTGGAGTTCCCGAAGTCGGCCTCTGATCAGGCTCCGTGATGTTAAGTCCGCAAGCGCCCATGGTTGGAGCTCCGAGGTTGACCCCTGGCCAAGGGACCACCAGCTCCACGTTGGTAAGTCCTGCAGGCACCCGCGCTGGAGTTCTCCTCCAGAGAACGAGGCCGCCAACTCCTCGATGTTAGGCCGCAGTGCGGACGGAGATAGGATACGAAATAAATCGCACCTACATCGAGGTAAGAGATTAGAAAAAGGTTTCCTCCCAACCCCCCCCCACATAAAACAAGTTAAAGAACATTAAAATCATACATTTAACACACCCAAATAAAACACAAAGAGGGAAAGGACAGACAGACTGTTGGCGAGGCAGCCATTGCTGGCGCCACCCGGTCGGGGGGTGGTGGGGGGGAGAACGTACAAACTCCGTACAGACAGCGTCCCTAGTCAGGATCGAACCCGGATCTGTGACGCTGTAAGGCAGCAACTCTACCGCTGCGCCACCGAGCCGCATTAATGGTATGGAACCTGCTCACAAACAGCTGAATGACATCTGGACCCCTGAAGCCTGTTCTGTTTTTGGACCTGACTCAATTCATTACTCGTGAGTAACTGTCAATTTAAAATTATTCCGTCATTAATAATCAGAATAATTTTTAACGTGCGTGGCACGGTGGCGCTGCGGTAGAGTTGCGGATCGCCTCACAACACCGGGGACCCGGGTTCCATCCTGACTACGGGTGCTGTCTGTATGGAGTTTGTGCGTTCTCCCCGTTCTGACCTGCGTGGGTTTTCTCCGGGTGTAAATTGTCCCTAAGTGGTGGGCCCCCCTCGGTCATGACTGACCATGGGTGATGCATCCTGGCCGGATGCGAGCCTGGGCGATGTCGTATGGAGGACAGGCTGTTGCCCACCCAGCACGTCCCCCCTCTCCACGTCGCTGATCGATCCAAAGGAACAGCAGGGCCGTTACAGTTTGGCACCAGCGCCGTCGCAGGAGCTGCCAGTGCGAGGTTGTAGACAACGACAAACTGCCTTTGGGGCTCCGACTCCGGATTTTCTTGAGGTTTACTCCGGAGCCTTTTCCGTGACTGGATATGGCCACAAGGCAGTGGAGGTTTTAAATCGGAGTTTTCCCTCTCCTAGATGGACTGCCTTCCCAGGCTGACGGACGAGCCCCATCTGTCCCCAGTGTGTGTTATATAGTGCTGGCGTACCGGATGGGCTGAACGGCCTGTTTTCACATTGTATCTCTGAAGTCTGAAGTAAAGTGTGCCCTCCAGTAAGGAACACGACGCCTGAGATTTTTCTGTATGTTCTTCATTTATATTGTCACGCTGGCAAATCAGCACTCTGCATTCAGCAGATAAGTTATTGATTAATGTGTGCATACTTTTGGCAGATGATTATCTGAGGTTTAATGACTGGCTGCGTGCGAATGAGACGGGGCTGAGAATTCAAACTGAATGAAAATCAAAAAAATGTTGTTGAAAATTAAACTTTTTCTTTTTCATCTTTTGAATTTCCCAGAAATAAAATCTTAATCTTGCCAAGGCAGCTGTCTGCCCGATTAAAACATCGGGCGGCGCAGCGGTAGAGTTGCTGCCTCACAGCGCCAGAGACCCGGGTTCGATCCCGACTACGGGCGCTGTCTGTACGGAGTTTGTACGTTCTCGCCGAGACTGTGTGGATTTTCTCCGGGTGCTCCGGTTTCCTCCCACACTCCACAGACGTACAGATTTGTGGGTTAGAAACATGAAGAACATAGAAAAATAGGTGCAGGAGGAGGCCATTCGGCCCTTCGAGCCAGCACTGCCATTCAATATGATCATGGCTGATCATCTAAAATGAGTACCCCGTTTTTTCCCCCTCTGTCCCTCGATTCCTTTAGCCCTAAGACCTAAATCTAACGCTTGAAAACAAGGTTTTTTGACTTTGGAAAAAAATTGGCTTTGGTAAAAATTGTAAATAGTCCCTAGCGTGTGTAGGATAGCGTAAATGTGCGGGGATCGCTGGTCGGCACAGGCTCGGTGGGCCGTAGGGCCTGTTTCTGTGCTGTATCTCTAACACTACAAAAACTACAAACTAATTTTTCCTCGTGGGAGAAAAACCCTTCGTGAATTCCAGGGTAATCTTTAAAGAATTGTGGTTGAGACACAGATTATACAGGCAATTGAGGAAAAAGCAATACTGATTTTTTATTAACCGTGGTAATAATATATAAGAGTCAAGAGGCTTATTTCTTTCTGGGAGGAAACGAACTTGGACAGAAAAAAGAACACTTTATATACTTGTTGGAATCATTTTATGACTGCCAACAATTTGCGGTGGTGCAGCTGGTATTGCTGCTGCCTTGCAGTGCCAGAGACCCGGGTTCGATCCTGACCTCCAGTGCCGACCTCCTGTGTGGAGTTTGCCTGTTCTCCCCGCGACCGCATGGCTTTTCTCCGGGTGCTCCGGTTTCCTCCCACGCCCTGAAGACGTGCGGGTTTGTAGGTTAATTGGCCCTCTGTAAATTGCCCCCGAGTGTGTAGGAAGTGGGCTAGCATAGCACCAGCGTGAATGGGAGATCAATGGCCGGTGTGGGCTGAAAGGCCTGTGTCCATGCTACAACTCTGAGCTAAACTCAACTCAAGCATTTTGCTTTCGGGACTGGTTAGGAGCAACTGGTGTGTTTAATTCTCGGAAAATGGTATCCATCTGATTTTCGAACAAGCAGAGCAAGTCATATATGCCATCGTAATGATGACTGATTGAACATTGATCAGTCAAGTACGGTGTGTGAATGATGGAAGGAGACGCAGCGATTTCGGATCTCTGGGCCTCACAGCCTGGACTCTTCTCCCTTCTGGTATAAACAAGGGGCAAAAGTCCCTTGAGAACCGGCTGTGTTTAAGAACCAAATGGGAATAGCTTGGATCAAGGGTTCCCAACCTGGGGTGAATTTACCCCAGCAGGTAAATTTCACCTACCCAGGCAGGGGGTAAATTTATTAATTCTGGATTTGTACGTATTTTTTTTTTTCTCATTAACTGGCCGTTTTTGGTTCTGGTAAACCGATATCTGTTCATCATTAGTTGTTCATAAATATGCGCCAACCAGCGATCCCCGCACATTTACGCTACCCTACACACGCTGGGGACAATTTACAATTTTTACCAAAGCCAATTTGTTCCAAAGTCAAAAAACCTTGTTTTCAAGCGTTAGATTTAGGTCTTAGGGCTAAAGAAATCGAGGGACATAGGGAAATAAAACGGGGTACTCATTTTAGATGATCAGCCATGATCATATTGAATGGCAGTGCTGGCTCAAAGGGCCGAATGGCCTACTCCTGCACCTATTTTTCAATGCCTTCGTGTTTCTAACCTACAAATCTGTACATCTGTGGAGTGTGGGAGGAAACCGGAGCACCCGGAGAAAACCCACGCAGTCTCGGCGAGAATGTACAAACTCATGTCTGACATGGACAAGTTATTTTGGCGTTTCAGTTCAGTTTATTGTCCCGTGTACCGAGGTACGGGGGAAAGCTTTGCTGTGTTCTAACCAGTCAGCGGAAAGACCGTACATGATTACAATCGAGCCATTTGCAGTGTATGGATACAAGATAAGGGAATAGTTTTTAAGAAGGAACTGCAGATGCTGGAAAATCAATGGTAGACAAAAGTGCTGGAGACACTCAGCGGGTGAGGCAGCGTCTATGGAGCGAAGGAAATAGGCAACGTTTCGGGCCGAAACCCCTAAGGGGTTTCGGCCCGAAACGTTGCCTATTTCCTAAGGGGTTTTGGCCCGAAACGTTGCCTATTTTCTAAGGGATTTCGGCCGGAAACGTTGCCTTTTTCCTTCGCTCCATAGATGCTGCCGCACCCGCTGAGTTTCTCCAGCACTTTTGTCTACCCGAGATAAGGGAATAATGTTTAGTGCAAGGTAAAGCCAGCAAAGTCCGAACAAAGATAGTCCGAGTGTCTCCAGTGGGGTAGATAGTAGTTGCCAGTTGACAGTAGTAGCTAGTTGTAAAGAGCACTGCTCTGTGGCTGTGGTGGGATGGTTCAGCTGCCTGGTAACAGCTGGGAGATGGGCCGAAGGGCCCTATTTCTGTGTTGGATGGCTCCACGATTCCCTGACTCTTAAAAGAAAGCAGCAGGCTGTTTTTGCAAGATTATGTTGTAATTGTTGGCCTCCAGTTGCCTCTCTTTATATAGGGTGGCAGTGATGTAACGCACAAACCTGGGCCAAGACCGTAAAGTGAATTAGTAATTTAAGGAGTGTGCTGGAAGATCCCTTTTCTCCACTTACAATGACTTCAAGACATCTCTGGGAGATTAAATGTATAAAGGGGCCTCTGTCAAACTCCAGTGGATTAACTTCCATTAGTTGCCATGGACGATGAGTCATGGGCGATGTTCTTTAGTCAGAGGGTGGTGAATCTGTGGAAATTTGTGGATGCCAAGTCGATGGATATTTTTACAGCAGAGATAGATAGATAGATTCTTGATTAGTGCGGGTGTCAGGGGTTATGGGGAGAAGGCAGGAGAGATAGATCAGCCATGGTTGAATGACGGAGAAGACTTGATGGACCGAATGGCCTAATTCTGCTCCTATCCCTTGCGACCTCACAAGGGCTAGATTGTAGTAGGCTTTAGCTTTAGACTCAAGAAAATGAGGAGATGTTCCTTAAATAAGACTAGAGTTTTTGCCATGTGGCCACATGGTGGAGTTATGTTGCTATTGGGGGAGGGGGCAATGCAAGGCCAGGGGAAAATTTGGGTGTGATAAAGGTGTTTTGATGCCTTGATATTGGCTCAAGCGGAAGGACCATTGTTGGAAAGTTAGAGGCACATTGAAGCTGCGTAGGTTCATACCTTCTCGGAGCAGAACCTCTGACACCCGTATTAATCTAGTGTAGATGGGACATGTTGGCCAGTGTGGGCAAGTTGGGCCAAAAGGCCTGGGCTCTCCCACTAGTGGAAACATCCTCTCCACATTCATTCTATCCAAGCCTTTCACCACCTATCTCTGCCTTAATAATATACATTAACTTGGGCTCCACAGCCTTCTGTTTCAGGCCAAGACTCTTTTTCAGTCCCTTCACATGTGTGGTGGATTTTCTCTGCATCCCACTGAGATGGATTTTTGTACCAGGGCCTTAAAGGCCTGTCCCACTTGACAATTTTTTCGGCGACTGACGTATCAGGTCACCGAAAAAACTTGCGGCGTGACGAAGTATTGACGCGCGGTGTTTTTGAAATGTTCGCCAAGTGGGACGGGTTCCTTTAACTTAGCAACAATCTTGTCCGCTTGCAATTCTCCCTGGGGCCATGCTAATGGGTCCACGTGCAAACATAACACTCCCAGACATCAGACCGGGTGTCTACGGGGAGAGAGAGAGAGGGGGGGGGGGGGGAGGGAGATAGCTGTCAGCACTGGAACACTGGGAACTGTCTAGCGTGCGGACGGATGGGCCTGTGCCGTTTTAATGAAGGCTGTGTCGGTACCCGGTGCAGAGGGTCAGCAGGCCTGACACTTCCGCACAGCCACCGCTGCTGGGCCTGTGACATTTCTGCTGCACTGGTGGCAGTGGGAACAATGGCCGTCGACGGCCCTCCCCACCTGCGAATCAATCTGCTCCGGAGCAGAACACCAGCCACACCGCTTCAACTTAGAAACATAGATCATAGAAAGATAGGTGCAGGAATAAGAAGGGTCTTGACCCGAAACATTACCTATTCCTTCGCTCCAGAGATGCTGCCTCGCCCGCTGAGTTTCTCCAGCATTTATGTCTACCTTAGGATTCAGGAATAGGCCATTTACCCCTTCGAGCCAGCACCGCCATTCAATATGATCATGGCTGATCATCTAAAATCAGTCCCCCGTTCCTGCTTTTTTTCCCCCAGATCCCTTGATTCCATTAGCCCTGAGAGGTGAATCTAACTCTCTCTTGAAAACATCCAGTGAATTGGCCTCCACTGCCTTCTGTGGCAGAGAATTCCACTGATTCACAACTCTCTGGGTGAAAAACATGTTTTCCTCATCTCAGTCCTAAATGGCTTACCCCTTATTCTTAAACTGTGACCCCTGGTTCTGGACTCCCACAACATGGGGAAAGTTTTTCCTGCAACTAAATTTAGCTTAGAGATACAGTGCAGACACAGGCCCTTCAGCCCATCGGGTCCGCATCGACCAGTGATCCCCGCACACAGTCTTGGAATTTAATGCGGATAAATGTGAGGTTATCCACTTTGGTGGCAAAAACAGGAGGGTAGACTATTATCTGAATGGTGGCCGATTAGGAAAAGGGGAGATGCAACGAGACCTGGGTGTCATGGTACACCAGTCATTGAAAGTAGGCATGCAGGTGCAGCAGGCTGTGAAGAAAGCGAATGGTATGTTGGCATTCATAGCAAAATGGATTTGAGTATAGGAGCAGGGAGGTTCTACTGCAGTTGTACAGGGTCTGGGTGAGACCACACCTGGAGTATTGCGTACAGTTTTGGTCTCCAAATCTGAGGAAAGACATTCTTGCCATAGAGGGAGCACAGAGAAGGATCACCAGACTGATTCCTGGGATGTCAGGACTTTCATATGAGGAAAGACTGGATAGACTCGGCTTGTACTCGCTGGAATTTAGAGATTGAGGGGGAATCTTATAGAAACTTACAAAATTCTTAAGGGGTTGGACAGGCTAGATGCAGGAAGATTGTTCCCGATGTTGGGGAAGTCCAGGACAAGGGGTCACAGTTTAAGGATAAGGGGGAAGTCTTTTAGGACTGAGATGAGAAAAACATTTTTCACACAGAGAGTGGTGAGTCTGTGGAATTCTCTGCCACAGAAGGTAGTTGAGGCCAGTTCATTGGCTATATTTAAGAGGGAGTTAGATGTGGCCCTTGTGGCTAAAGGGATCGGGGGGTATCGAGAGAAGGCAGGTACGGGATACTGAGTTAGATAATCAGCCATGATCATATTGGATGATCAGGCTCGAAGGGCCGAATGGCCTACTCCTGCACCTATTTTCAATGTTTCTATGCCGACAATTAACCTACAAACCTGTACATCTTTGGAGTGTGGGAGGAAACAGAAGGTCTCGGAGTAATCCCACACGGCCAGTTTCTGCACTCTATCTCTAAACTAAAGGGTCTCGGCCCGAAACGTCACCTATTACTTTTATCCAGAGGTGTTGCCTGACCCACTGAGTTACTCCAGCATTTTGTGTCTTATCTTCAGTGTAAACCGGCATCTGCAGTTCCTTCCAACACATTGGTATCAGTATTGTTCTATTGACATCACCCGTGTCGAGATGGTTTCACTATTTGCATTCATATATCCCTTTGTAAGTACCTCTTCCACAGCCAACAATGGACCATTGTGGGCTCCACCTTTTTTGCTCATCGGTGCCGGCTCTGATTTGTTCTGGACGTTTCCATACCTCTCGTTTCCCTCTCCCCTGACTCTCAGTCTGAAGAAGGGCCTCGACCCGAAACCTCACCCATTCCTTCTCTCCAGGGGTGCTGCATGACCCCGCTGAGTTACTCCAGCGTTTTGTGTCTATCTCCGGTGTAAACCAGCACCTGCAGTTCCTTCCTGCACATTTTGTCTGCGCTACAACGAGCAGCTTTGTGGACAGCATGCGACGGCACCAGAGGCCCGGGTTTGATCCTGACCTTGGTTGCTGCCCTGTGTGGAGTTTGCACGCTCTCACTATGGCCAAGTGGGTTTCCTCCGGGTGCTCCTTGGTTCCCTCCCACATTGCAAAGACATGCGGGTTTGCCAGTTAGTCAGTTGGCCCTAATGTGCCGGGAGAGGATGAGAAAGTGGGATAACAGAGAACTAGTATGAACGGGTGATCAGTCTTTGGTGGGGGTAGATAAAAATGCTGGAGAAACCCAGCGGGTGAGGGAAGGCGAGGGTCTCGACCCGAAATGTCACCTTTTCCTTCGCTCCATGGAAGCTGCCTCACCCGCTGAGTTTCTCCAGCATTTTTATCTACCGTCGATTTTTCCAGCATCTGCAGTTCCTTCTTAAACAAACTGCATGTTCTGGTATGCTTGTTGCCTTCCACTGCAGGCAGTAAACCTGCCAGTTCGTACGCCTCCAGACTGATTACCTCTGGATGTCCTCCAATCAGTGCAACAATGGTTATCATAAAAGTAATAATCCATACGCTGCTTATATTTGGCTCATAAAACCCAATATCAGCCCATCTGCTAAAGAGTCAATGTCTTTTTCATTATGAAATATCGCTCAAGACGGGAAAATAATAGAGTTGAAGCGATGGAGAGGTTCCTGGTTGTTTCGCCCTATAATTTCTACATTTATGTAGGTCATTTATAACGTTCAAGCATGCTTTCCCCACAATGAATAAAGTCCTTTCAATAAATCGATTGTGAAGTGAGTCGGCACACCATCCATTTTGTACGCAGCAAGATCGTGAGAGGCTGTGGCACGGTGGCGCAGCGGCAGAGTTGCCAGAGACCCGGGTTCCATCCTGACTACGGGCGCTGTCTGTACGGAGTTTGTACCTTCTCCCCGTGACCGGCGTGGGTTTTCTCCGTAGCTCCGGTTTTCTCCCACACCCCGAAGACGTGCAGGTTTGTAGGTTAATTGGCTTTGGCACGATTGCAAATTGTCCCGAGTGTGCGTAGGATTGTGTTAGTGTGCGGGGAGCGCTGGCCGGCCTGGACTCAGTGGGCCTACCCGCGCTGTATATCTAAAACAAAAAAAAACATAGAGCTCGTGTGAATAAGCGATCGATGGTCGGCTTGCGCTTGGTGGGCCTGTGATATCTAGGCCGAAGGGCCTGTTTCTCTGCTGTACCTCAGATGTAGAGTCTAAAAATAAACGTCACCTATCCATGTCCTCCAGAGATGCTGCCTGACCCGCTGAGTTACTCCAGCGCTGTGTGTGTGGGCCAAGCTGAGCTAAACTCTGATGAGGCTCTTGATTGTGCAAGGGGAGGCCTCTGACTTGAGGAGCAGTTCTCCCACGGCCGGTAGTGTACAGTCTGGTTGGTCGCTGCCTCTACTGCTGCAGAGTGTGGATCTTGGCGCAGTGGGCCCGTTGTTCCCAGCCAGTGCCAATGCCTTCTGACTGATGCCCTGCCGCGGACCAAGTGCTCCCGGCCAATGGCAAGACCACACTATTCCACCACACGTTCCCCCATAACACCACAGACGGCTTGTGGCCAAGCCCTCTATGTGCGACTTGCCCGCGTACCCGCTTGGGTAATGCATGACGCTTCCGACCACGTTGGCGGAACAGTCTCGTTTTAGTTTAGTTTAGTTCAGAGATACCGAGCGGAAAATGGCCCTTCGCCCCGCCGTGTTGTGGTAGATTATTGTCACGTGTACCGAGAGATTCAGTGAAAAGTCCACCCCGACCAGCAATCCCCGCAGGTTAACACTGTCCTACAGACCATTTACAGGGTTGCTGACTTACACCGCCAAAGACCCGGGTTTGATCCTGACTACGGGTGCTGCCTGCATTCAGGTCTGAAGAACGGGTGGCGTTTCGGGTCGAGACCCTTCGGGCTCAGTCTTCAGGTCAAAAGGAAGGGTCTCGACCCGAAACGTCACCCATTCCTTCTCTCCGGAGATGCTGCCTGTCCCGCTGAGTTAATCCAGCTTTTTGTGTCCACCTTCGGTTAAAACAGATTAAAGATTACCTGGTGTTTTGAGCGTGGGAGCTTGTGTGCGTTACGCAGGCCACCAGACGGTATTGCTGTGTTTAAACAATAAATAAATAAAACGTGCTTATTGTTGTCTGGGGGGGGGAGGAGATAACATTGTTCATGTCATGCACACTTGCCATCGGCCAGCCAGGGAACCCTGGTGTGGGGACTGGGGTCCGATAGTGGTGCATTGCGGTCAGTAACTCTGGGCGGAGGGACCATCCTGTCCCACTCCTCTGTTCCACCCGGCCCCGTGTGCGTGTGCGTGCGCTGCCCACGCACAGCCCGTCACAGCGCGGCCACACGGGGGAGGCCGTGGGAGAGTGGGGGCTGTCCCGAAGGATGCGCTCCTTCCGCCGCTTACAACTTGGCGCTCGGGTTCAGAGTGCCCAGGCACCTATGGCTTGTGTGGGAAAATGACCCCCACCCTCCGGTCTCCGTCGGCCAGTGATGTGATGGACGCGGGGGTCTGGACCAATCGCTGAAAAGTTCCGCCCCCCCCCCCCCGGAACGTCATGTCCGCTATTTGACTTTTCGGCAGATCGGCCTTTCGGTGAGTTTGCTTTTCGGCCTCGTTTCCGTTCGGTTATTTAGCTTCCACTTCTTTGCTTTGGCCTCCCGTCCTTCGACGCCACGTCCGGGTACCCTGTCCGGCACCCGGGGCCAACTCATCATTCACCCGGCCATGGCCCAGTCGGTCAACGAATTGCCGCCGGGAATTTGTCCGGCATCTTGAGCTTTTGTCCCATTTATATGGAGTGAGAAAGTTGGCGACCCTAGAGATGACCCAGGATGGGCACGTGGGAGTGGCAGGTGGCAGCATTCTTACAGACACACTCCCGCCCCAATGCGGGCTGTCCCACAAGCAGAGTTTAACGGTCTTGTACTGTGGTAAACACCGGGGTCAAGTTGCAGACAGCAGGCTTTGTACAACAGTAATGTGATAATGATCAGATAATCTGCGTAAATGCTGTGGGTTGAAAGACATTGGTTGGCTGGAACTTCAGCGAGAACATCGCTGCTCTTCCAAAATAGCACCGTGGATGTTTTACAAACCCCACGAGTGAACAGACCTTGGGCCAGGACAGTGTAAGAAGGAACTGCAGATGCTGGATTAAACCGGAGATAGACACAAAATGCTGGAGTAACTCGGCGGGGCAGGCAGCATCTCTGGAGAGAAGGGAATGGGCGACGTTTCGGGTCGAGACCCTTCTTCAGATAGTCTTGGGTTACTCCAGCTTTTTGTGTCTATCTTGGGCCTGGACAGAGTGGACGTGGAGAGGACGTCTCCACTAGTTGGAGAGTCTAGGACCACAGTTCACAGCCTCAGAATAAAAGGACGTTCCTTTAGAAAGGAGGAGGAATTTCTTTAGCCAGAGGGTGGTGAATCTGTGGAATTCATTGCTGCAGATTTGTAAGGCGCAGATTGACAGAGTATTGATTAGTGCGGGTGTAGGGGGTTATGGGGAGAAGGCAGGAGGATGGGGTTGAGAGGGAAAGATAGATCTGCCATGATTGAATGGTGGAGTGGACTTGATGGGCCGAATGGCCTAATCCAGCTCCTAGAACATATTAACTTTTGTCTGTTTTTCTATGTTCTCTGAACAATAGCATTTTCCAGATCTTCACACACTCCAAAGACATACATGTTTGCAGGCTAATTTGGCTTGGTGTCATTGTAAACTGTCCCTGGTGTTGAGGTTAAAGTTTATCTGGTGGGCTGTAGGGCCTGTTTCCACAAAGTATCTCTAAACTAACCTAAACTTATAAATTTATCTCATCCGATTTCATAAGAGAGAACCCAGCCGCGATTTTTCTACTCCAATCTCTAGAGAGGGATTCTGTCTCACAACCTGCTACCGCAGGTGAAGAAGTCATCCAGGAAGGCATATCTGACTGGCGTTGCACCGCATACCTTGGTTTGTACTATCATGATCTGGCTAGGCAGCTGGAGACCCGGGTTCGATCCTGACTACCTGACAGGTGCTGTCTGTGCGGAGTTTATACGTTGTCTCCGGGTGCTCCGGTTTCCTCCCACACTCCGAAGAAGTGCGGGTTTACAGGTTCATTGGCCTCTGTAAAGTGCCCCTAGAGTATAGGAGGGACCAATGGTCGGTGTAGACTCGGTGGGCCGAAGGGCCTGTTTCCACGCTGTTTCAGGGGCCACAGGTTAAGAATAAGGGGGGGTTGGCCATTTAGAACGGAGATAGGGGAAAACCTTTTTCACCCAGAGAGTTGTGAATCTGTTGAATTCTCTGCCTCGGAAGGCCGATTCTCTGGATGCTTTCAAGAGAGAGTTAGATAGAGGTCTTAAAGATAGCGGAGTCAGGGGATATGGGGAGAAGGCAGGAACGGGGCTGATTGGGGATGATCAGCCATGATCACCTTGAATGGCGGTGCTGGCTCGAAGGGCTGAATGGCCTCCTCCTGCACCTATTGTCTAACCATGAAACATAGAACAGTACAGCACCGAATCAGGCCCTTCGGCCCACACTATCTGTGTTGTACATCTTCTTCTTGCGTATGGCGTGCACGGTAGGTCAAGGGAGAGAGGGAGAGGGAGAGACAGCGAGAGACCCAGAGAGTTGACACAGAGAGAGGATGATTGTCGGGTGGTTGCATTAATCGAAACAGGGTGGGCCACGTGAAGGTTGAACTTGATGCCAGGCTACGCTAATCTCATCTGCCTGCACGTGATCCATATCCTTCCATTTCCCCAACTATCCATGTGCCTATCTAAAGGCCTCTTTAATTGCCAGGAACATACCGGCTTCCATCACCACCCCTGGCAGCAGGTTCCACGCCCTCACCGCTCTGTGTTAAAAAAAACAACCTGTCCCGCACATCTCGTTTAAACTTTGCCCCTCTCACCTTGAAGCTGTGTCCTCCAGTCTCTGACGTGAGATGCCTGTAAATGGCTCGATTGCAATCATGTATTGTCTTTCCGCAGACCGGTTAGCTTTTCGCTGTACCGTCCTCTTCTTCTTCTTGCGTCTGGCGCGCGCGGCCTAAAGTTGCAAGGCAACCTGTTCGGTTTGATCTTCTGTTTGTGCGCGCCAGATTTGATTGCATTCGTCGAAACAGGGCGGACCACGTGAAGGTTGCAATCTCCCGCCTCTTCCCTGCACCTCGGTACACGTGACAATAAACCGAACTGTGAATTGTAATATAGAAACACAGAAAACGGGTGCAGCAGGTGGCCATTCGGCCCTTCGACCCAGCACCGCCATTCATTGTGATCATGGCTGACCGTCCCCAATCAATAACCCGTGCCTGCCTTCTCCCCACATCCCTTGATTCCACCAGCCCCGAGAGCTCTATCTAACTCTTTCTTAAATCCATCCAGTGATTTGGCCTCCACTACCCTCTGGCAAGGAATTCCATAAATTCACAACTCTCTGCGTGAAAAAGTTTTTTCTCACCTCAGTCTTAAATGGCCTCCCCTTTATTCTAAGACTGTGGCCCCTGGTTCTGGACTCGCCCAACATTTTTGATAATTTATCGCCCGTGCACTTGTTGTGTTGTCCCGTCAACGATCCCAGTAAAGCTGCAGCGAGTAAGGATTTAATTGTTTGAGAAGGAACTGTAGATGCTGGAAAATCGAAGGTGGACAAAAATGCTGGTGTAAACTCAGCGGGTGAGGCAGCATCTATGGAGCGAAGGCAATGGGCAACGTTTTGGGTCGAGACCCTTCTTCTGGATTTAATTGTCCTGGCCCCTTGTGCGTGTAACAATTAAAACCTCTTTACACTTGACTGTGCAATATATCGGGCTGAAATGTGGCAGGGAGCCAGGAATGTAGCAACAACTTCACCATTGCAGGATTTTATTTCTCCAAAACACTCTGTATATATTTTTTTGCCAGTTCACAGTAAGTGCTGCAGTTAACATTTTTTTCCAGAGGTCTCACTCGAACATCACTCTTCCGAAGTTGTGGTTTATGCAGTTGTTTATGCCAAAAATACAGTTTTCCTGGCAGTGATCGGCCGTCGATCATACACCAGCCGGGCTCAGCTTCCACCGCGGACGTTGACCAGATATTTCGGGCACCCCATCTGAACGTAGCCAGTCCTCAGCCGACGAGGTCGTGAGCTCCCTCCTTTCCCAGCAGAGCTCCCAGCATTGTGCTCAAAACACGAAAACCACCCTCTACCGCACGTCGCCTACAACCCTCACCAACTTCTACAGATGCTCCGTTGGTAGATAGCATTTTATCAGGATGCCTCACAGCTTGGTTTGCGAGCAGCTCCAGCCAAGACCGCAGCCATTTGTGGATGCTGCCCAGACCTCCCTTCCATTCTGAGGATGGGTCTCAACCCGAAACGTCACCTGCTTCCTTTCTCCAGAGATGCTGCCTGACCCGCTGGGTTACTCCAGCTTTTTGTGTCTATCACCCTTCCATAGGCTCCATCTACACCTCACGCTGCCTCGGCAAGGCCAGCAGCATCATCTAGGATGAGTCGCACCCCGGCCCCCACTCCCTCTTCTCCACTCTCCCATCGGACAAAAGGCACAGAAGTGTGAAAACGCACACCTCCAGAATCAGGGACAGTTTCTTCCCAGCTGTTATCAGGCAACTGAACCTTCGGACCACAACCAGAGAGCGGTCCTGAACTACTATCTACCTCGTTGGTGACCCTCGGACTATCTTTGATCGGACTTTGCTGGCTTTACCTTGCACCGAACGTTATTCCCTCGTCAAAAACACTGTGAATGACTCGTTTGTAATCATGTATTTGTCTTTTGGCTGACTGGTTGACACGCAACAAAAGCTTTTCACTGTACCTCGGTACATGTGACAATAAGCTAAACTAACAAACTAATATTGCAGGCACCCCATCCGTACACAACCCGTCCTCAGCTAATGAGAACAGGAGCTCCCTCCTTCCTCAACTGAGCCCCCTGCACTGTTAATAACTCCGAGCCAAGCCCACATTAAAAATTATTCGGCAAGTCAGCAAGTCAGACAGCATCTGTGGATGGAATGGGTAGGTCCTTCCAATTGCCGGCCTCAAACGTCCCTCCCAGAGATGCTGGCTGATCCGCTGAGTTACTCCAGCACCTGGTGTCTTTTTATCTATGCAAGATTCAAACATCTGCAGGAAGTGGTGGCAAAACCAGGCAACTCTTGGCCATGGTCCTGGCTGACCGCTTCCATACGCCTTGTACATAACTGGGGATTGGGCTTATGTATAGTAACACTTTACTGAACTCTATGCAAAAATATAACCTCACCACTTCTGTACATGTAGTAGGAACCAATAAAGAACCATTCTGAAGAAGGGTCTCGACCCGAAACGTCGCCAATTCCTTCTCTCCAGAGATGCTGCCTTACCCGCTGAGTTACTCCAGCTTTTTGTGTCTACCTTACAAACTATTGAAACATTTGTGAGGCGCAGCGGTAGAGTTGCTGCCTGACAGCGACGGAGATCCGGGTTCGATGCTGCCTACGGGCGCGGTCTGTAATGGCGTTTGTACGTTCTCCCCGTGACCCGCGTGGGATTTCTCAGGGATCTCCCGTTTCCTCCCACACTCTGAAGACGTACAGGTTTGTAGGCTAATTGGCTTAGGTAAAAATTGTAAAGTGTGTGTGTGTAGGGTAGTGTTAAGGGGCTGTCCCACTGTACGAGCTAATTCAAGAGTTCTCCCGAGTTCTTCTGATTCGAAATCGGAGAATTATGGTAATAGCCGCTTGTAGGTACTTGGGGCTTTCTTGGACATTTTCCAACATTTGAATAATCTTCACGCGCTTACCGCATTTCCCGAGTACCTGCCGTTAGCGTTACGAGCCGCTAAGAGACGTCCCCGAGCTCCGACGTACCCGCTACGTACATTCTACGTGCTTACCACGAGTTTGATTTTTTTTTAAAACTCGGGTGAGCTCTTGAATTGCCTCGTACAGTGGGACAGGGCCTTTAGTGTGTGAGGATCGCTGGCCCGTTTCTGCGCTGTATCTCTGAACTATAAGCTGAAGGATGTGGAATCGTATTTTTTCCGACATAAGGTTGAGCAAGATTGATGGGAGGTGGCGTTCCTTGATGCCACTGATGTCACCGCTCGTTGCTGTGGTAACCTTTCTCCTGCAGCACCGAGCTCTGCAGTGCATGGCTTGTTTTTGCCATCTTGACCTTCTAGATTGTCCACCTGACGGAAGACAGTGATGCCTTCGTGGGCCAATCTCGGCTGCCATCTATAGACTAATGAATGAATGAATGGATAGGTTTATTGGCCAAGTATTCACATACAAGGAATTTGCCTTGGTGCTCCGCCCGCAAGTGACAACATGACATACAGTGACAGTTAGGAATGACACGTAAAACATTGTACATTAATAATAACACATTATCGATTAAACATGTGAATTATATACAATACCAGAGCAAAAGGAGGCTACAGATTTTTGGTTATTGAGTAGAGCTACTGCTTGTGGGGAATAAAAACTGTTTTTGTGTCTGGCTGCGGCAGCTTTGACAGTCCGGAGTCGCCTTCCAGAGGGAAGTGATTCAAAGAGTTTGTGGGCAGGGTGAGAGGGGTCGGAGATGATCTTGCCCGCTCGCTTCCTGGCCCGCGCAGTGTACAGTTCATCAACGGAGGGAAGGTTGCAGCCAACAACCCTCTCGGCTGACCGGACGATTCGCTGCGGCCTCCGGACGTCGTGCTCGGTGGCTGACCAGTCGGCGGAAAGACAATACACGATTACAATCGAGCCGTTTACAGTGTACAGATACATGATAAGGGAATAACGTTTAGTGCAAGGTAAAGCCAGCAAAGTGCGGTCATGGATAGTCCGAGGGTCACCAATGAGGTAGATAATAGTTCAGGACAGCTCTCTGGTTGTGGTAAGGTGGTTCAGTTGCTTGATGACAGCTGGGATGAAACTGTGCCTGAATCTGGAGGTGTGCGTTTTCACACTTCTATACCTTGTCATGTTGCAGTCATATGAGACAGTGTGGCCACATTGAGAGTATTTTGCTCAGTTCTGCGCACCGTGTTAGAGGAAAGATGTCGTCAAGTTGGAAAGGGGACAGAGACGATTTACGAGGATGTTGCCAGGACTAGAGGGTGTGAGCTACAGGGAGAGGTTGAGCAGGCTGGGACTCTATTCCTTGGAGCGTAGGAGGATGAGGGGTGATCTTGTAGAGGTGTACAAGATCATGAGAGGAGTAGACGCACAGAGTAGGGGAATCGAGAATCAGAGGACATAGGTTTAAGGTGAGGGGGGGAAATATTTAATAGGAATCTGAGGAGTGACATCTTCACTCAAAGGGTGGTGGGTGTATGGACCTGCCAGAGGAGGTAGTTGAGGCAGGGACTATTGTGACGTTTAAAAGACGATTAGACAGGTACATGGATATAGGGCAGGTTTAGACGGATATGAGCCAAATGCAGTCAGGTGGGGCTAGTGTAGACATGTTGGTCGCTGTGGGCAAGATCGGCCAAAGGGGCCTGTTATCTTGCCGTTTAAGAAAGAACTGCAGATGATGGAAAAAATCGAAGGTAGACAAAAAAAACTGGAGAAACTCGGCGGGTGAGGAAGCATCTATGGAGCGAAGGAATAGGCGACGTTTCGGGTCAAGACCCTTCTTCATACCAGTCTGATTTTTCCTTCATCTGTAGTTCTTTCTTAAACAGCAAGATAACAGGCACCTTGAGTCTGAAGGAGGGTCTCGACCCGAAACGTCGCCAATTCCTTCGCTCCATAGATGCTGCCTCACCCGCTGAGTTGTCTCCAGCATATGACACAAAGTGCTGGAGTAACAGTAAGCAAGGCGGCATCTCTGGGCGACATGAAATGGTGATGTTTCGTAGAAACATAGACAATAGGTGCAGGAGTAGGCCATTCGGCCCTTCGAGCCAGCACAGCCATTCACTATGATCATGGCCGATCATCCACAATCAGTGCCCCGTTCCTGCCTTCTCCCCATATCCCTTGATTCCGTTAGCCCTAAGAGCTAAATCTAACTCTCTCTTGAAAACATCCAGTGAATCGGCCTCCACTGCCTTCTGTGGCAGAGAATTCCACAGATTCACAACTCTCTGGGTGAAAAACTTTTTCCTCATCTCAGTCCTAAATGGCCGACCCCTTATTCTTAAACTGTGACCCCTGATTCTGGACTCCCAACATCGGGAACATGTTTCCTGCATCTACCCTGTCCAATCCCTCAATAATTTTGTTTCAATAAGATCCTCTCTGATTTCATAAGTTTGTAAGTCATCGAACGTAGTGTGTGTGTGTGTGTGTGTGGGTGATAGTGTTAGTGTACAAGGTGATCGCTGGTCGGCTCAGACGCAGCGTGCCAAAGGGCCTGTTTCCACGTCGTATCTCCAATCCTTAAACTCAGTCAGCCCCAATAGCAAAGGTTCGTGGAAATATATTGAAGACAGACACACAAGAAGCCGGAGTAACTCAGCGGGACAGGCAGCATCTCGGGAGAGAAGGGATGGGGGACATTTCGGGTCAAGACCCTTCCTCAGACCGGTTAGGGACAAGGGGAACGAGAGATATAGGCGGTGATGTGGAGAGATAATGAACAATGAATGAAAGATAATGCATAAAAGTAACGATGATAAAGGAAACGGGCCATTGTTAGCTGTTTTTTTGGGTGAGAGCGGGACGCTGGTGGACTTGGGTGGGGGAGGGATAGAGAGAGAGGGAATGCCGGGGCTACCCGAAGTGAGAGAAATCAATATTCGTACCACTGCGCTGTAAGCTGCCCAAGCGAAATATATTGAGCCATGTTTTAGAATCCCAGCTGGATAAAGAAACTACTGTCAGGTCCAAGCGTCCAGGCACGGAGTCAACAGTGAATTGGTTGACATTCCAAACTTGTGGGAGCTAAATGCCAGCCGGCAGACATTCCGCTGTGTAGCACAGGCAGGTTTCAATCCACAATGCCCCAGGGCATGTTCTGCGCAGTATTGTCCCTGGCACTGTGCTTAGTTGTATGGCGTGCCATTGTTCAAAGGAACCACCGACCCGTAGTTTTCTGTGCCAACTAGCAGTGCCCGACAGGAAATAGCGGAGACAACTCTGAAGAAGAGAATCGTCACTATCCATTTTCTCCACGGATGCTGACCGACCCATTGAGTTCCTCCAGCAGTTTGTGTTTTGATCACGACCTCTTTAGACAATAGACAACAGGTGCAGGAGTAGGCCATTCGGCCCTTCGAGCCAGCACCGCCATTCAATGTGATCTTCTTCTTCTCCTTCCTCTTTCGTGTGGCGTGCGCAGCCTAAAGTTGTTGGACTAAACTTGTTCTATTTGATCTTCCGCTTGTGCACGGCGAGTTGATTGCATTAGTCGAAACAGGGCGGACCACGTGAAGGTTGCAATCTTCCACCCCACTCAATGTGATCATGGCTGATCATCCCCAATCAGTACCCCGTTCCTGCCTTCTCCCCATGTCCCCTGACCCCGCTATCTTTAAGAGCCCTGTCTAGCTCTCTCTTGAAAGTATCCAGAGAACCGGCCTCCACCGCCCTCTGAGGCAGAGAGTTCCACAGACTGAATTCTTCATGAGAATCTCTTGTGAGTCTCTCTCCTTGGTGCAGTAAACAAGATCAGTCTGAATAAGGGTCCCGATCCAAACTATGTTTTGTTGCGGGACGGCAAGGTGGCGCGGCGGTAGAGTTCTGCCTCGCAGCGCCAGAGACCCGGGTTCGATCCTGACTATGGGTGCTGTCTGTACGGAGTTTGTACGTTCTCCCCGTGACCTGCGCGGGTTTTCCCCCCCCCACACTCCAAAGACGTTCAGGTTTGTCGGTCAATTGGCTTTGGTACAATTGTAAGTGGGACCTGGTGTGTGTCGGATAGTGCTAGTATATGGGGCGATCTCCGGTCGGTGGGCCGAAGGGCCTGTTTCCACGGCGTGGCTCTGAAGTGGAAAGACAAGAAGAGTAGACACGAGGAACCGCAGGTGCTGGAATCTTGAGCAAAAAGCGCAAAGTGCTCAAGTAACTCAGAGGGGTCAGGCGGCATCTCTGGAGAACATAGATGGGGCAACGTTTCAGGACGGGATTCTTCATCAGACCGAAGAACGTTGTTTACAGATGACGGGAGAGGTCCGTGGAGAGAGAGAGAGAGAGAGAGAGCGCAGACGAGCTAAGTCATCAGAGCAAGTGACCTGTGCAAGCTGTGACCAAAATGCGCCTTCACTTTGCAGCAGTTTCTGTTTCATCAGTGCGTGGCACGGAGGCGCAGCGGTAGAGTTGCTGCCTTACAGCACTTGCGGCACCAGAGACCCGGGTTCGATCCCGACTACGGGCGCTGTCTGTACGGAGTTTGTACGTTCTCCCCGTGACCTGCGCGGGCTTTCTCCCAAAATCTTCGGTTTCCCCCCCCCCACACTCCAAAGACGTGCAGGATTGTAGGTTTAATTGGCTTGGGTTTGTCCACTTGGTGTAAGTGTAAGTTGTCCCTAGGGTGTGTTGGATATTGTTAGTGTGTGGGGAAACTGGCCAATAGACTATGGGTGCAGGAGTAGGCCATTTGGCCCTTCGTGCCAGCAGCGCCATTCAATGTGATCATGGCTGATCATCCCCAATCAGTACCCCGTTCCTGCCTTCTCCCCATATCCCTTGAATCCGCTATTGTTAAGCCCTATCTAGCTCGCTCTTGAAAGCATCCAGAGAACCGGCCTCCACCGCCCTCTGAGGCAGAGGATTCCACAGACTGAATTCCGCGGGCCGGGTTGGCCGAAGGGCGTGTTTCCGCGCCGCATCTCTGAAACTAAAATGTAAAACGGCCTGCAAGTGCAGTGGCAGCATCGCAAATCATCCTAATTAAGAGTGAAGAAAGACTGTCATCCATCCAGGAATCTGGAGCATGAAAGCCAAAGGGAAGAGGCGTCGCTCATTAACAAGTGCTTCTGACCTAGATTCCATGTTGTTTGGGAAGCTGACGCTGCCCGCGGACAGAATGGAATCGGAACGTCATTGAATATCTGACAGCGCTAATGGACCAGTGCGGCAGGATTTGGATTGCCGGCGTCCTGTGTCTGATTTTATTTGCAATTTTTGAGAGGACGTTTCCACTGGTGGGAGAGTCTAAGACCAGAGGTCACAGCCTCAGAATTGAAGGGCGCTCGTTTATAAAAGGTGGTTGAGAAGCAACTTCTTTATTCAGAGGGCGGTGAATCTGTGGAACTCATTGCCCCAGAGGGCTGCGGAGGCCCAAGTCAGTGGATATTTCTAAGGCAGAGGTAGATAGATTCTTCATTAGTGCGGGTGTCGGTTATGGGGAGAAGGATGGAGAATGGGGCTAGGAGGGGAGAGAGAGTTAGATAGATCAGCCGCAGTTGAATGGTGTAGACCTGATGGGCCGAATGGCCTAATTCTGCTCCTATCCCCTACAAGTGCGACGCTGAGAGTAAAAGATAGTTGCTTCCAGTGAATCTGAAGAGTTCTGATGGCGATCTGGTAGCTTGCCTGAGACTTGGATTCCCGCTGAACTTTCTGCTCATTTTTATTCACAGCACGTGAGGCTTTTGTGATGTCTGTGCAGAGAGGTCAGCAGGGCCTCGGTTAAGTGTTTCATCCAAAGAATGAGACGTCTAAGGGGGAAACCGCCATGCCAATGCTGCAGAAAATAGCTCACAAAATGCTGGAGTAACTCAATAGACAATGGGAGCAGGAGGAGGCCATTCAGCCCTTCGAGCCATTCAATGTGATCACGGCTGATCATCCCCACAATCAGTACCCCGCTCCTGCCTTCTTCCCATATCCCCTGACTCCGCTATCTTTAAGAGCCCTATCGAGCTCGCTCTTGAAAGTATCCAGAGAACCGGCCTCCACCGCCCTCCGATTCCACAGACTCGCCACTCTCTGTGTGAAACTCAGCGGGACAGGCAGCCTCTCTGGAGAGAAGGAATGGGTGACGTTTCCGGGTCGAGACCCTTCAGACTGAGGAGAGAGATGGACGCCGAGATATGGAGGGGGTAGGTGTGAAAACACAGCTCAAAGGGGAAGATGGTCAAGGAAATGTAGAATGGATCATTGTTGGCTGAGGGGATGGTGACTGCGAGGTGTACAATCAGTAATATTTAATCAGGAGGACCGTGGAACTGGTCAGAGATCCAGGATAGAGGATGGACGGAGAAAGAGGGAAAGCAAGGGTTATTGCCATTGCTATAATCTCACAGCCAAGGCACATCGTATTTTATCGTGGGAGATATCAAGCTGCGTTATCCGTGGTAAGGTGGCGCAGCGGGTAGAGCTGCTGCCTCGCCGTGCCAGCTATGTGGGTTTGATCCGACCTCTTGTGCTGCCTGTGTGGAGTTTGCACGTTTTCCCTGTGGCCCGCGTGGGGTTTTCTCCGGGTGCTCCGGTTTCCTTCCACACTCCAAAGGCGTCCAGATTTGTAGGTTAATTAGTTTTGGTAAGTTGCATAAAATGTCCCTCGTGTGTGTGTAGCATAGTGTTAGTGTTGATTGCGGGTCGGCACGGAGTCTGTGGGCCGAAGGGCCTGTTTCCACACTGTATCTCTATCTCTAAAGTATAAATGTTCCCGACCCGAAACATCGCCCTGCCCCGATGCTGCCTGATCTGCTGAGTTTCTCCAGCAATTTGTACCTATCCATGTTTTAGATTTAGTTTTTATTCCGTTTTCGAGATACAGCGTGGAAACAGGCCCTTCGGCCCACCGAGTCTGCACCGACCAGCGATCCCTGCACACTTATACCACCCTCCACACACTGGTGACCATTTTACATTTATATCAAGCCAATTAACCTACAAACCTGTGCGTCTGTGCAGCGCGGGAGGCAACCCACGGGGAGAATGTACAAACTCCGTACAGACAAGCACCCGTAGTCAGGATCGAACCGGGGTCTCTGGCGCTGTGAGGCAGCGACTCTACCGCTGCGCCAGCGAGCCACGTCCTCCAGAGATGTTGCCTGGCCCGCTGAGTTCCCCCTGCACTTTCTCTTTGGCCCAAGACTCCAGCACCGCTTGTGAATCAGTTGCGATTCTTTGCTGCGTTGGAATTAAATTGTACATCTTTTTGGAAGTGAATATTTTTAACTGAGAGGCAGCAGAAGCAGCGAGTGGGTATCCATCTGCTGTTGACGTGGCTGTTTCGCTCCACGTCCATTACAGCACGGTTATAAAGATGTAATTCAAATTATTCCCCGAGAAAAATCCCCAGTGGGGCCACTGTGGTAAGTTTCGAAGCTTATCAGTCTTTTACAGCAAGATAATGTCACCTGTGTTCTTCTGTGGATGTCCATGGACTGGCGTTTGCTCGATAGCTTTGAGCGGATATTTGTATTGTCTGTAGATTAATCCTTTGAGGGTTTCTCTCTGTGTCTTGTGTTCACCCCCAGCGTGGGGGGAGGCAGGAGAGGTAGAATATTACAGTCACTGCTTCATGAAGTCATAGAGCGTGGAAACGGACCCTTCAGCCCGACTTGCCAAGATGTGCCTGGCCAGGCTGGCCATCCGCGAGTCACGGCGCCGGGGGAAGAGGGCTTGGTCCGAGCCAGATGCTCGCCCCGTTACTGGGGGAACGTCCGCGCCCGGGAGGTGTCATAGTTGTACAGTAGTTATTTAGTACATTTGTAACATCGTGGTTTGGAAATGTAGAATCTGAATAATTCGGTGAATTTGTAATATGGCGGGGTGGGGGTGTCACCAAGGTTTTGGGTCTTTTGGGGGGGGGGGGAGTGGGGGGGGCTTTTGTATCGTGATAATAATTAAATAAATTATATTTGATACCAAACCACCCACCCCACCCCCAAAAAAAAACCAACTTGCCAACATGTCCCATCTACACTAGTCCCACCTGCCTGCGTTTGGCCCATATCCCTCCAAACCTGTCCTAGCCATGTACCTGTCTAATTGTTTCTTAATAGTCCCTGCCTCGAATACCTCCTCTAGCAGCTCGTTCCATACACCCATCCCACCTTGTGTGAAAAAGTTGCTCCTAAGAATTCGATTCATCTTTTCCCCCTTTCACCTAAAACCCATGTCCTCTGGTTCTCGATTCCCCTACTCTGGGAAAGAGACTCTGTGCGTCTACCCGATCGATTCCTCTCATGATTTTGTACACCTCAACAAGGTCACCCCTCATCCTCCTGCGCTCCAAGGAATAGAGACCCAGCCTGCTCAACCTCTCCCTGTAGCTCAGGCCCTCGAGTTCTGGCAACATCCTCGTAAATCTTCTCTGAACCCTTTCCAGCTTGGCAACATCTTTCCTATAACACGGTGCCCAGAACTGAGCACAATACTCTATATGTGGCCTCACCAACATCTTGTATAACTGCAACAGGGCCTCCCTTTGTCTTTTCTATGCAGTGAGAGAGAGAGGCTGCCTCGTGGCTTTAGAGCAACTCTGTGGGTCAGGCAGCATCTCGGGAGAAACGGAATAGGTGACGTCTCGGGTTAGACCCCTTCTTCAGACTGAAAGGTAGAGGTGGTAGAGATGACGTAACCATGCGTCACCACGTGAGACGACAGGACGCCAGCGTGCGTACCCAATGCGTCAGCGTGCGTACGCGATACGTCACGCAGGTTGGCGCGCGAGGATTCCGTGCCTCACAGCGCGATGACCACATTTTTGGAGGTGGCGTCAATGACGGCGCAAGTGGGACAGGCCCTCTAGTGTGCGGGGATGGCACATCAGCGTGGACGCGGTGGGCCGAAGGGCCTGTTTCCGCCTTGTATCTCTAAACCAAACAAAACCCAAAAAGTCACCCGTTCCTTTTCTCCAGAGATGCTGCCTAACCCGCTGAGTTACGCCAGTTTTTTATTTGTCTTATCCTCCGTCTGTTCACTAAGGCCACCGTGAACAGAGGAAACCGGCTTAGGAACAACAGTCAGCCGCCAATGGATGCTCCAAAAAGAAATCGCCATTAATCTCAGCTGATTAAAATGGAAATGAATTGTTTAATGCGGGTTTTACATTTTGATATTTGCGTAATGCACAAAAAAAAGGCTGTGCTAATTGTTTAATAGTCGCGGTTGAGTTTCAGGTTTCGTAAAAGGCTTCTCAACGATCCATTGTAAGGCAAAGAAAAACTGCAGATGCTCTTAATCTGAAATAAAGAACCAGGAAATGATGAAGGTACCTTCTGTCAGGACGGGCAGTGTCCGTAGAGGGAGAAACTGAGTTAGTGTTTTGCATTGGAGATACAAAGATTATACATCGTGGATTGTAGATGCAAAGGACTGCAGATGCTAGTTTATATCAAAGATAGACCCACAGGGCTGGAGTAACTCAGTGCGTCAGGCAGCATCTCTGGACAAAAAGGATGGGTGAATGTTCGGGTAGGAACCCTTCTTCAGACCTAAAACGTCACCCATGTTTTTGCTCCAGAGATGCTGCCTGACTCGCTGAGTTAGTCCATCTTCGGTATGAACTAGCACTCTAAAGTTCTTCCCTGTTTCTTGAAAATGAGATGGTCTCGGCATCATGTTCGGAATGGACATAGTGGGCCGAAGGGCCTGTTCTTGTGCTGTACTGTTGCGTAGCCGATCACCCAGCAAGACTGGAGATTCCCTCCCCTGTGTCACCTCTTTGTCAGTAATTTATAGAAACGTATAACATTCTTAAAAGATTAGACCTGCTAGATGCAGGAAAAATGTTCCCCATGTTGGGGGAGTCCAGAACCAGGGGTCACAGTTTAAGAATATGGGGTAGTTGAACACTTCAAACAGAGATGAGGAAACACTTTTTCACCCAGAGAGTTGTGAATCTGTGGAATTCCCTGCCACCAAAGGCAGTGGAGGCCAATTCACTGGATGTTTTCAAGAGAGAGTTAGATTTAGCTCTTTGGGCTAACGGAATCAAGGGATATGGGGAGAAAGCAGGAATGGGGTACTGATTTTTGATGATAAGCCACGGTCATAATGAATGGTGGCGCTGGCTCGAAGGGCCGAATGGCCTACTCCTGCACCTATTGTCTATGTTTTCAATGTGCCCCAGAGAGACCTGAACAAGAGTCAAGACTGTTTATTGTCATGTGTCCCAGATAGAACAATGACATTCTTACTTGCTGCAGTAGTAAACATAGTGCACTGTAAACAATATAATAAACTAGAGGGGGAAAAAAAGGTTCAGTGTGTGTATATACACATACACTCACGCTCACACTCACGCTCACACTCACACACACTCTCACACACACACATACATACATACACACACACACACACACACTCACTCACAAATACGCGCGCACACACACACTCACAAATACGCGCGCACACACACACACTCACAAATACGCACACACACACACACACGCTCACAAATACGCACACACACGCTCACAAATACGCGCGCACACACACACACACGCACACACACACACACTCACAAATACGCACACACACACTCACAAATACGCGCGCACGCACACACACACACTCACAAATACGCACACACACACACTCACAAATACGCATGCCCACACACACACACACACAGACACACACACACACAAATACTCGCGCCCTCACACACACACACACACACACACACACACACACACACACACACACACACACACACACACACACACACACACACACACACACACACACACACAAATATACACACACACTCACGCACACACTCACACATATACGCACACACTCACAAATACGCACACACTCACAAATACGCACACACACACTAATATGCACACACGCACTCACAAATACGCACGCACACACACACACACACACACACACACACACACACACACACAGCCGACCAAACTCTGACCAACCAACAGTTAAAATCCCATCTGAGTGTTGGGAGATGCATGAGGCCAATCATTTCCTTTCACTGCATCTTCTCACAGTTAAGTGAATTATCCTTTTACACAGCTGTAAAATCATTCGATGTAATTTAAAAAATAGACCTTAATATAAGTGTAAGTAACATGGGTTGTTGCCGAGCCTGACATCAATGGCTAAATCAATAAAACATTGTTTTGGGAGACTTGAACGCTAGTTACTGCCAGGTGAAGCACTGCAGGCAAATATCTATTTGTTGTGTTATTCTGGTTTTCCAGGGCCGTGATAATGAATAGCTGAGTTAGGCGATGTGGCCGCACGGTGGCGCAGCGGTAGAGTTGCTGCCTCACAGCGCCAGAGACCCGGGTTCGATCCTCACCACGGATGCTGTCCGCACGGAGTTTGCACGTTCTCCCCGTGACCTGCGTGGGTTTTCCCCGAGGTCCTCGGTTTCTTCCCACGCTCCAAAGACTTAATAGACAACAGACAATAGTGCAGGAGCAGGCCATTCGGCCCTTCGAGCCAGCACCGCCTTTCAATGTGATCTTGGCTGATCATCCCCAATCAGTACCCCGTTCCTGCCTTCTCCCCATATCCTCTGACTCCGCTATTTTTAAGAGCTCTATCTATCTCTCTCTTGAAAGCATCCAGAGAACCTGCCACCACCGCCCTCTGAGGCAGAGAATTCCACAGACTCACCACTCATTGTGAGAAAAAGAGACTTGTAGGTTAATTGGCCAGGTATGAATGTAAAATTGTCAGGATGGTTGGTCAGTGTTAATGTGCAGGGATCGCTGGTCGGCGCGGACCCGGTGGGCCGAAGGGCCTGTTTCCGCGCTGTATCTCTAAACTAAACTTGACTAAACGAACTGGAACGGTCTGAAGAAGTTAGAAACGGGTTGCATCGATGTGGAAGATGCATATCTCGAATTGTCAGGGAATGGAGCGATTTAAGACAAGGTGGGACCAGGTCACAAATGGTGGTGAGATCTTAAGACCAACACATGACTATTTGTACCCTAGAAGTCTCCCTGTTAGAAACTTAGACCCAGGCATGAATTGTTAGCCTAGGTAGCAGCCGTCTGAGGTAGGAGCGATCGCCGTTTCTCACTAGTTTGTCACGTGGTGAGGTACAGTGAACAGCTTTCGTCGCGTGCTATCCATTCAGCGGAAAGGCAACACATGATTACAATTGTGTAATAATCGCAGCATAATCAACCCCAGTCACTCCCTCTTCTCCCCTCTCCCATCGGGCAAAAGCTATAGAAGTGTGAAAACGCTCTCCTCCAGATTCAGGGACAGTTTCTTCCCAGCTGTTGTCAGGCAACTGAACCATCCCACCAACAACCAGAGAGTGGTCCTGATTGGTGACCCTCGGACTGCCTGTGATCGGACTTTAGTGGCTTTACCTTTGCACTAAACATTAGTTCCTTATCATGTATCTATACGCTGTAAATGGCCCGACAAAAATGTTGCGACACTTGGGGAAACACCGCGCGCGCGTCAACACATCGTCACGCCGCGACTTTTTCGGTGACCTGATAAGTCAGTCAATGACGCCGGCAGTCGCTGAAAAAAATCGCCAAGTGGGACAGGCCCTTAGAGTGTCTATTTGCCTTGAGGTAGTGTTTAAGATTGAGTCCACAGCCCGCACGTAGTCCATTGATACCTCACTGCACCTCCAATCTCAGTCATTGTCTGTGATCGCCAAGATGCATTACCTAACATCAGAAACTGCTTTCAAAATCACTTAACTTGAAGCAAGGACATGCAGTGCAAATGTATTTTCTTTATTCAAGAATCTGCAAACGGCCTTGGATATACTTTCTGACAATTTTGTCCTCTCTTTCAAATTCCATTTCGTTTTCACCTCCCAGCGGCACACAACATGAGTAACGGGCCCGTCCCACTTTCACGACCTTTTTCACTCGTGGACATTTTTCATCATGTTGAAAAAGCGCCCCGACCTACTTGATGCCACGAGTACCTACGACTAGCACCAAGGCCTACCTACGACCTACCTACGACCTACCTACGACCTCGTGGCGACCACGCTGCGAGTATGAGTCGAGGGAAAAACTCGGCAGAGGTCGTGAAAGTGGGAAAGGCCCTTAACATCATGTTCCTCACGATCGCAGCTGAACCGTGACCCGAATACATTGGCCGACCGGTCTTTTAGACTTTAGAGATACAACACAGAAGCAGGCCCTTCGGCCCACCGGGTCCGTGCCGGCCAGTGATCTACACCAGTGCACTAGCACTGCCCTGCACGCACTAGGGACAATTCGCAATTTTGCCAAAGCCAATTTGGAGTGTGGGGGGGCCGGAGCGCCCGGAGAAAACCCACGCAGGCCACGGTGAGAACGTACAAACTCCGTACAGACAGCGGCTGTAGTCATGATCGAACCTGGGTCTCGGGCAGCAACTCTACCGCTACGCTCCGTGCTGCCGCCTCTGAACTTCCTGAATCCATTGGCACGGCTGATGGTAAAACCTTCATATTTGCAGCATCTCAGCTTTGGCCTTTGGCGTGTTGGCCGGCTGAAGCACAGCTGGGAACTGACAGTGCAAATGGCCCTTGGTGTGATCGCCAGATTGTTGTCTCCTTGTTCCCTGTCATAAAATGAGAGCCAGTGTCAACTGAGGTCAGGGAAGGGACAGGATGTCAAAAACAAAATGTGGATGCGGGAACTCCAAAACAAAATCAGAAAGTCGGAAGGGCAGGCACGGCGGTAGAATTGCTGCCTTATAGCGCCAGAGACGCAGGTTCGATCCTGACTACCGGTGCTGTCTGTACGGAGTTTGTACGTTCTCCCCGTGACCTGCGATGGTTTTCTTCAAGATCTTTGGTTTCCCCCCAGGCTCCAAAGACATACAGTTTTGTAGGTTAATTGGCTTGGAATAAATGTTAAATTGTCCCTAGTGTGTGTAGGATTGTGTTAATGTGCGGGTTTTGCTGGCCTGCAGGGACTCGGTGGGCCGAAGGGCCTGTTTCCACTCTGTATCTTTAAACTAAACTAAAAATGCTGTGAATATTCGGTTGGTGCCTTGGCAAGGCCACCAGCATAATCAAGGACAAGTCCACTGAGGTCGATAATAGTTCAGGACCGCTCTCTAGTTGTTCGGGGGGGGGGGGGGGGGGAGGAGGGATGCTTCATTTGCCAGATAACAATACAATTGGGAAGAAATTGTCCCAGGAATCTTGAGGCGTTTTCACACTTCTGTACCTTTTGCCTGATGGGAGGGAGGAGAAGAGGGAGTGACCGGGGGTGAGGCTGGTCCTTGATGATGCTGCTGGCCTTGCCGAGGCAGCGCGAGGTGTAGATGGAGCGTGAGGTGTAGATGGAGTCAACGGAAGGGGGGTTGGTTTGTGTGACGGTCCGCACTGCGTCCACAATTCTCTGCAATTTCTTGCGGGTCTTGGATGGAACTGTTCCCGAACCGAGCTGCGATGCGTCGCGAAAAAATGCTTTCCGCAGCGCACCTGTACAAGTTGGTGAAAGTTGTTGAGGGATGTGCCCAACTTCTGAAGATTTCTAAGGAAGTAGAGGCGTCGGTGTGCTTTCTTGGTCGTTGCTTCAACATGGGTTGAATATACTTTCCATTCCTCTCGTGATCTTATACACCCTCTATAAGATCACCCCTCATCCTCCTGCGCTCCAGGGAATAGAGGCCTAGCCTGCCCAACCTCTCCCTGTAACTCTGGCCTACTAGGCAATATTCCTTGCAATTTTTCTCGTCCAGCTTAATGGCATGAAGAAGGGTCTCGACCCGAAACGTCACCCATTCCCTCTCCCGAGAGATGCTGCCTGTCCCGCTGAGTGACTCCAGCTTTTTTTTTGTGTCTCATCTTCTGTCTCTATCCCTGTTCATTAAGCCAACTGTGAAAACAAAGCAAACCGGGCGATGGTGTCGATGGTGTCCTAGGCTTGGAACAAACACTTTACGTCAGCCACTAATGGATGTTACAATAAAATCGACATTAATCTCAGCTGATTAAAATGGAAATGAATTGTTTAATGCGGATTTTGCTTTTTGATATTTGCGTAATGCCACAAAAAAGACCGTGGTAATTGTTTAAAAAGGATCTGCAGATGCTGGAAAAATGGAGGGTAGACAAAAATGCCGGAGAAACTCAGCGGGTGAGGCAGCATGTATGGAGCGAAGGGAATAGGCAACGTTTCGGGCTGAAACCCTTGAAGGAAATAGGTAACGTTTCGGGCCGAAACCCTTCAAGGGTTTCGGCCCGAAAAGTTGCCCATTTCCTCCGCTCCACAGATGCTGCCGCACCCGCTGAGTTTCACCAGCACTTTTGTCTACCTCCGATTTTCCAGCATCTGCAGTTCCTTCTTAAACAATTCTTCAAGGTGCTCATTTTTTAATAGTAGCGGTTGAGTTTAAGATTTCGTCGAGGGCTTGTGAAAGATTTTATTGCAAGGCCGAGAAAAACTGAAGGTGCTCGAAAAGTGAAATAAAGAACCAGGAAATGATGGAGGTACTTGCCGGGACGAGCAGTGTCCTGACGAGTTGAGTTAATTTTCGCTGCGAGCCAGCATCGGCGCTCCTGAACTTCGCAGCTCGATGGCGTCCTCTCTGCGGTGGGAGTGACCGAGAGAGAACACGATACTAAAGGGCCCATCCCGCTTTGCGATTTTTTTTCGGAGATTGCGAACGTCAGCGACTGACTCGTCAAGTTGTACGACACTCCGCGCCACCGTTACGTCACTCCTCGTCACCCGCCTTCACGACACAGGAAGTTTGCAGCGAAATATAATAATCACGTTGGAAATGACCTTATCTACAATAAATCTAAGGACCAATAACCTTTTTAACAAATAAATTGTTTATTTAACGTCAGCGTCAGCGGGCGACACCCGCAGGACAGCGTACGCCAGCGTGTGACAGGGCGCACCCAGATGTCGTTTGAAGATTTTGAACATTACAAAATCGAGGGGAGGCAGGGCGGCAGCACGCGTTACCACATACGTCACCCTGCATCGCGACAACCTCTTTTCAGGCTATCGGCGAAAATGTCGCCCAAGTGGGACAGGCCCTTTGCTACAAGAGCGGGCCTCACCACAACGTCTTGTAGAACCGTCTGCCTCCACAGCAGCCTCTGATCAATGTGTGTCACGATTCACGGAGGATGCGGGTCAGGGGAGCTGCCGTGTGCTCCGGAGAGAGTGGTTAAATGTCGCCTCACTTGTCGCTTCACATGGAGCTGGCTGCTGCTTCAGGTTAAAGAGTATTCCGAAGATAGACACAAAAGCGCCGGAGTAACTCAGCGGGTCAGACAACGTCTCTGGAGAGAAATGAATAGGTGACGTTTCGGGTCGAGACCCTTCTTCCGTCTGAGAGTCAGGTGAGCGATATAGACGGTGATGTGGAGAGATATAGAACAAATGAATGAAATAAATATGCAAAAAAAATGAACGATGATAAAAGTCCACATCTCTGTATATCACCATCTATAGTTGCCCCTCTCTCCTGACTCTCAGTCTGAAGAAGGGTCTGGACCTGAAGCCTCACCCATCCCTTCTCTCCAGAGATGCTGCCTGTCCCGCTGATTTACTCCACGTTATTGTGTCTATCTTCGGTTTAAACCATTTCCTTCCTGCACTAAAGAGCAATCCTGTTGGAATCCATCAAGACTGATAGCTGCTCACCTCCCCCGTTCCACAACGCCTGAGCCAGTCGACATGGTTTCATGGTATTTTATTCCAGGCTACTTTGTCACATGTAATGAGGTACAGTGAAATTCATTTTTGTGTGCAGTTCAGTACGAGTATCAGTGTACATAAACATCTCAGATAAGCATCTCAGATCCAGTACAAGTGTGCAGCAGTGGCACACACAGACTGTGTACAGAGTCGCCAGTTTGGCCCCATTTTCACGTCCCAGTTGTTGTAAGTGCAGTGATCGTGCCCTGACCAGGAAGGCCCGTTGTCATGGTGATGTTGCAGTGTCGGGCCTGGCAAAGCATGGCCGTGGTGTCCTCCGCCGCTGCGGGCCTCTCGGAGCGGCGCCCGGTCCAGCCGAGCCCCGGGCTGCTGCGGGGCCTCCAGCGCGCCCCCCCCCCCCCCCGTCGAAGCCGTGCGCTCCCTCTCTCCCGCAGCCGGTCTGCTCACCGTCCGGCCCCCGATCCACAGCGGGGGAGGCCTCGGTCTGCAGCAGGCGGGCTGGGCCTAACGGGCTCTCTCCCATTCTACGGTGCGGTAAACGTCAGGCAGCTTTGCTTCAGATACCAACAGCTGAACGAAAATTGGAACAACTGTTTCCTCAAAGAAAATAAAATAAGTACATGTGCTGTGCCATTAAATTCCTGTTTAGGGATAATGAGGGCCGGGGGGAATGAACAAACAGTTGCACATGTGTCGGCTTAGCTGTTAAACATGCATTCGCTTTTCGAAACAGTTAAGTAAATCATACAAGCCTAAATCATTGGGGTTTTTACAAACAATGCACTAAAAGGCAATATTAATGTCTTACAATTAATATTGTATTGGTGGTGAATCTGTGGAATTCTTTGCCACAGACGGCTGTGGAGGCCAAGTCAGTGGATATTTTTAAGGCAGAGGTAGATAGATTCTTGGATACACAAAAGGCTGGAGAAACTCAGCGGGTGCAGCAGCATCTAAGGAGCGAAGGAGATAGGCGACGTTTCGGGTCGAGACCCTTCTTCAGACTGGTCAGGGATCAGGGAAACGAGTGATATAGACGGTGATGTGGAGAGATAAAGAACAGTGAATGAAAGATATGCAAAAAAGTATCGATGATAAAGGGAACAAGCCATTGTAAGCTGTTTGTGGTGTGAAAATGAGAAGCTAGTGCGACTAGGGTGGGGGAGAGATAGAGAGTGAGGGAATGCCAGGGCCCGAGGGCTGAGAGGTGGGAAGGGGAGGAGACAGCAAGGGTTAACAGAATTGAGAAAATTCAAAGTTCAAGCCCAGAGAATGCAGACTCCCCAAGCGGAATATGAGGTGCTGTTTCTCCAACTTGCGGTGTTGCTCACTCTGGCCGTGGTGGAGGCCCAGGACCGATAGATTCTTGATTAGTACGGGTGTCAGAGATTATAGAGAGAAGGCAGGAGAATGGGGTTAGGAGGTTATCGCTTATGAACATATGAACAATTATATTCATCTTTCAAAGTGTAAAGTATTAGGGCAGGCACGGTGGCGCAGCGCCCAGAGACCCAGCTTCAATCCTGACCTCGGGTGCTGACTGTCAGGAAGGGACTGCAGGTGCTGGTTTGTACCCAAGATAGACACAAAATGCTGGAGGAACTTAGCGGGTCCTTATTTAGAAGGGTTAGGACCCTTGTTTAGACTGATTGTACTTGGGGGGGGGGGGGGGGGGGGGGGGGGGGGGGGAAGACTGGTAGCAAGAAAAGACCAGGACAAACCACGGGCGACAACAGGTGAACTCGGACAGGGATATTCCTTAATAGACCAACTGTTGGCTACGGGCGGTGTGAGCCCAAGAGAGATACATCGTTGTGAACTGTGCAGCTGGTTAACCGACTTTTAATAGAGGAAGGGACAGGGGGGGGGGGGGGGGGGGACCAAGGGAGGGGGGAAGCCAAAGGAAGTGCATGTAGACATTGGGCAGCACAGTGGCGCAGCAGTAGAGTTGCTGCCTGACAGCGCCAGAGATTCAGGGTTCGATCCGGACCACGGGTGCCGTCTGTACGGAGTTTGTACGTTCTCCCTGTGAATTGCGTGGGTTTTCTCCAGTTTCCTCCCACACGAGCGGGCGGGCAAGATCATCTCTGACCCCTCTCACCCTGGCCACAAACTCCTTGAGTCACTTCCCTCTGGAAGGCGACTCCGGACTGTCAAAGCTGCCGCAGCCAGACATAAAAACAGTTTTTATCCACGAGTAGTTGCTCTACTCAACAGCCAAAAATCTGTAGCCTCCCTTTGATCTGGTATTTTGTTGGTTCACATGCTTGATCAATGGTGTTTTATCATTAATGTTTTATTATTATTAATGTTTAGTGTTTTCTCAATCATTCGTAACTGTCACTGTATGTCATGTTTTAGTTGTGGGCGGAGCACCAAGGCAAATTCCTTGTATGTGAATACTTGGCTAATAAACGTACTTACTTGCACTCCAAAGCTATACAGGGTTGTAGGTTAATTGGCTTTGGTATAGATTGTAAATTGTCCCGTGTGTGTGTGTGTGTGTGTGTGTGTGTGTGTGTGTGTGTGTGTGTGTCTGTGTGTGTGTGTGTGTGTGTGTGTGTGTGTAAGTGCCGGTGTGGGGGGTGATCGCTGGGCGGCGCAGGCTTGGTGGGCCGAACAGCCTGTTTCTGCACGAAACTCTAAACTCAACTAAATCTTTAGTGGAGGAGGGGGAGGTGGTTGAGGGGGGAAACAAAGGGGAGAGGGGTTGGATTATAAATAACCCCCCCCCCCCCCGCGAAATATGAGGTGCCGCTCCTCCATTTTGCATCTGTGAATGATTGCTTGTGTGAGTCAGAAATAGATTGTTTATTCCCTTTTAATTGTTAAACCATCACACGCAGCCATTAATCCAGATTTTCTGGTGTCTCCTCTGATCCGGAATCATTTCTGACCTTTAATAACTGATTAAAAATCGGAATCAGTGAGATGTATTGAAAATCCTCGTGAGGCACTTATCCCATCTTATTGAGGATTGAATGCTATGAGCAGCTGACCACTTTGACTAAGGGTATAAGAGCCTCTCGGTCCGTTGTATGCAACAGCTGGGCCATAGAATAGCAAACAGAAACACTGGGAATTTCCGATTCGACGCATCAGATTAGTTTAGTTTGGAGGTACAGCGTGGAAACAGGCCCTTCGGCCCACCGGGTCCCGGCCGACCAGCGATCACCGCACCCCATTCAACCTGTCCCACTTAGGCGACTGCCAGGGACTTGAGTGGGGGAGGAGATCTTGAGAAGATGAGCGGAATAGATCGGGTAGATGCACATAGAGTCTCTTGCCCAGAGTTGGGGAATCGAGGACCAGAGGACATAGGTTCAAGGTGGAGGGGAAAAGATTTAATAGGAATCCGAGGGGTAACTTTTCCACACAGAGGGTGGTGGGTGTATGGAACAAGCTGCCAGAGGAGGTAGTTGAGGCTGGGACTATCCCAGCATTTAAGAAACAGTTGGACCAGGTACATGGATAGGACAGGTTTAGAGGGTTATGGGCCAAGCGCAGGCAAGTGAGACTAGGGTAGCTGGGACATTGTTGGCGGGTGTGGGCGAGTTGGGCATAAGGGCCTGTTCCCACACTGTATCACTCTATAGTTCTAAGATTCTGAGGGATAACTGACCCTCCCACCCACACACGGGGACCACGCGACACAGAGAGACGAGAACAAAGCAGAGCGAGACAAAGTGCAATTTATTTTGCGCGAGAAGGAGAGATTTATCATTGTGTCACCTTATCAGGTGCCTTTGGGCTTGTTGTAGAAAAATGTACTTTGAAGTTGGGGGGGGGGGGGGGTGTTAAATGGGAGACGACAAGATAAATACTTGCATTGTCAGTCAATGAAGCATGCGGGGTGTGGAGATAAGGAGAGTTTGTCAATCTCCTGGTCAGTGACGTTGGCCCTTCCATTCAAATTCCCAGCCGGCATCTCGTGCCTCATTGATCCGGTCTGTCAATACTGGACGAACTGCTGCTCGCAAAGCTTGACAGGGAGATCAGACTTTGTTTTGTTATTCTCTAAAATAATGCCAGACTTCATCACGCCAGCAGACATCCAGTGAATCTACAAGTCTCGAGCCGGCCACACATCGCCCTTCGGCCCGACTTGCCCGTGCCGACCAGCCTATCCCATCGACACTACTCCCACCTGCCTCACTGCCTGCGTTTGGCCCATATCCCTCTAAACCTGTCCTATCCAGGAGCGATAGAACACCAAGTGCTGGAGTAAACCAGTGGGTCAGGCAGCATCTCTGGAGGACGTGGTTAGGCGACGTTTCGGGTCGGGACTCTTCTTCACACTGTGACTCCTGTGAATCCAAGAGCAAGGAATGGATATTTTTAAGGCATAGATAGATAGATTCGGGTACGGGTGTCAGGGGTTATGGGGAGAAGGCAGGAGAATGTGGTTATAGAAACATAGAAACATAGAAAATAGGTGCAGGAGGAGGCCGTTCGGCCCTTTCGAGCCAGCACCGCCATTCAATATGATCATGGCTGATCGTCCGCTATCAATAACCCGTGCCTGCCTTCTCCCCATATCCCTTGACTCCACTAGCCCCTAGAGCTCTATCCAACTCTCTCTTAAATCCATCCAGTGATTTGGCCTCCACTGCCCTCTGTGGCAGGGAATTCCACAAATTCACAACTCTCTGGGTAAAGAGGTTTTTTTCTCAGCTCAGTCTTAAATGACCTCCCCTTTATTCTAAGACTGTGGCCCCTGGTTCTGGACTCACCCAACATTGAGAACATTTTTCCTGCATCTAGCTTGTCCGGTCCTTTTATAATTTTATATGTTTCTATAAGATGCCCCCTCATCCTTCTAAACTCCAGTGAATACAAGCCTAGTCTTTTCAATCTTTCCTCATATGACAGACCCGACATCCCAGGGATCAATCTGGTAGTTGAGTGGGAGAGATAGATCAGCCATGATTGAATGGCAGAGAAGACTTGTTGGGTCAAATGGCCTAATTCAGCTCCTATCACTTATGACCTTATGAGCAGTTTCATTTATGTTCAATCGAAAGCTGTTAACTCATGAAGGATGCGCTTGCATGATCCTGGTAGTAACAGGATTTCTTGCCAGGCTATTTAGTAAGGGACTGGAACTGAGGAGGTACGACGTATAGTATCAAAGGGGGTGAACGGGGTGAAGATGGGAAGGGGGAGGGGAGGGGAACCTAAAATTGGGAAATACATTGTTCATACCTTTTGTGTTGTTGAACTGTGAGGGAGAATATGAGGGAGGGTGTTGTTCCTCTAGTTTGCGTTGGACCTTACGCCAACAACTAACAAACGGGCAGTACGCTGGCGTAGCGGTAGAGCTGCTGCCTCACAGCGGCAGAGACCCGGGTTCAGATCCCGACTGCGGGTGCTGTCTGTACGGAGTTTGTACGTTCTCTCCCTGACCCGCGTGGGCCTTCCTCCCGCACTCCAAAGACGTGCAGGTTTGTGGGCTAATTTGCTCTCAAAAATTGTAAATAGTCCCGAGTGAGCGTAGGGTGGTGCTCGTGTATGTGGTGGTGGTCGGCACGGACTCGGTGGGCCGAAGGGCCTGTTTGCTCACTCTGAACTATCTCTGAACTAAACTAATTCACTGATGAGTAAATGAACTGTGTTGGGTCCAACTGGAATGGATTCAGGGGTCCAGATGCCTATTTCCACACTGTATCTCAGAATTAAAATATACATAGAAACATAGAAAATAGGTGCAGGAGGAGGCCATTCGGCCCTTCGAGCCTGCACCGCCATTCAATATGATCATGGCTGATCGTCCCCAATCAATAACCCGTGCCTGCCATCTCCCCATATCCCTTTACTCCACTAGCCCCCAGAGCTCTATCCAACTCTCTCTTAAATCCATCCAGTGATTTGGCCTCCACTGCCCTCTGTGGCAGAGAATTCCACAAATTCACAACTCTCTGGGTGAAAACGTTTTTTTCTCACCTCAGTCTTAAATGGCCTCCCCTTTATTCTAAGACTGTGGCCCCTGGTTCTGGACTCACCCAACATTGGGAACATTTTTCCTGCATCTAGCTTGTCTAGTCCTTTTATAATTTTATATGTTTCCATAAGATTCCCCCCTCATTGCTCCTAAACTCCAGTGAATACAAGCCTAGTCTTTTCAATCTTTCCTCATATGACAGTCCCGCCATCCCAGGGATCAATCGCGAGAATACCCGTAGTCAGGATCGAACCCGGGTCTCTGGCGCTGTAAGGCAGCAACCTCACCGCTGCGCCACCGTACCGCCCTAAATTCTGTAGCACTCGTTTCAAAAAACTTTGCAACGTGACTAGTGGAAAAATAAACTCTGCTGTACGCAAACAGTTAAAAAAACATTGGCGCTAACTTAAATAATGAAATATGCCCTGCTTGCTGTTCCCTGGCAGCCAACTCCTCCCATTTATTTTAATTGGGACTGCTGTGGTTGCGGCAGCCTTTAAACTGGCTCCAATTAGCTCGAAGAGGGTGGTGTTGAACCTCGAGAAACACCTGTTACAATCACAGTAGTTGCCATTAAAATTAATGGCTGGCGTTCGTTGCCAGGGCAAAGGCAAGCGGAGCCGTGTATATTCTATATCATTATCATTATTCAACTCGGGTTCGACAATTCCAACTGTTTTGGGCCCCAACTCTCCCGCAACTTTGGAAATAATTAGCACCAGAAATGACCTTTTTTGCATCTCGCATGTCGGACTAGATGCCTTGTTATCTCGGCCCATTGTCCCCGTCTCGGTTTCAAAAAGGCCGGCAGCATCATCAAGGGCCCACACCACCCTGGCCACACACTCGTCTCCCCGCTACCTTCAGGTAGATGGTACAGGAACCTGAAGACTGCAACGACCAGGTTCAGGAATAGCTACTTCCCCACAGCCATCAGGCAATTCAACATTAATTCTTCACCACAGCTATCAGGCAATCTCTGAACATTAATAGACCATTATCTGTTTATTTGCACTTTATCTGCTTGTTTATTCATGTGTGTATATATTTATACAATGGTATATGGACACACTGATCTGTTCTGTATTCATGCCTCTATATTCTGTTGTGCTGAAGCAAAGCAAGAATTTCATTGTCCTATCTGGGACACACGACAATAAACTCTCTTGACTTGACTTGACATGAATATGGAGAGAATAAAAGTTTAATGCAGAAGGTTGAGTTTAAAGTCACCAAGATGGATTATCTTGACGTTTAAGAAGGAACTGCAGATGCTGGAAAATCGAAGGTGGACAAAAATGCTGGAGAAACTCAGCGGGTGAGGCAGCATCTATGGAGGGAAGGAAATAGGCAACGTTTCGACCCTTTGACCCTCCAAGCTCCCAAAAGGCAGAACAACAAGCATGGGAATAACTCGCCGAGAGGCGGGAGATCTATTCTCACTCAGCACCTTGCTGCCACTGCAATGATTCACTAATTCCCGCGGTGAGTCCGCTGCCAGCCCGTTAACCTGTGAATCGGGAAACAATCCCTTTCCCATTGGCTTATGTTAAATGCTGTTTTTATAATGTAATTGTAAGTTTAAGCACCAGTACACCCAGCCATAATTGTCCTCCCTCTCAGTGAATACAATGTCGATGTTAAATTCAGGGTGGACACAAAATGCTGGAGTAACTCGACGTGTGAGGCAGCATCCCTGGAGAGAAGGAATGGGCGACGTTTCGGGGCGAGACCCTTCTTCAGACGGCACAGCCTCGGGCCTCGCTCTGGATGGGGATAGAAACGTAGAAAATAACTGCAGGGGTCGGCCAATCCATGTTCTCCAGAGATGCTGCCTGACCCGCTGTGTTACTCCAGCACTTTGTGTTACATAGAAACATAAAACATAGGTGCAGGAGTAGGCCATTCGGCCCTTCGAGCCAGCACCGCCATTCAATGTGATCATGGCTGATCATCCAAAATCAGTTCCCCGTTCCTGCCTTCTCCCCAGATCCCTTGATTCCTAAATTCCTAGATTTAGCCTTGAGAGCTAAATCTAACTCTCTCTTGAAAACATCCAGTGAATCGGCCTCCACTGCCTTCTGTGGCAGAGAATTCCACAGATTCACAACTCTCTGGGTGAAAATGTTTTTCCTCATCTCAGTCAAGAGTGACTGTAGTTTGGATTAATCATTCCCTGATTAAATTAATTGGTTTTGAAAAATGCTGCCAGTTGTTTATAGAACGTTGAAAATTATACAAAGTTTAATAAGTTCTAGGTGCAGAATTAGGCCATTCGGCCCATCGAGTCTACGCTGCCATTCAGTCATGGCTGATCTATCTCTCCCTCTCAACCCCATTCTCCTGCCTTCCCCCCTTAATCCCTAACACTCGTCCTAATCCATAATCTGTTAATCCCCAGCCTTAGAAATATCCATTGATTTGGCCTCCACGGCCGCCTGTGGCAATGAATTCCACAGATTCACCACCCTAAAGCAGACTGACAGTTTAGTTTAGTGATACAAAGTGGAAACAGGCCCTTCAGCCCACTGAGCCCGCACTGACCGGCGATCACCTATGAAGTTTGCTTCTATATACTAGGGGCAATTTACAGGAGCCAATTAACTGCTACTCGGGTCGGGGGGACTGTCGGGTCGGGGCGCCGCATCCGTCCCGACGTAGTGCAGCCCATGGAGTGCAGCAGCAGTAGCAGCGCCTCGCCCGTGGCCCCGTCGGTCGGTCGGCAGCCCGGCCAGCTGTCCGGCCTTCGGACCTTCGCTTGCCGCCGATACCACCACCACCCCTCCTTCTCATGGCCGATCATCGGTTCGTGCGTTGGACGGGGCGCCGGACTTTGCGCGTGGCCCGGGCCAAAACTCCTCAGCTGGCCCGCCGGCTGGGCTTTGTGTCCAGTCCAGCACCCGGGGCCAACTCATCATTCACCCAGCCACGGCCGGGTCGGTCAATGAATTGCCGTCGGGAATTTGTCCCTTATTTTGACCTTTTGTCCCTTATTTCGGAGCGAGAAAGTTGGCAACCCCACCCTCCACCCTCCCTGCTCCTCCCCCCACCCTCTCTCCTGCATTCCCCTACCTCCTTGCCTGCCACCTTTCCCCCCCCCCCCCCCCCCCCCCCCCCCCCCCCCCCCCCCCCCCCCCCCCCCCCCCCCACTGTCTTCTCCCCCCCACTTCTCCCGCCTTCTCCCTACCTCCACACACATACTGATTCACCATGAATCTTGTCTGCACACCAGGATAACACAATTAACACTTGCACCGAGACCACCACAAGACGAACCTGCTGATTAAAACAAAATACATTCATGTTAGCGAGAACGAAACTGATTGAGAATAGGAGTAGAAATCTTAGTTCCAGTGAATTATTTCCCTTTTCTGAACTGTCTCTGCCCTAATTTGCATCTCGGTTAGACTCTCACCAATTAGTTCAGTAATTAATTACAAATTCAAACAATGCCTAACCTAGCCCGTGGATGGAGCTTTGCTTCAGATTCCTGTTAGACTTTGGACTTTAAAGACACAGGGTGGAAACAGGCCCTTAGGCCCACCGGGTCTGCGCGCCCAGCGTTCACACGTGCACTATCCTGCACACTTGGGCCAATTTTACAATGTTACCGAATCCAATTAACCTACAAACCTGTGTATGTCTTTGGAGTGTGGGGGGGGGGGGGGGTGGGGGGGGGGAAACAGGTCACGAGGAGAACGTACAAACTCCATACAGACAGCACCCGTAGTCGGGATCGAACCCGGGTCTCTGGCGCTGTGAGGCAGTAACTCTACTGCTGCGCCACCGTGCCGCACAGCATTTGCTTACGCCATCATTTTGTGTCGATGTTCGGTGTAAACCAGCATCTGCACTTCCTTCCTGCACAGCTCAACTTTGTTTTGTTAGAATCCTACTAAGGATATTTCAGCAGGTTCAGAAACAGCATTGAAAACTGCCTCGTGAAGTAGTCATAGTCATAAAGCGTGGAAACAGGCCCTTCGGCCCAACTTGTTCCATCTACTTGGGGAGCACGTTGGCGCAGCGGTAGAGTCGCTGCCTCGCGGTGCCAGAGACCCGGGTTCGATCCTGACTGCGGGCGCTGTCTGTACGGAGTTTGCACGTTCTCCCCGTGACCTGCGTGGGTTTTCTCCGAGATCTTCGGTTTCCTCCCACACTCCAAAGAAGCACAGGTTTGAAAGTTAATTGGCTTGGTATTAAATAAATGTTTGTACGGTGTTAGTGTGTGGGGATCGCTGGTCGGTGGGGCCTGTTTCCGCACAGTATCTCTAAACTAAAGTAAACTAAATCTTAGATGGACACAAAAAAGCAGGAGTTACTCAGCGGGACAGGCAGCATCCCTGGAGAAAAGGAATGGGTGACGTTTTGGGTCGAGACCCTTGTTCAGACTATAATGGCAGTTTTCACAACCTTCTCAAAGTCCAACTTCGATAGCCATTAATTATCGGAGATGATTTGGAGGTAAAGCCTAACGCACTCGCGACACACATAAGACAGCAAAGTTGAATCTTCCAGACGTCGTTTCTTGATTAATTGCTTTTTTATTGAAGTAATACAAACAAGAAATAACTCATAACTTTCCGTTCGTAACCACTGTTACATTCACATCATATAAATCACATAAAAGAGTCTTCTTACAAAGGTATATCGTCTCGTAACGCGTGTGTCGTGATCATGGTAGAAAACTATTCCCCCTCATTCTCCGACACCAAACTAAAACTTCTAATCCGAGAGTCTGCGCCAGACTCCTCTAACAAATGAACGCACCCCCAACTATGTGTCAAATCACGCCTACAAAAGTGCAGGCAGATAAACACTAAAATTAAAAATATCAGACGTGATAATAAGTTTAAGAAAGAAGCGCAGATGCTGGAAAAATCGAAAATGCTGGAGAAACTCAGCGGGCGAGGCAGCATCTATGGAGCGAGGGAATAGGTGACGTTTTGGGTCTGAAGAAGGGTCTCGGCCCGAAACGTCACCTATGCCTTCGCTCCATCGATGCTGCCTCACCCGCTGAGTTTCTCCAGCATTTTTGTCCACCTCAGACCTGATAATAATACTGACTTCAGCTTAATGGCTCCTACACAGGGTAAAGCTTTCTCAAGTCGTGCCATCTAATTTGATGACGCACGCGCGAGTCTTCGCCTCTGCCTCCTTCTCCCCTCTGGCATTTGGAACGTGCTAATTTAACTTGGTGCGTGCCCTCAGCCAGCCGGCCTGTGTCACTAGATAGTCCCAGCGTGTTGGGGCATGAAGACAGAGAGGCAGACTGAAAAGGCCAGCAGCAATTATCCCAGTTACGCTGCGGTGGTACATGGCTGCACGGGAGAAAATGCAATGGAATTTAATTGCAGTGATCTTACCCGCCCTGCCCCACCAGTGACATCTTTCTCCACCGACGCATGACAATTAGTGAAACGCTCCCCCCTGTCACGGGTCGAGAGTCCTTTAGAAAACGGAACACAAAATGTTTAACACAAAAATCATTTTTTGTTTTTTTTTGTTTTCACTCCCGACTTTGATTAGGAAAGGTGTCAGAGGTTATGGGGAGAAGGAAAGGAGAATGGGGTTAGGAGGGAGAGATAGATCAGCCATGATTGAATGGCAGAGTAGACTCGATGGGCCGAATGGCCACTTATGACCTTATGACACCAACCCAGCGATGTGAATACATAACTCGAACTTCAAGTAACTCTTGCATCCTCTCTCTCTTCCGCCCTCCACCCACCCTAGACCTCGCACTAGTTTCACTGTCGTCCTGTTGAGTTTCACTGTCTGTATAACTCGTTGTCACCGAGCCCCCAGCCAACAATGGACCATTGTGGGCTCCACCTTTCCTTGATCATTGTTGCTCTTTGCATATCTGTCATTCATTTGTCCCATCTCCCTCTATATCACCGTCTATATCTCTCGTTACCCTCTCCCCCTGACTCCCAGCCTGAAGAAGGGTCTCGACCCGAAACGTCACCTATTGCTTTTCCCCAGCGAGGCTGCCTGACCGCTGAGTTACTCCAGCTTTTTGTGTCTATCGATTCGTACTTTTTTTAAATTGCCAATAAAGAAAGCTTAGCGAGTCGTAGAGTCATACAGAGTGCAAATAGGCCCTTCTCTCCAGAGATGCTGCCTGTCCCGCTGAGTTACTTTTGTGTCTGGCCTTGATTACAGATCCTGCTCAGAAGTAAATAACGTGATGAGAGGCATAGAGAGGGTAGACAGTCAGAACCTTGTTCCCGAGGTGGTATTGTCATATGTCGAGACCCCTCTTCAGACAGCAGTGAACGGCACTTCAGAAATAGCTGTGGAAAATTCGAACGGGTACATGACAACAGGTGTGTAGTTTAGTTTAGACATACAGAGCGGAAGCAGGCCCTTCAGCCCACCGAGCCCGTGCCGACCAGCGATCCCCGCACACTGCCACTGTCCTACACACACCAGATACAAATTACATTTGTACCAAGCCAATTAACCTACGAACCTGTACGTCTTTGGAGTGTGGGAGCACCCGGAGAAAACCCGCGCAGGTCAATAGACAATAGACAATAAACAATAGGTGCAGGAGTAGGCCATTTCGGCCCTTCGAGCCAGCACCGCCATTCAATGTGATCATGGCTGATCATCCCCAATCAGTACCCCGTTCCTGCCTTCTCCCCATATCCCCTGACTCCGCTATCTTTAAGAGCCCTATCTAGCTCTCTCTTGAAAGTATCCAGAGAACCGGCCTCCACCGCCCTCTGAGGCAGAGAATTCCACAGACTCGCCACTCTCTCTGTGAGAAAAAGTGTTTCCTCGTCTCCGTTCTAAATGGCTTGCCCCTTATTCTTAAACTGTGGCCCCTGGCTCTGGACTCCCCCAACGTCGGGAACATGTTTCCTGCCTCCAGTGTGTCCAAGGCCTTAACAATCTTAAGACCTTAACAAAAGGTCACGGGGAGAGCGCACGGACAAGCACCTGTAGTCAGGGTCTCTGGCGCCGTGAGGCACACAACTCTGCCGCTGCGCCCCCGTGCGTTGTGAATGCAAGTCGATTCTTTCCTTCAGCTCTATAATACATATTGCCTTTTGTTGGCTGATGTATTGAACCAGGGGAGAGTAGACGGAGTGTTCATGGGCACACTTGCCCATTAAACAAGCAATGAATGTCATTTTGTTAAACTTAAAACACTTTCATGGGCGATTAACTTTTGTTTGAAGAACAGCAGATTTTTTTTTTAATGGTTCTAATGGCACATTACATGATAACTGTTATTGAAATTAATGGCACAGAACTCGGATGCTCCTCTTGGATCAGTTAGAGTGATGTTTTAATAAATGAAGTACCTGCCTCGGCCAATCAGTGTGCTACCAAATCTTGCAGAGCAGCTAAGGCTAGAGTTTCCTTTCAAGAGTTTTAACCGACCATAGGTGTCAACTGGGCCAATTTAGCAGCACTAGGTGTCCAATGTATTCAGTGAATTACACTGCCCGTATGTAATAGGACATTCGACCTATTAAGTCTACACCATTCAATCATGGCTGATCTTCTCTCCCTCTCAATCCCCATTCTCCTGCCTTCTCCCCATAGCAATAGACAATAGGTGCAGGAGTAGGCCATTCGGCCCTTCGAGCCAGCACCGTCATTCAATTGTGATCATGGCTGATCATCCCCAACCAGTACCCCGTTCCTGCCTTCTCCCCATATCCCCTGATTCCGGTACCTTTAAGAGCCCTATCTAGCTCTCTCTTGAAAGTATCCAGAGAACCCGCCTTCACCGCCCTCAGAGGCAGAGAATTCCACAGACTCTCAACTCTGTGAGAAAAAAGTGTTTCCTCGTCTCCGTTCTAATTGGCTTACCCCTTATTCTTAAACTGTGACGCCTGGTTCTGGACCCCCCCCCCCAACATCGGGAACATGTTTCCTGCCTCTAGCGTGTCCAAACCCTTAACACTTATATGCTTCGGTAAGATCCCCTGACACCTGTACTAATTAGGAATCTATCTATCTCTTAAAAATATTAATTGACTTGACCACCACAGCCTTGCATGGCAAAGAATTCCACAGATTCACCTCCCTTTGACTAAAGAAATGCCACCTCATCTCCTTCCTAAAGGAACATCTTTTAATTCTGAGGCTGTGCCCTCTGGGCCTAGACTCTCCCAGTAATGGAAGCATCCTCTCCACATTCGCTCTACCCAGGCCTTTCACCATTCGGTGAGTTTCTCTGAGGTCGCTGGTCGGTGCGGACCCGGTGGGCTGAAGGGCCCGTTTCCACGCTGTATCTCTAAACTAAACTACTAGGGTGGGGAAGGGACAGAGGTGGAGGAGATGCAAGGGTTACTTGAAGTTGGAGAATTCAATATTCATACCGCTGGGTTCTATATCTCTCTATGCCACCATATATATCTCTCATTTCCCTTCCCCCTCATTCTCAGTCTGAAGAAAGGTCTCGATCTGAAACGTGACCTATTCCTATTCCTATTCCTTCTCTCCAGAGATTGTGTCTGACCCACTGAGTTACTCCAGCATTTTGCACACCTCCAGATTCAGGGACAGTTTCTTCCCAGCTGTTATCAGGCGACTGAACCATCCTACCACAACCAGAGAGCGGTCCTGAACTACCGTCTACCTCATCGGAGACTCTCGGACTATCCTTGATCGAACTTTGCTGGCTTTACCTTGCACTAAAAGTTATTCCCTCATCATGTATCTGTACGCTGTAAATGGCCCAATTGTAATCACGTATTGTCTTTCCGTTGACTGGTTAGCACGCAACAAAACCTTTTCACTGTACCTCGGTACACGTGACAATCTTCTTCTTAGCCCCCCCCCCCCCCACCATGGGTGTCTCCAGGGTTGGGGGACGCCTGTGCGTGACTTTGTTTAACGTGGGGAGACTGGTGCACAGACAGCCACCCCACGGTCCGTGACAGATCTGGGTCGGGATCCAGTGGCACGGAGTCCAAGACGACCCGAGATCCTTTTCTGCCGCAGCCTTCATCCGCCTTCCCGGCCGTGGTGACGCTCCACTAAGGTCAGCCATCGTCCTCCGCCTGTTCCACCGTTGAGGTCTTGGTCGGATTGGCTCCTTCTCAGAGACTTCCCCCCCTCGACCTTACCGCCATGGGTGGCCCTACCAGGAGCGTAGCTCCAGACGGCATCGCTCTCAGGATCTCAGGACCACACGAGCTTCTCCACCACCACAAGGTGACAATCCACGGTGAAGACAATAAACTAAACTAAAATAACCATACTAAAATAGTTGTCGTCCCCACCCGGTTTATCCATGAGACGCAAAGAATTCTCCATTAGCTTCTAATGTCAATGGGATTGGCCTGTCAATAAAGGAGATTAGGATTAACGTTTGCATAATGGCCCATTCTTTGGAGAGTGAGCCAAAATCTCACACACGTGACCAGATGGCATCACGTAAAGTAATACACAAGAAAATTATTCTAAGAGATTAATCTTATTCATTGCTATTTTCCTACCTACAGAAGTATAATGCATGTCTGCTAAAGATATGAACCTACCAGGTTTTTAAAATTCACGGTTTGTAAAAATGCTTCAGTGTGATGTGACACACATGACCAGTCAGTCTGATCCTAAACAAACATTTTCATCATATTACTAAACCTCTCATCTTGCTACTATCTATCTATCTATGCATATGTGCTCTCAGAACTACACCAAAACGGTACACGATAGCGCTAAAGGTTTTGCACCACCTTAATCACAATTGTCCTGTGGTTCTTTCGCGTCGTTTCGTTCAGATTGATGTTATATTTCACATGTTGGTGACATTTTTAGATTGACAAAACCAGAATTTGAGAAAAATAACTTGACAGATGCTGCGACAGTTGATGGGAGATTCTGGCAGTTAGCACCTATTATGTCACAATGGGATCTCACAGTCCTCCAATCACAATGGGATCTCACAGTCCTCCAATTATAATGGGAACTCATTTACATACGATGCCGTGAACATTCCGCCACTGGACAATGGAATCACAATGGGATCTCAGCTGCCAATCAACAGTGTTGGGATAGGCTGCACCCAGTGCAAAGAGAGATTTCTTACCTTGTTGTAGGGAGTGGGGGAGGGGAGGAGAAGAAATGTTATTTAAACATTGTGTTTAGTGGGGGAGTGCGAAGGGGAGAGGTGAGGGAGGGAGTGACTTAGGGTAGGGAAAAGGGGAGGGAGAGGTGAGGGAGCAGAGGTGGAGAGGGGAGAGAAGAGGGAGGGTGAAGAATTCTTCCTCTTGCGTATGGCGTGCACAGCCTAAAGTTGTAGGACAACTTGTTCTATTTGATCTTATTTGATTGTGCACGCCGGGTTGATTGCATTCGTCGAAACGGGGCAGACCACGTGAAGGGTGCAATCTCCCACCCCAGGGTGAAGAGGGTGAGGGAGTGTATGAGCCGCGCCTGCGCAGTTGGGGGCTATGGGTGAGTGGTGGAATATTGCGTTGGGGGAACGCACTGCATTGGGGGAATGGGTACACCCCAATGGAATCTCATTTAGATTGCATGGGAGGAGATTTTTCATTGTGGGGGGGGGGGGGGGGGGGGTGGAAAAGGGGAGCGGTTTCTTTTCCAGAATTTTCCTTGTGGGGGTTGGGATGGGGATGGGGATTTTCATTGTGCGGGTGGGGGGGGGGGGGGGGTTGGAATAGGGGAGAGGTTTCATTTCCAGAACTTTCCTTGTGGGGGGTGGGGTGGGGGCAGCTGGGGACTATTGCATTGGGTGAGTGGGTCCCACTTGGTCTAGTAACATATAAAAATGTCACTTGATAAACCAAAAAAAATATGAATCATATATACAATAGACAATAGGTGCAGGAGTAGGCCATTCGGCCCGTCGAGCCAGCACCGCCATTCAATGTGATCATGGCTAATCATCCCCAATCAGTACCCCGTTCCTGCCTTCTCCCCATATCCCCTGACTCCGCTATCTTTAAGAGCCCTATCTAGCTCTCTCTTGAAAGCATCCAGAGAACCGGCCTCCACCGCCCTCTGAGGCAGAGAATCCCACAGACTCACCACTCTCTGTGAGAAAAAGCGTTTCCTCGTCTCTGTTCTAAATGGCTTGCCCCTTATTCTTACAGTGTGGCCCCTGGTTCTGGACTCCCCCAACAGTACAGTGTGCACTATTATACACCTGTAATGCTTTCAGAATCGGAAGAGATGTATTTCACAATTTTTCAATGGTTTTTTTTGGGGTTTTTTTGGTCACACACGTGACCGCACGCGTTGTCTTTGCGCTGGCTGGTTAGCATGCGGCTGTAAATCGGTGCACTTGACGATCAGCGACGCCGTTACGTTTTGTGTCTATCTGTGTCTGCGATGCTGTCGATGCACAGGCAGGCCTTTAAAGCCGCCTCTGCACCAGCCTGTTGCGTACGCTGCTCTCTCCACTCTGAGCGATTGCTGGCAGCTGCAATTATTTAAGCATAATGTATTTTGCGTAATTGTCACCATGAAGCAGCAAATCTTGAAAGTTAAGAGAAATAATGCAGTTTGCTGCACAAGTGTGATGAATTACCACCGACTCCTTGGAACGAAACTGTAATTTTGTGTGTCTATTTTGGCGAGACAAATTTATATGCGCAATAGAATGCAAATTATACCCGTGCAGTTGAAGGCAAATTCCGAGCGGACTCGGAGATAAGACTATTGGACGTGACGTCGTGGTTTTCTTCACTGCATTCACTTTGAGATCGGTTGTTGTTCTGCAAAAACGGCTGTTAAAATATAAGCATAGAAACATGGAAAGTACGTGCAGGAGTAGGCCATTCGGCCCTTCGAGCCTGCACCGCCATTCAATATGATCATGGCTGATCATCCAGAATCAGTACCCCGTTCCTGCTTTCTCACCATATTCCTTGATTCCGTTAGCCCTAAGAGCTCTATCTAACTCTCACTTGAATACATCCAGTGAATTGGCCTCCACTGCCTTCTGTGGCAGAGAATTCCACAGATTCACAACCCTCTGGGTGAAAAAGCCTTTCCACATCTCAGTCCTAAATGGCCGACCCTTTATTCCTTAACTGTGTGACCCCTGGTTCTGGATATTCTTAAACTGTGACCCGTGGTTCTGGACTGTGGGAGGCAAGGAACTGCAGGTGCTGGAATCCCTTCCAAAGGGGAGACAAAGTGCTGGAGTAACTCAATGCGTTCGACAGCATCTCTGGAGGATATGGATAAGTTTTGTTTCTTGTAGATTTTTTTTTTTTCCAAAGCCAATTAACCTACAAACCTGAGGCACATCGGGACCCCTCTTCAGACTGTTTACTTTAGAAATAAAGTGTGGATACAGGCCCGTCTGCCCACCAGGCCCACATCGATCACCAATCACCCTTTGGACTTCAGAAATACATCGAGGAAACAGGCCCTTCGGCCCACTGAGTTTGTGCCAGCCAGTGATCACCCCATACACCAGCACTGTCCGACACACACTTGGGACAATTTACAATTTTTTTTTTTACAGAAGCCAATTAACCAACAATCCTGTACATCTTTGGAGTGCGGGAGGAAACCGGAGCACCAGGGAGAACATGCAAACTCCGTACAGACAGCACCCGTAGTCAGGATCGAACCCGGGTCTCTGGCAGTGTGAGGCAGGAACTCTACCGTCCTCTGCAGCCATGAGTCTGTCTCTATTTCTGCCACATACGCTTGAAATCTCCAGAAGCAAGCTGGAAAGAGTGCAGAGACGATGTACAACCACGTTGCCAGGACTGGAGGGCCTGAGCTGTGGGGAGAGGTTGAGCAGGCTGGGGCTTTATACCTGGGAGTGCAAGAGGATGAGGGGTGCTTTTATAGAGGTGTACAAAATCATGAGAGGAACAGGTCGGGTAGGCGCACAGAGTAGGAGAATCGAGAACGAGAGGACATGGGTTTATGGTGAGGGGGAAATTATTTAATAGGGACCTGAGGAAAATTTTTAATTAGATCAGGTATCAGTGGATATAGGGAGAAGGCTGGAGAATGGGGTTGAGAGGGGAAGATAGATCAGCCATGTTTGAATGGCAGAGTAGTCTTGATGGACCAAATGGCCTAATTCTGCTCCTGTAACACTAGACAATAGGTGCAGGAGTAGGCCATTCGGCCCTTCGAGCCAGCACTGCCATTCAATGTGATCATGGCTGATCGTCCCCAATCAGTACCCCGTTCCTGCCTTCTCCCCGCATCCCCTGACTCCGCTATCATAACATAAGATCATAAACTGAGGGGTAACTATTTTTACACAAAAGCCGGTGGGTGTATGGAACGAGCTGCCGGAAGAGGTAGTTGAGGCAGGCACAACATTTACGCAGCATTTAGACAGGTGCATGGATGGGACAGGTTTTAGGGGGGATACGGGCCAAACTCAGGCGGGTGGGACAAGTGTAGATGGGGCATGTTGGTGGACATGGGAAAGCGAGGGTCGAAGGGCCTGTTTGCACGTTATACGACTCTATGACTCTCCATAACAAAACTCCACAATCTCCACAGGGAATGATTTAATGATTTCAAATGCAAGGAACCATTCCAAAACTCAGAAATCTGAGCCCAAATCTACTCCAGCTAACGAACGAAGTGACATTTGTGTATCAAAATCTTTGGTTACAAGTCAGCATTCCAAACTTTTTACAACCAGGTTTTCTTTTCAATAATACTTGGCCGTGTCGTTTCCCTCAAAGTTTAGTGTCACAGTTTCCCAATCTGCTATGGTAACCCAAAACATGATACTGATGTCTTCTTCCACGCATCAGTACTTTCCAGAATTGTTGCCATATGATGTTAGGCCTGGAGGAAGATTTATGTGCGTGCTTTCAAAAATTTGTTAGCCTCAACTTTCCATTTTTCATCCTTTGCTGTTTCTGATTAGAAGGAAGCAGCGCAGCTGGGAGCTGTTTTTTTGGAGACTTATCACTCGTTGCATCAACGAGCAGGAATTCTCCCCTCCCAACCCAAGTTGCCAACCTCTGAGAAGATCATTTAAAAAAAAGTCATTTCGGGTCCCAACCTTCCCATAACTGAAGCTGTTATTTGAGTGAATGGCTGAATCGCCTTCTTATAGAGCCATGGAGACAGGCCGTTCAGCCCAACTTGCCCACACGGGCCAACATATCCCAGCTACACTAGTCTCACCTGCCTGCATTTGGTCCATATCCCTCCAAACCTGTCAAATCCATGTACCTGTCTAATTGCCTCTTAAACATTGCGATAGTCCCTGCCTCGACTATCTCCCCTGTCAGCCTGTTCCTTACACCCACCACCCTTTGTGTGGAAAAAATTACCCCTCATTTTCCCTTCAAATCTTTCCCTCTTCACCTTAAACCTATGTCCTCTGGTCCTCGATTCTCCTACTCTGGGGAAGAGATTCTGTGAGTCTACCCGATGTATTCCTCGTGATTTTCTACACCTCTAGTAGATCATTCCTCATCCTCCTGCGTTCCAGGAAACAGAGTCCCAGCCTGCTCAACCTCTCCCTACGGCTCTGACCCTCGAGTCCTGGCAACATCCTCGTAAATCTTCTCTGCACCCTTTTTAAGCTTGGCAACATCCTCTTCAGTCTTCAAGAGTTAGATAGCTGTTGGCAACAGGTTCCCTGCCATACAGTGTTTGGTGACATACCGAATCGCCACAGTTTTCTAAGGAAGAGTTTTAGTTTGAGAGATGCAGCGTGGAAACAGGCCCTTTGGCCCACCGAGACCCCACCGAATAGTGATCCCAGCATATTAACACTATCCTACACACACTGGGGGCAATCTTCACATTTAGCCAAGCCAATTAACCTACAAACCTGTACGTTTTTGGAATGTGGCTGGAAACCGAAGATCTCGGAGAAAACCCACGTAGGTCACGGGGAGAACGTACAAACTCCGTACAGACAGCACCCGTAGTTGGTATCGAACCCAGGTCACCAGCGCTGCAAATTCGGAGACCAAAACGGAGCACAATACTCCAGGTGTGGTCTCACAAAGGCCCTGTACAACTGCAGAAAGACCTCTTTGCTCCTATACTCAACTCCTCTTGTTATAAAGACCAACATGCAATTCACTTTCTTCCCTGCCTGCTGTACCTTCATGCTTACTATCATTGACTGATGAACAAGGACCCCCAGATCTCCGTGTACTTCCCCTTTTCCCAACTTGACTCCAATTAGATAATAATCTGCCTTCCTGTTTTTGCCACCAAAGTGGATAACCTCACATTTATCCACATTAAACTGCATCTGCAAACTCACTAGGGCCCTATACAACTGCAGAAGGACCTCTTTGCTGCGGAGGTGATGAGATGCTGAACAGAGGCAACAATTTTGTTATTTTAATTACAAAATCGCAAAGTTTATTTTGGCAGAATAGTTTGGTCTCATGAGCGATGCCTTTCAATGTTACTTGTGTGGCTCCGTCAGAATTTCGTAGTGACTTGTTGGGACAGGGTGGACACAGGTACCAGACCCACAAAATGCTCTCCCACCTAATTATCCCCAAACGCAATCTCACAATCTTTTTTTTTTTTTTTGCTCTACTCCTCAGCAATCCCACTGAGTAATGAATCCACACACACCTGTTACCCTGAAGTACATTGTCAGAGAGAGCTGCAACTCTGAAGGGCTATTTTAACTGAGGTAGTTGAGAAGGCAAAAAGTTGGGTGGAACAGTGGCGCAGCGGTAGAGTTGCAGCCTCGCCGTGCCAGAGACCCAGGTTTGATCCTGACTACAGGTGCTGTCTGTACAGAGTTTGTACGTTGTTCCTGTGACTTTTTTTTCGTATTTTTTTTGTATTGCGATCCGCGTATCACTGTACCTTAATTGGTACATGTGACATTAAATGACCTTTGACCACGTGGGTTTTATCTGGGATCTCAGGTTTCCTCCCACATCCCAAAGACGTGCAGGTTTGTACGGTAATTGTCTTCTGTAAATTGCCCCGTGTGTAGGATAGAACTACAGGTTTGTAGGTTAATTGGTTTGGTACAATTGTAAATTGTCCCTAGTGTATTTAGGGTAGTGTTAATGTGCAGGGATTGCTGGTCGAGGCAGACTCGGTGGGCCAAAGGGCCTGTTTCTGCGCTGAATCCTTAAACTAAACTAGTGTTTAGGAAGGAACTGCAGATGCTGGTTCAAACCGAAGATAGACACAAATAGCTGGAGCAACTCAGTGGGTCAGGCAGCATCTCTGGAGAGAAGGAATGGGAGACGTTTCGGGTCGAGACCCTGGGATGATCGGTGGTCGGTGGGAACACATAATGCCAAAGGGCCTGTCTCCATGCCATATCTCGAAGCTAAACTAAACTAAGAAAATATCATCGATAGACACAATAAGCTGAAGTAACTTGTTTAGGAAGGAACTGCAGATGCTGGAAAATTGAAGATAGACCAAGGTGAAGGGTACACAAAAATGGAGAAACCAGCGGGTGCAGGCATCTAAGGAGCGAAGGAGATAGACCAAGGTCTGAAGAAGGGTTTTGGCCTGAAACGTTGCCTATTTCCTTCGCTCCATAGATGCTGCTGCACCCGCTGAGTTTCTCCAGCACTTTTGTCCACCTAAGCTGAAGTAACTCAGCGGGACAGGCAGCAACTCTGCAGAGAAGGAGCGGGTGATGTTTCGGGTCGAGACCCTTCTTCAGACCGAGAGTCAGGGGAAAGGGAAACGAGGGACATAGACGTTGTAGGGACATATAGAACATATGAATGAAAGATCTGCAAAAAAGGGAATGATGATAAAGGAAGCAGGCCATTGTTAGCAGTTTGTGAGGTGAATATTCATTCCAGTCTCCCTGTGTTATTGGATCTTACACTTTGGAGTTCAGATGATGTCAGATGTCACATTTACCTCATATGAGATTATTCCAATCGTGGAACGCTACCCAGGTTTTATGCTCCGCACTTATTTAAATTGTGAACAGTAAATCTATCGATCCCATCACTGGCTTGAGCTGTTTGTAAATTGGTGCTGATTGATCAAGGAATTATTTGAAGGCCTCCTGAATTGAATGTTGTGGTAGATCATCGAGAAAGCAATTTTGTGGCTTAAACAAATTTGTCTAGCAGGGAGAGAAATGAGCCAAGCAAAAATAACTTCTGTAGTCATTTGTCAAATGTGTATTCTACATCAGTGTGTGGAAGTCTCATCATTAGTGTTTTGTGTTTTTGTTACAATTGCTTTTTAATTGACGTGTTCGGATTGGTTTTATTTGGATGGCCCAGGTTTTGCTATTTATTTCTCTGTAGCAGCGGTACAGGTTGGATGGGATGAGCTCGCTAATGAGTTAAGTCGTTATTTGATTTGTTTGTCAGTGGAATGTTCATTATTACTTCCTGGCTTGACATTTATCTTGAGTCCCTTTCCTTCCCTCCCCACCTTTCTCATTTACAAATACATTTTGCATTGTAAACTGATCCCACATAGTTTATTTTCATTCAGGGATATCTCATGGAGTCTCAAAGATACAGCGCAGAAGTAGGCCCGTTGTCCCACCGACCAGCGGCCCCCACACGCTAACACTATCCTACACAACAGGAGGAACAATTTACAATTATACCAAGCCAATTAACCTGCAATCCTGATCGTCTTTGGAGTGTGGGAGGAAACAGGGGCACCCGGAGAAAAAACCCACGCAGGTCACGGGGAGAACGTGCAAACTCCGCAGTCAGGATCGAACCCGGGTCTCTGGCGCTGAGGCGGCAAAGGCTGTGCATTTGTTATCCCGCTTTCTCTACCTACACACTGGGGGGGGGGGGGAGGGGAGGGGAGGGGAGGGGGCATTTCAGGGAGTCTAAAGGAACAGGTGATGTTGCGGATCGTGTCTCTTCTTCAGACTGAGAGTCAGGAGAGAGGGAGACCAGAGATGAAAAGGTAGAAAGAACAAATGAAACTCAGCGGGTATGAAAAGATAAAATCAATTCCATTTATCCTGATGGTAACTGTAGGGAGTTACGACAGCAACCTACGACAACACCTACGGCAACCTACGACAGCAAAAAATTGTCGCCACTGTCGCCAGACATTTTTCAACATGTTGATAATGTTGCGGCAGTCGCCCAAAAAATCCTCTAAGTGGGACAGGCCCACAGCCATGCCATCATTAGAATGGTCATGACCCCAAAACGTCACCTGTCCATTTCCCTCCCAGATGCTGCCTGACCCACAGAGGTCCTCCAACAGTCTGAAGTTAGCTCAAGATTTCGAGCATCAGCAGAATCTTGTGCAGTCTCCATCAATATATATCGCTAACACTTCCAACTGCTTCCAAAGAGCAAGCTGTTGGAATTCCCATTTGTTATATACATTATATTGTTTTACGAGGATGTTGCCAGGACTAGAGGGCCTGAGCTGTAGGGGGAGGTTGAGCAGGCTAGGACTCTACCCCTTGGAGTGCAGCAGGATGAGGGGTGATCTTATAAAGGTGTATAAAATCATGAGAGGAATAGATCGGGTAAACTCTCTTGCCCAGAGTCGGGGAATTGAGGACCAGGTTTAAGGTGAGGAGGGAAAGATTGAATACGATCCAGAGGGATAACTTTTTCACACAAAGGGTGGTGGGCGTATGGAAGGAGCTGCCAGAGGAGGTAGTTGAGGAAAGTACTATTGCAACGTTTATGAAACATATAGACAGGTACATGGATAAGACAGGTTTGGAGGGAAATGGGCCAAACGCAGGCAGGTGGGACTAGTGTAGCTGGGACATGTTGGTCGGTGTGGGCAAGTTGGGCCGAAGGGCCTGTTTCCACACTGTATCACTCTATGACTATATTTTGTTCCCTGAAGAGACGTTCTGTTTTACTGGACTTTATTTAGCATTCGGCAAGATTGAAATTTTTCAATTATTTAAAAAAAAACACTCGAGGGATTTCTCAATTTTAGTTTCTGGAGAATGCAGCTAAATTGGTCATAATAATAGTCTGTTTAAGAAAGAACTGCAGATGCTGGAAAGATAGAAGGCAGACAAGAATGCTGGCGAAACTCAGCGGGTGAGGCAGCATCTATGGAGCGAAGGAATAGGTGACATTTTAGGTCTCGACCCAAAACGTCACCTATTCCTTCGCTCCATAGATGCTGCCTCACCAAATGCTTCTCCAGCATTTTTGTCTACCCATAATAATAGTCTGTTCTTTCAAGCTGCCCTTTTCATCACAAAACCTCAAATCCCTTCTGCCTCTTGCCCTTTTCCCGTTAGTTTTATCCTCTTCCGGCCTTCACTTCCACATCACTTCACTGGACGTTGCATTCCACACACACACACACACACACACACACACACACACACACACAGGCCGGGTTAGTCAGCACAACACAATAGCACTGTGGAAGCTAAACAGGACTCTCTTTCACTTTGAATCTCTCTGCCTGCTTGAGTTTTACTGCTCAAACATAGAACAGTGTTGCAGAGGAACAGGCCCTTTGGCCCACAATGTCTGTGCATAAAGTAACCTCCTCTGCCCGTACATGATCCTTACCCATCCCACGTACATAAGCATTGCACCCATCCATATTCTCCCTGCATCCCATTATCATGTATCTAGACACTGTAAATGGCTCGGTTGTAATCATTTATAGTCTTTCTGCCAACGCAATAGCACGCAACAAGAGCTTTACCTCGGTACTCGTGGCAATAAATTAACTGAGCTGATGTGTCTATCTAAAACCCTCTCCGACGCCCCTGTTAATGATAGCGGAGTCCGGGAATATGGGGAGAAGGCAGGAACGGGGTACTGATTGTGGATGATTAGCCATTATCACATTGAAAGGTGGTGCTGGCTCGAAGGGCCGAATGGCCTACTCCTGCACCTATTGTCTATTGTCTATTGCAACTGCCTCCACCAGCACCACCACCCACCTGGAGCAAGTTCCAGGCCTGTTTCCTTTATCATCGTTACTTTTTTTGTATATATCTTTCATTCATTGTTCTCTCCACATCATCGTCTATATCTCTCGTTTCCCTTATCTCTAACCAGTCTGAAGAAGGGCTTCAAACCGAAAAGTCGCCCATTCCTTCTCTCCAGAGATGTTGCCTGTCCCGATGATTACTCCAGTATTTTGTGTCTACCTTTGAAGGAAAAAGGGTTTCCTGCCTCATCCTTGAATGAGGTGGTTCGCATTGCTTTTACTGGTGGCCTTACAGCGACTGCAGCACCAGAGACCCGGGTTCGATCCTGACTACGGGTGCTGTCTGTACGGAGTTCGTACGTTCTCCCTGTAACCTGCGTGGGCTTTCTCCGAGATCTTTAGTTTCCTCCCACACTTCAAAGATGTACAGGTTTGTAGTTTAATTGGCTTGGTGTAAATGTACAAATTGTCCCAAGTGTGTGTAGGATAATGTTAATGTGCGGGGATCGCTGGTCGGTGCGGACTCTGCGGGCCGAAGGGCCTGTTTCCACGCTGCATGTCTAAACTAAACTAAACTATTCTAATTAAAATCCCTTTTGTGCATTAATTATGCAGAGCTATAGATTTGCAAGAGAACCTTTTGTTGACACAGTCCTTTTGGATTTATTGTCAAGATTTGATATTGGGACACGGGAGATTGCAGATGCTGGAATCTTGAGCAGAATATAGACTGATGGAGGAGCTCAGTGGATTAGGCAGCATCTGTGGCGGGATCCACCAGTGGGAGAGTCTAGGACCAGAGGGCACAGCGTCAGAATAAAAGGACGAATGTTTATAGTGGAAGGTAGACATAAATGCTGGAGGAACTCGGCGGGTGAGGCAGCATCTGTGGAGAGAAGGAATCGGCGACGTTTAGGCTGAGAAGAAGAAAGGAAGAATAGAAGAATAAGCGGGAAGAAGAAAGGAAGAGGCGGAGACAGTAAGCTGCGGGAGAGCTAGGAAGGGGAAGGGAAGGAGAAAGCAAGGACTACCTGAAATTGGAGAAGTCAATGTTCATACCGCTGGGGTGTAAACTGCCCAAGCGAAAATATGAGATGACGTTTCGGGTTGAGACCCTTCTTCAGACTGAAGGTGCCTGTTATCTTGCTGTTTAAGAAAGAACTGCAGATGATGGAAAAATCAGACTGAAGTCTAAAGTGGGGTCTTGACCCGAAACGTCGCCTATTCCTTCGCTCCATAGATGCTGCCTCACCCGCTGAGTTTCTCCAGCAATTTTGTCTACCTTTGATTTTCCCAGCATCTGCAGTTCTTTCTTAAACAATGTTTGGAATGGAGATGAGTTTAAGTTTAGATAAGAGATACAGCACGGAAATAGGCCCTTTGGCCAACCGAGTCCGCGCCGACCAGCGATACCCGCATACTTGCACTCTCCTACACACACCAGGGACAATTGTTTTACATGAATACATTATTACATTGGTTTTAAGCCCATTAACCTACAAACCTGTACGTCTTTGGAGTGTGGGAGGAAGCCAAAGATCTCGGAGAAAACCCACGCAGGTCACGGAGAGAACGTAAAACTCCGTACAGACAGCACCCGTAGTCGTGATGGAAACAGGGTCTCTGTCGCTGTGAGGCAGCAACTCTACCGCTGCGCCACCATGCCACCTGAAGGATAGACAGTAGGTGCAGGAGGAGGCCATTTGGCCCTTCGAGCCAGCACCGCCATTCAATGTGATCACGGCTGATCATCCCCAATCAGTGCCCTGGTTCCTGCCTTCTCCCCATATCCCCTGACTCCCCACATCCCCTGATGAGGAGGAATTTATTTAGCTGTGGAGGCCATGTTCAGGGCACTGGTGTCTTCTCTCCTCCCTGGCACATCTTGGAGGAATGAGTGAGGAGACTGAGGAAGATGACAGGAATTGCACTCTGCCCGCCGGGGAATCGATTGTTCAGATCGCCCTCGGCAATTGTTGGATAAAACAGGACGAAATACCCAGACAAAAATTTCAAAACCAAAAGCAAAGCGCAAACGTGGGGGGCATAGTGTGCATTTAATAAAATGGGTTTTAAAAAAATAATTAAAATGGTGCAAGAAATTTTAATAGTTTGCAACACCTGCTCACTAGAAATGCAATAAAATGTGGGCGGCGAGGTGGTGGAGCGGCAGAGTTGCTGCCTCGCAGCGCTAGAGACCCGGGTTCCATCCTGACCACGGGTGCTGTCTGTGTGGAGTTTGCTTCCCAGAGATGCCACCTGATGCGTTGAGTTATGCCAGCTCTTTTCTGTCGTTTTTTTTTGTAACCTAAAATCCAAGTGGGTCCATTTTGCGAAGACTTTGGCCAAGCGCTGCTCTGCGCTGTACGATTCCCTGAAGATTTTCCAATCAATTGTTCCGGAGCAACAAAGACTACAAGGGGAGAAGGAGTGGGGAAATATCAAAGGGGCGGCACGCTGGCGCAGCGGGTAGAGACGCAAGCGTATGTGGCATACGTTTCAAGCGTATGTGGCAGAAATAGAGACAGACTCATGGCTGCAGAGGACGGTAGAGTTCCTGCCTCGCAGCGCCAGAGACCCGGGTTTGATCCTGACCACGGGGTGCTGTCTGTACGGAGTTTGCACGTTCTCCCCGTGACCTGCGTGGGTTTTCTCCGGGTGCTCCGGTTTCCTCCCACACTCCAAAGACGTGCAGGTTTGTAGGTTAATTGGCCTGAAGATGATCTCGTGGATGTAGGAAGGTTTGTTTTTAGGTTTTAAAGTTTTATGTGTCATTCCTTACTGTCACGGTACGTCATGTTGTCGATTGCGGGCGGAGCACCGAGGCAAATTCCTTGTATGTGAATACTTGGCCAATAAACGTATTCATTCATTCATTCGCTCATTCATTCGAGGTGATCATCGTGTTTGTGGTGTGGTAGAGTGCTGATGAAACATGTACGGAATGAGCTGCCTGGGGAGGCAGTTGAGGCAGGGACCTTCACCACGTTTAAGAAACAATTAGACAGGTACATGGATAGGACAGGTTTGGAGGGAAGTGAGCCAAACGCAGGCAGGTGGGACCAGTGTAGATGGGACAAGTTGGGCTGAAGGGTCTGTTTCCACTCTGTAAGTCTATGACTCTATGGACATCTGACCACACATGGTGGCCCGAGGAACATGTGGACTATTTTGTTTAGTTGCCGAAGTGTTTACTAAGCCCTAAGGACGGCGAGTGTTGGAGATTGTTTGTGCTGACCAAGTAACGCTCTCAGTCGCTGAGTACTGGAATGTTCAGCTCCAGCTCCGAGCTTTAAACTCCACGCTGTAGTTTGACTGGAGTGAGTCCAGATTGCATTAATCTGAAATTAATTTGATTCTGAATGGCTCCATCTGTTTGTGTTAGAGGAGGCTCAAGACTTAGTAATGAAGTGTGAGTGAGTCACAACGCAAACTGCCCAAGCCAGATGGAGTGGTAACTGTGAAAGAACTAACCAGAGAGCGGGGAGGGGGGAGGGATAAGAACTGTTAATACCAGCGATTAGTTTAAGGTTATTTCAATGCTGTAAAGGATCCATAAATAGATATGCACCCACTTCTGGGCATCACCACCCGTTTTACACCTTGTTTTCTGCCAAGAACAATTAGTACGGGTGTCAGGAGTTATGGGGAGAAGTCAGGAGAATGGGGTTAGGTGGGAGAGATAGATCAGCCATGATGGAATGACGGAGCAGGCTTAATGGGCCGAATGGCCCCCTAATTCTGCTCCTAACACTTATGACCTGGTGAATGGTGGAACATTTCGATGGGTCTGAATCGTTTCCAACAATACTGGAAGAACTCAGTGGGTCAGGCAGCATCTGTGGTGGGACTGGACAGGCGACGTCTTGGGTCGGGACACTTCTTCAGGTTGATTGTAGGCGGGGAATGGGAAAGAAAGATGATGGAAGTGGGCAAGTGATGGGTGGATAGACACAAAGTGCTGGAGCAACTCAGCGGGTTAGGCAGCATCACTGGAGAAAAAGGATGGTCACGCCCCGAAACGTCACCCGCCCTTTTTCTCCAGAGATGCTGCCCAACCCGCCGAGTTACTCCAGCACTTTGTGACCATCTTTGGTATAAACCAGCATCTGACGTTCCTCGCTTCTACCAGGTAACAGGAGGGTGGAGGTGAGCGGGGGGTGGAATAGCAGATGGAAGAGTAAGTGCAAAAAGCTGGCGGTGAAAATTGAGACAAAGGGGTGACAGATAAGGAGGAGGAGTGGGGTCAGAGGTTATGGGGAGAAGACAATTGACAGTAGGTGCAGGAGTAGGCCATTCGGCCCTTCAAGCCAGCACCGCCATCCAATGTGATCATGGCTGATCATCCCGCAGTACCCCGTTCCTGCCTTCTCCCCATATCCCCTGACTCTGCTATCTTTAAGAGCCCTTTCTAGCTCTGAAAGCAAACAGAGAATTGGCCTCCACCGCCCTCTGAGGCAGAGAAAACTGCAGGCTGACGACTCTCTGAGTGAAAAAGTGTTTCCTCATCTCCGTTGAAATGGCTTACCCCTTATTCTTAAACTGTGGCCCCTGGTTCTGGACTCCCCCCCATCATCGGGAACATAGGGGAATGTCAGGAGAGTGGGGTTAGGAGGGAGAGAGAGATGATTGAATGGTGGAGTAGACTGGATGGGCCGAATGGCCTAATTCTCCTCCTATCACATGACAAGAGGAGGGAATATTGTTTGTGGGGGGGAGTGGGGCGAGACGGGAGTGGGGGGAGCACAAGGGGAGTAGGTATAGTGGGAGGAATGAGTGGACATAGGCAAAAGAGAGAGAGATGATGGAGAGGAGGGGGGGTTACTTAAAATCAAGTTAAGATGACAAGATACATTTATTTGTCGCCTGTACCAATTGGTACAGTGAAATGTGTGGTAAGTTACAATCAGAGAATTCAGATTGTAACTTAGAATAACTTAGAAGTGATGTGAATTTGTGGAATTCTCTGCCTCAGAAGGCGGTGGAGGCCGATTCACTGGATGCATTCAAAAGAGAGTTAGATAGGGCTCTTAGGGCTAGCGGAATCAAGGGATATGGGGAGAAGGAAGGCACTGATTGTGGATGATCAGCCATGATCACATTGAATGGCGCTGCTTGCTCGATGGGTGGAATGGCCTACTCCCGCACCTGTGTTAAAGAAGGAACTGCAGATGCTGGAAAATCGAGGGCACACAAAAGGCTGGAGAAACTCAGCGGGTGCAGCAGCATCTAAGGAGCGAAGGAGATAGGCAACGTTTCGGGTTGAGACCCTTCTTCAGACTGTCTCTGTATCTATGTAACATAGATTGTCATCTAAAGAAGAGTCCCGAGCCAGAGCATTGCCCATCCATTCCCTCCATAGGTGCTGCTTGACCGTCTGATTTCATCCAGCATTAAATGTTTTGCTGGAGAAGATCAGATGTCAGACTCGTAGAAATGTTCCAGCGTTCGGCATGACCGTACAACGGGAGAACGTACAAACTCCGTGCAGACAGCACCCGTAATCGGGATCGAACCCGGGTCTCCGGCGCTGCGCCACCGTGCCGCCCTTGTTGGGGCAGGTATTACAACAACATTTGAAAGACATTTGGACAGGAAAGGTTTGGAGGGATATGGGCCAAACGCAGGCAGATGGGACTATTGTAGAGGGGGCATCTTAGTCAGCATGGGCAGGTTGGGCCGAAGGGCCTGTTTCCATACTGTATGACTCTGTGACTCTAAAGTGGTGAAATCCGGGGGAATATGGGGAGCGTCTAACTGAAAAAGATTTAATGTAAGTAAGCGTTTGAAGGTTGTGCCAGCTCTGCGAGCGAGATGGCCTTTGTGATGTTAGAGAGCGACTCTATGACTGTGACTCCAGCAACATATTTTCCTCTCTTCTCCTTGCATCTCTTGCCTGGAATATTAATTCTGTGCCCCCTAGTCTGTGAACCATCTGCTAATGGGAGCGTCTTCTCCTCGCCAGCTCCATCTAGACCCATCGTGGTTTTGTGACGGCAATCTCCATCAAATCCCCGCTCGCTCCCCGACAGGGCGGAAAGAAAAATATCCTTCTGCCGCCAGATTGTAACGTCAACAACCGACATCGATGGATAACTCTGACCTCAGTCAGATGTGTTGAGGAGTTGTCCCCATGACAAGCCTGGAACTAGCCCTTGGCGACCAGCCGAAAACAATTACTTCAGAACTGAAATCGGGAACCTTCCAGTTTGCAAGTCATTCAGCTTCGATGCTTGCTATTCAGAGACTCAATGAACCACGGATGCTGGGATCTTGATCGAATCTTAAGGGTTAATGGGGAGAAGGCAGGAAAATGGGATCAGCAGGCAGGCACGGAAATCGCTATCAAAACATGGGGGGAGGGGGTACACAATTTCTTGGCGGCCGCTCGCGCGCATGCACACGCACGCGCACACACAGACACACACAGACACACACACATGGCTTCGGCCGTGGGCCCTGTGGACGGTAACATCGGGAGCTGACCCGATTGGTGACCGACTCCGAACTCCAGCAACAGTAGCTTCGTCCTCCCCGAATCGTGGGGCTTGAATCGACCCGTTCGCGGGGCCTTTCATCGGCTGGCGGGGACTTCAACATCGGGAGCCTTGATCGCCTCGATGCAGCAGTTTGATTTTAAGCCGCGCCGGGCGATGAAAGGCCCCGCAAACGGGCCGATTCAGCCCTTAGAAAGCGTCTGATAAAGTCCGGATTACAAAACATGGGGGGGGGGAATTGTCCCCCACCTCTCAAAGCATGGGGGGGGTGGCGTGCCCCCCCCCCCGGGATTTCCGCCCATGGCAGGAGGCAGAGATCAGCCCTGATTGAAATGCGGTCTCAATGGGCCGAACGGCCTAATTCTGCTCCTTTAACTTTCAAAAGCACAAAGTGCTGGAGGAACTGAGAGCTGGTCAGGCAGCATCAGCGGAGGGATGTAGGATGTAGGATTCGCCTTGCAGAAATAAGGAACTGCAGATGTTGGTTAATACACAAAAGGTCACACAGTGCTGGAGTAGCTCAGCGGGACGGGCAGCGTCTCTGGAGAACAAGGACAGGTGACGTTTCGGATCCGGCCCATCCCTCACCCATCACCTCTCCATGTTCTCCAGAGATGCTGCCTGGCCCGCTGAGGAACTGCGGCACTTTGTATCCATTCTTCAACCTATTCCTCCGTTGGTTTATAGTCACCTCATTAGATGGAGCGGATTTATCATCACTGTACAATTAACTCTGCCCTGATGTCCAGTTAATCTCCCTAATTTTTCAAAGTAAATGTACATTAAAGTTAATGCCTGGATAGTGGATAGTGGATAGAGGTTGTTTCCACTAGCGGGAGAGTCAAGGGCCGTACCTTTAGAAAGGAAATGAGGAGGAATTTCATTAGTCAGAGGGTGGTGAATCTGTGGAATTCATTGCCACAGACGGCTGTGGAGGCCAAGTCAATGGATATTTTTAAGGCAGAGATTGACAGATTCTTGATTAGTACGGGTGTCAGGGGTTATGGGGAGAAGGCAGGAGAAAGGGGTTGAGAGGGAGAGGTGGATCAGCCATCATTGAGTGGCAGAGTAGATGTGATGGGCCGAATGGCCTAATTCTGCTGCTATGACACGGACATGAACTTTCCTGGCAAACAATTTTATTAACGACCTCATCAGGGATGTGATTTGGCACTTTGGCATTTAAATGCCACTAATCCCAGCCTCCTCCCATCTATTTTAAATTGCAACCGCTGTTTAAGTCTTGACCGGCCCTGGCGCTTGTTAGCAAATTGACACCTTGTGCGGAGGTAGAAATTGCGCCTGAAAGTCTTGCTAAAATGTTAGGCTGGTGACAAATTGGCTGTGCTGACAAACTGACGTTGAGGATCAGCGCAGACTTTTAACATGGTCGGAATTAATGTAATGAGTTTGTCCCCGCAGTGTGTGCGTGTGTGTGTGTGTGTGTGGCGAGGGAAGGTTTAATTTGGCACGAGTGATATATGGAACAGCTCAGGCTTGGAGAGATGCTGTCAAGGCAGCCAGCCAGCCTTGAATAGTTGAGCATTGAAACACATTGTTTTTCTTGAATTGGCCTGATGTGGGGAGTTGTTGACGAGACAAGCAGAAATGTGGCAGCATGTCTCTCTGGGGGACTGGGTATTAGTGAGGACGTTTTTTTGCGGACCGGATTGTACGCGGGGCGAAGGCAGACACAAAAAGCCGGAGTCACTCAGCGGGACGGGCAGCATCTGTGGAGAGAGGGGACGGGAGACGTTTCGGGTCTTCAGCAGTGCGGTTGCTGGCCGAATGGTTTCAGTTTTGGAGGGCGGCCTCACAGCACCAGAGACCCGGGTTCGATCCTGGCTAAGGGTTGCTGTGTAGGGAGTTTGCACGCTCTCCCCGTGACCTGCGTGGGTTTTCTCCGAGATGTTCGGTTTCCTCCCACACTCCAAAAGACGTACAGGTTTGTAGGTTAATTGGCTCGGCATAGTTGTAAATTGTCCTTAGTGTGTGTAGAATAGTGTTAGTGCTGGTCGGTACAATAGACAATAGGTGCAGGAGTAGGCCATTCGGCCCTTCGAGCCAGCACCACCATTCAATGTGATCATGGCTGATCATCCCCAATCAGTACCCCGTTCCTGCCTTCTCCCCATATCCCCTGACTCCGCTACCTTTAAGAGCCCTATCTGGCTCTCTCTTGAACGGTGCAGACACGGTGGGCTGAAGGGCCTGTTTCCGCGCTGTATCTCTAAACTAAAGGTGGGCCAGCGCTGAAGAATAAAAGGACATACATTTAGAAGGAAGACGCGGAGGAATTTCTTTAGTCAGTGGTGAATCAGTAGAATTCAAAACCACAGAAGGCTGGACCAAGTTAATGGATATTTTTAAGGTTGAGATTGATAGGTTCTTGAATAGTATGGGTGTCAAAGGTTATGGGGAGAAGGGAGGAGAATGGAGTAGAGAGGAAAAGATAGATCGGGCATGATTGAAAGGTGGAGTTGACTTGATGGGCTGAATGGCCTAATTCTGCTCCTCAAACTTATGAAGCAGGCCCTTTGGCCCACCGAGCCCATAGGGTTTCGGCCCGAAACGTCGCCTATTTCCTTCGCTCCATAGATGCTGCTGCACCCGCGGAGTTTCTCCAGCACTTTTGTCTACCTTCGATTTTCCAGCATCTGCAGTTCCTTCTTAAACACAGTAGTCCAGCTCTGCTCTCTGGTTGTGGTAGGACGATTCAGTCGCCTGATAACAGCTGGGAAGAAACTGTCCCTGAATCTGGAGGCGTGCGTGCGTTTTCACACTTCTGCACCTTGTGCCCGATGGGAGAGGGGAGAAGAGGGTTGAGACTGGCCCTGAGGAGAAAGGAGGGACTGTAACCAGTCATGGATGTGGTAAATACCTTGTTTGCCCAATGTAATTGTTCCCATTCGAAGGGGAGAAAGGAAAGTATTTGGAAAGAAATTGTCTATGAGGCAACTCCTCACATCTCGTCACCACACACAAAAGCAGGGAATTGACTATTGTGCCTGTTTCGTGAAGAGCATGGAAACAGGCCCTTCGGCCCAACTTGCCCATGCCGACCGGGATGCCCCAGCTATTTATTGTTTTATTGTTTATTTGCACCATGTTTTAAAAGAAGACAAACGATCAATTTATAATACCATACAGTGCTGGGAGGGAAGGGAAGCCCGGAGGGCTTATACAAAGTCCGCTCCCATCTGAAAATGAGCGTTAATGGCAAATCAGGGGGCAGGAGAAATAAAAAAGACAATAATAAACTATAATACAGTTTAAGAATGAAAATTAAAAATATGAAATTAAAAATATGTAAATAAATAAAGTAATAAGGCATAGTATGAGATAAGGGTCAACAGAAGTAGTTTGAACTCATAAATAGCATTACAAAAAGCTGGAGGTCAGAACTCAGGACACGATGAGAAACTTTTTAAGCTCAATCTTAAAGGTGGCTAAGGAGGTGTGAGACTTTAATGACAGAGGCAGGGTATTCCAAAATGTAGGACCTTTAAAAGTAATGCAATGTCGGTGTTTGGATGTTCGACAAAACGGAAGATGAAGATCATTTCTTCTTCTGGTTGGGTAATGGTGAATATTAGAAGAAAGGGTGAAAAGATCATGAAGAGAAACAGGCAAATCATGTTTACATTTAAGATATTTGAAAATAAAAATACATATTTGGAATGCATTCAGAAGCTACTCTAGTTCCACCTGCCCAGAGACAGGGAGAGAGCAAAGAGATGGAGAGAGAGAGAGAGAGAGAGTGAGAGATAATCAGAGACGGAGACAAATGGAAACAGGCCCTTCGGCCCAACTTGCCCATGCCGACCGGGATACCCCAGCTACTCTAGTTCCACCTGCCCAGAGACAGACAGAGACAGGGAGAGAGCAAAGAGATGGAGAGAGAGAGAGATAATGAGACAGAGAGAGACAGAGACAGAATGGAAACAGGCCCTTCAGCCCAACTTGTCCATGCCAACCAAGATGCCCCATCCATGCTAGTCTCATCTGCCCGCATTTGGCCCATATCATTCTAACCTTTCCTATCCATGTACCTGTCTAAATGTATTTTAAACGTTGCTATGGTACCTGCCTCAATCGCTGCTCTGGCAGCTCGTTCAACACGCCCACCCCCTTCCTCCCGTCTGAAAAAGAGCACAGTTTGATAGAACGAGGAGATCGGTGACAAGTGGGATTTCATGTAACTAGTTGTGAGCTAATGTGGTTTGAACGAGAAAATGAGGAATCCATTTTGTGAAGGGGTGAATTATCGGAAAGGTGACATGGTTAAAGCTAATAGTGGACAGAAATCAATTTAGCGGTGCCTGCGTTCCACCTTTGAATAGGGATTACATGATATTTAGAGGCTTGGGCAATTGATGCGGAGCCAAGTGTTTGAATCCCTCCAGAGCAGCTGAGGAATTTAATTTGAGTTAATGAAATGCATTTGGAAGTGAAGCTGGCATGAGTGATGGTGGCCGTGGAGGTTTTGCATCGTTAAAACATTAATCAAATATGCTAATATCTTTCGGAGAGGGACATCTGACGTCCTTGCCCAGTCTAGCCCAGAAACAGGCCCTTCCGCCCCAACTTGCCCAGACCGCCCAACATGTCCCATCTCCGCTCGTCCCATCTGCCTGCGTTTGGCCCATATCCCTCCAAACCTGTCCTATCCATGTACCTGTCTAACTGCTTCTTAAACGTTGCGATAGTCCCAGCCTCAACTACTTCCTCCGGCAACTCGTTCCATACACCCACCATTCTTTGTGTGAAAAAATTACCCCTCGGATTCCTATTAAATCATTTCCCCTTCACCTTAAACCTGTGTTCTCTGGTCCTCGATTCCCCTACTCTGGGCAAGAGACTCTGTGCGTCTACCCGACCTATTCCTCTCTTGAGTTTGTGCGCCTCTATAAGATCACGCCTCACCCTCCTGCGCTCCAAGGTATAGAGTCCCAGCCTGCTCAACCCCTCCCAATAGCTCAGGCCCGAGGATGTCCTGGCAACATCCTCGTAAAATAGTCACAGAATCATCCGAACCACGCCAGCCTGGACTCCACAAAGTTGGACTCAAAAAGCTGGAGTAGCTCAGCGGGTCAGGCAGCATCTCTGGAGAAAAGGGATAGGTGACGTTTCGGGTCGAGACCCTTCTTCAGACTGAGAGTCAGGGGGGGAGAGAAATGAGAGACATGAAAAGGAACACAGAACAAATGGATGAAAGGTATGGAAAAAGAACAAATCGAAGCAGGCAACGATGATCAGGGCAAAGTGGAGCCCACAATGGTCCATTGTTGGCTGTGGAGAAGGTGATAACAAGTGTCTCCCCCAGTCCCATTTGTCCATGTCACTCTGAACTTGTCCTATCCACCTCCCTGTCCAAGTGTCTTTAGACCTGCCACAACAACCTCCTCTGGCAGCTCGTTAAGTATACCCACCACTATCTGAGTGAAAACTGTGTCCCTCAGGGTTCCTATTAAACCTTGCCCCTCTCACCTTAAACCCAAGGTAGACAACATTGCGTGTGAGGCAGCATCTATGGAGCAAAGGAAATGGGTGAACAGTCTGAAGAAGGGTCTCGACCCAAAACGTCACCTATTTCCTTCGCTCCATAGATGCTGCCTCACCCGCTGAGTTTCTCCAGCAGTTTTGTCTACCTTGGATTTTTCCAGCATCTGCAGTTCTTTCTTAAACACTTTAAACCCATGTCACCTGGTTCTGTGCTCCCTACCCTGGGTAATGAAAATCCCTCTGCGTTCACCCAACCTATTCTCGTGATTGCTTTTGGCGGCACGGTGGCGCAGCGGTAGCGTTGCTGCCTCACAGCGCCGGAGACCCGGGCTCGATCCTGACCACGGGCGCTGTCTGTACGGAGTTTGTAGGTTCTCCCCGTGACCTGCCTGGGTTTTCTCCAGGATCTCCGGTTTCCTCCCACACTCCAAACGCTGTATGGGTGTGTAGGTTAATTGGCTTGGCATAAAAGTAAAATGTGTAGGATAGTGTTAATGTGATCAGTACGGACTCGGTGGGCCGAGGGACGTGTTTCCGTGCTGTATCTTTAAACTAAACTAAACTAAACTCCATGGTATTTTATCCTGACATTTTTGCCTGATGGTCTTTGATCTGTGAGTAGAGAGGATGTTTCCACTATTGGGAGACTCTAGAGAGATGAGGAGGGATTTTTTTAGTCAGATGGCGGATAATCAGTGGAATTCTTTGCCACAAAAGGCTGTGGAGGCCAAATAAGATATTTTTAAGGCAGGGATAGATGATTAGACAAAATGTTCAAGAAGGAACTGCAGATGCTGGAAGATCGAAGGTGGACAAAAGGGCTGGAGAAACTCAGCGGGGGCGGCAGCATCTATGGAGCGAAGGAAATAGGCGACGTTTTGAACAGACTGAAGAGTTCGGGTCTCTTCAGTTAGTACGGGTCGGGATTTGGATCTGGATGTAGCACGCTGAAAAGCTCTAGGTAGAGCATTATGATGGCGGTGGACATGCTAGTCGACATGGAGATGCATCTTTGTATGTGTTGATGTTTCGGAGATCTCTGATGCTGGCTGGTACGGTATTCCAATCCCTTGCTGTCTTGAAGAAAAACCGAGTTGGAAAGTGCTAATGAAGTGTCGTGCAGAATTAGGTAATTTCCAGGTTTTTAGCTTCTGGTTGACGTGCCTATGGGTGCTTGGGTTAACTGGACGTGGTTCTCCATCTTTAAATCAATAGCGGTATTCTACATCTTGTGGAATGTTGTCAGTCTAATGAACTTGCGACGAGTTATAGGTGGATGAAGTCGAAGGCCCTTTATCACGCTGGAGACTGCGCTCTGTCACCTTGAAGTTGTTAGATATGAACCTTGCCGCTCTGCTTTGCACAACCTGGATCTTTTTGACGGTGGACAAAATTGCTGGAGAAACTCAGCGGGTGCGGCAGCATCTATGGAGCGAAGGAAATAGGCAACGTTTCGGGTCGAAACGTTGCCTGTTTCCTTCGCTCCATAGATGCTGCCGCACCTGCTGAGTTTCTCCAGCATTTTTGTCCACCTTCGATTTTCCAGCATCTGCAGTTCCTTCTTAAACATTGGATCTTGTTGACGTTCCCTTGAGTGAAAGGATCCCACGCTGAGCGGCGATATTCAACATTTGGACACACAAGGCTTTTATATGCTTGGATGTCCGGGGTTATGAGGAGAAGGCAGGAGAATGGGGTTAGGAGGGAGAGGTAGATCAGCCACGATTGAATGGCGGAGTAGACCTGAAGGGCCGAATGACCTTATTCTGCTCCTATCACTTATGACCTTAGACAATAGACAATAGACAATAGGTGCAGGAGCAGGCCCTTCGAGCCAGCACCGCCATTCAATGTGATCCTGGCTGATCATCCCCAATCAGTACCCCGTTCCTGCCTTCTCCCCATATCCCCCTGACTCCGCTATTTTTAAGGGTTTTTTGTGGCTTATGAAGTGTTTTACAACCACTCAGATCTTACAAAACCATCCCCTCTTGTGATAATCCACAAGTTTCTTAATTTCCTTAATGGACTGATTTGAACTTGTGATGACTGGTCTGTTAGCTTGGATGGTGCCCACTGTATAGCAAGCCAATTGCGGACGGGTGATGAGTGTGTGTGTGTGTGAGTCGTGTGGTGGCGCAGTATAATTAACTGCAGATGTTGCTTTCATTTGTTTACCACACTTGGCATCTTAGCAACACAATGGGGAGTGAAAGGATATTAAGATGAACGTCAAATTAAGTCGTGTGACAAAAAGAAATAGGGTGCAAAAATAAGATATTGCTCATCACTCCTTTAGTTTAGAGCAGTTTATTGTCACAGTTGCCTATTAAAGGAGAATAAGGAGTAAGCCATTTAGAACGGAGACGAGGAAACACTTTTTCTCACAGAGAGTGGTGAGGCTGTGGAATTCTCTGCCTCAGAGGGCGGTGGAGGCCGGTTCTCTGGATGCTTTCAAGAGAGAGCTAGATAGGGCTCTTAAAGATAACGGAGTCAGGGGATATGGGGTGAAGGCAGGAACGGGGTACTGATTGGGGATGATCAGCCATGATCACATTGAATGGCGGTGCTGGCTCGAAGGGCTGAATGGCCTCCTCCTGCACCTACTGTCTATTGTCTATTGTCATGTGTACCGAGGTGCAGTGAAAAGCCTTTCTTGTGTGCTAACCAAGTCAACGGAAAGATAATACATGATTACTATCAAGCCACACACAGTCTTCAGATACATGATAAGGGAATTACATTCAGTGCAAGGTGAAGCCAGCAATGTCTGAGCAAAGATAGTCCGGTTGTAGTTAGGACCGCTCTCTAGTTGATGGTAGGATGGTTCAGTTGCCTGATAACAGCTGGGAAGAAACTGTCCCTGAATCTGGAGGTGTGCGTTTTCACACTTCTCTTCCTTTTGCCCAACGGGAGAAGGGAGAAGAGGGAGTGGCTGAGGTGGGACTAGTCCTTGATTTACTGGCCTTGCCGAGGCAGCGTGAGGTATAAATGGAGTCAATGGAACGGAGGTTGGTTTGTGTGATGGTCTGGGCTGCGTCCACAATTCGCTGCAATTTGGGCACGATATCTGAGGAAGGCTGTGCTGGCTCTGGAGACTGTCCAGAGGAGGTTTACATGAATGATCCCAGGAATGAGTAGGGTAACCTACGATGAGCGTTTGTCAGCACAGGGCCTGTACTCAGTGGAGTTTAGAAGAATGAGGGGGGGACCTCATTGAAACATACGGAATAGTGAAAGGCTTGGATAGAGTGGATGTGGAGAGGATGTTTCCACTGGTGGGAGAGACTAGGACTAGAGGTCATAGCCTCAGAATTAAAGGACGTTCTTTTAGGAAGGAGATGAGGAGAAATTTCTCTAGTCAGAGGGTGGTGAATCTGTGGAATTCTTAGCCACAGAGGGCGGCGGAGGCCAGGTCAGTGGATATTTTTAAGGCAGAGATAGATAGATTCTTGATTTCTACGGGAGTCAGAGGTTATGGGGAGGAGGCAAGAGAATGGGGTTAGGAGGGAGAGATAGACCAGCCATGATTGGATGGCGCAGTAGACTTGATGGGCCGAATGGCCGAATTCTGCTCCAATTCCTTATGACCTTATGATTTTTGATTTCTTGTGGTCTTGGATGGAGCTGCTCCCAAACCGAGCTGTGAAGCATCGTGGAAAAGTGCTTTCTACGGCGCATCTGCAGAAGTTGGTGAGAGATGTTGAGGCCTTGCCGATCTTCCTAAGCCTTCGAAGGAAGTAGAGCTAGAGGAAGTGTCTCCTTCTGGGCCAGAATGATTATTATATATCTGCATTTTCAATAGACATTTAAATTTTCCTCTCTGAAGTTTGATTTCACACTTGCTAAAAAACTATTTTAACGGCTGCTTAAACACAAGGGGTGGGGTCTCCTCTGTAACTGCTCCTAAGAAGCTCATCTCTGCATTGGGTAAGGTTCAGAACCTGGTGAAGTTGCACATTTTAATTATTTTTGAAGTAAAAAGGCTTTGGTAAAGAAAAGGAGGTGTACGGGGGTGGGGGGTCTGTGGTCGGCACGGACTCGATGGGCCGAAGGGCCTGTTTCCACGTTGTATCTACAAAGTCTTAAAATCACTTTAAGCCCTGTTATTGGGCCTGTCCCATTTACGCGACCTTATTGGCGATTGCCAGCACCCGCAATAGGTCGTTACAGGTCACCAAATATTTTCAACATGTTGAAAATCCAACGGGGTGCGACTCCTTGGGCGACTGCTCACGACCATGCAGGCTTCACCCCGCGACATGTCGCCTGTACGGCTGTGAGTCGTCTCCTCAGTCGCCCAACGAGCCGTAGCGTCTGTCTGGTCGCCGCTGGGTTTTCAACGCGTTGAAAATGTTCGCCGACCCGCAACGACCCATGACGGGTGCCGGAAGTCGGCGAAAAGGTCGCGTAGGTGGGACAGGCCCATTACTCCACCTTCCTAATATTGAAGATGGACACGAAATGCTGGAGTAACTCAGCGGGTCAGGCAGCGTCTCTGGAGAGAAAGGATGGGTGACGTTTCGGGTTGGGACCCTTCTTCGCTTTGGAGAAACGGCGCGGAAGACACGTATCTTCAACGATGTGTCCATCTCCAGTGTATACCAGCATCTGTAGTTCCTCTCCACACTCCTTCCAACATTGATCTCATGCTTGTTATCAAGCTTAATAGCCACACCATTTAAACTGCCTGGTTCATTCGTTCTGGAATTCCTTTACTAAATCCCTCAGGCTTTCTTCCCTCCTTTGAAGAAATAATATTTTAAATCTACCTATTTAATTACCCCATCTGCTATCTCATCGTGTCCTCTGGCGTCAAGTTCTTTAGCATTTGATACGTGCCGGTGAGGCATCTTTGCATTTTAATGCTGCCGCAGCTGCCAAATGAATGTTGCTCTGGATCGTGATCAACCCTCTCACCCCATGCATGCTCATTCACCTTCCCAGCACTACAGACAGTAGACAGTAGGGACAGGAGTAGGCCATTCGGCCCTTCGAGCCAGCACTGCCATTCAATGTGATCATGGCTGATCATGTTTGTTGCATGTTTGTATCTAGTTCTGTATACTAGGCAGCACGTTGGCACATCGGTAGAGTTACTGCCTCGCAGCGCCCGACGCCCAGGTTCGATCCCGTCTACGGGTGCTGCCTGTAGGGTGTTTGTGACCAGCGTGGGTTTCCTCCGGGTGCTCCGGTTTCCTCCCACGTTCCAAAAAGGTGCAGGTTGGTAGGTTAATTGGTTTTGGTAAAATTGTAAATTGCCCCGAGTGTGTGTAGGATAGTGTTAGTGTGCGGTGGACAACCTTCGCGTGGACCACCCTGTTTCGACGGATGCAATCAACCTGCCGTGCTCAAATGGAAGATCAAACAGACCAAGTTGTCTTAGCAGCTTTAGGCTGTGCACGCCATACGCAAGAAGAAGAAGCGTGCGGGGATCGCTGGTCGGCGCAGACTCGGTGACACGGGGTGAATTGTCTCGGTGAGACAATACCTATTTAGACTGGTACATGGATATGTATCGCAAAAGTAAAGTAAACATCCGGAGAATTCAGTAGAGAAGGCAGGAGAATGGGGCTGAGAGGGAGAGATAGATCAGCCATGATTGAATGGTGGAGTAGACTCGATGGGCCGAATGGCCTAATTCAGCTCCTATGACTTATGAACATTGACAGGATCGATGTTCTCCACCATCGACTACTGCTGCCAGAGGAGCCTGTTGCCACTTTGATCCCAACCCTGTCATTCCTTCTTCTTTGTACTCCCATTGGGCGGAAGGTTGAAGAAACATTGAAGATAGACAGGTAGTGCGGGTCAGGCAGCATCTCTGGAGATAAAGGATAGGTGATGTTTCGGCTCAGAGAAGAAACATTTAGACAGGTACATGGATATGATAGGTTTGGAGGGATACAGGCCAAATGCAGGCAGGTGGCACTAATGTAGAAGGGACAGGTTGGGCTGAAGGGCCTGTTTCCACACTCTATGACTCTAATGTACAGAAGCTTGATAGACTATGTCTCTGGAACTGGTGCGCTACGATGCTGAGAACTACATTCTGCATTATATTATTATAATATTATATAACTATATTATTGTACTCGTGTTTCACTAGAATGTATTTACGTATCGTATTATCTGATCGGAAGAGGAAGGAACTGCAGATGCTAGTTTAAACTGAAGATAGACACATAATGCCGGAAAATCTCAGCGGGACAGGCAGCATCTTTGCAGAAAAGGAATAGGTGACGTTTCGGGTCGAGACATTTCAATAGACAATAGATGCAGGAGTAGGCCATTTGGCCCTTCGAGCCAGCACCGCCATTCAATGTGATCATGACTGATCGTCCCCAATCAGTACCCCGTTCCTGCCTTCTCCCCATATCCCCTGACTCCGCTATTTTAAGAGCCCTATCCAGCTCTCTCTTGAAAGCATCCAGATAGACCTGCCTCCACCGCCCTCTGAGGCAGAGAATTCCACAGATTCACCACTCTCTGTGAGAAAAAGTGTTTCCTCGTCTCCGTTTTAAATGGCTTACTCCTTATTCTTAAACTGTGGCCCCTGGTTCTGGACTCCCCCAACATCGGGAACATGTTTCCTGCCTCTAGTGTGTCCAAGCCCTTAACAATCTCTTATCCCAAGCCCTTGTGTTTCAATGACATATCCTCTCATCCTTGTAAACTCCAGAGTTTCGGGTCGAGACCCTTTTTCAGACGTTTCGGGTCGAGACCTTTCTTTAGACGTTTCGGGTTGAGACCCTTCTTGACCTGAAACGTCACCAATTCCTTCACTCCAGAGATGCTGCCTGACCCCTTGAGTTAATCAAGCATTTTGTGTCCATCTTCGGTGTTGTCCGTAGGAAAGAACTGCAGATGCTGGTTTACACCGAAGATAGGCACAAAATGGTGGGACAGGCAGCATCTCGGGGGAGAGAAGGAATGGGTGACGTTTCGGGTCGAGACCCTTCTTCAGACTGGCTCGCTAGTATCTGATCTATTTGGACAGCATGCATAACAAAGCTTTTCACTGTACCTCGGTATACGTGTCGTTAATAAACCGAAACCTACGCTCGGCAGGGAGGCGCGTGCGGGAGCTGCTGGCTGTCAGGCGTGCGTGGAATTGTGGCATTTTCACACAGCTGTCAGCTCGGCACAATGCAAGGCGATGTTGGGTGTAATCAAATTAATAACTGTGCAATTAAACCCAAATGAATATCCGCTGAAGGCTTTTACGAAGAGTGCTTTATTGAAGAGAAAGGTGATTAAATGTGTAAACGCACAATAGTTCTGCAGCAATTGGAAACGGGATAAATGGGAAGAATGTGCAGTCTAGCCGAGCTGATGTGACCGCACATACGGCAATAACCAAGGATGAGGTCAGGGAAGAGTGGGACTGGGCAGGAGCCAAGAATGTGCCAGCAACAGGAAAAAATGAAATTTGTACTTGGGGCAGCATCAACGGCCTGTAATCACAATGCATGTTGATAATCTGGAATAACCAAAAATGGAATAAATGAATAACGCCAATACTTGTGGAGGGAAAGATAAGCACCAAGTCCTCGTTGAGGTTAGTGTTGTTAAATGAATGCTGGCTAAAATGGTGCCAGCTGAATTATTCTTCCCACTCACCATCGCCCCTGATGTTATCTCACTTTCCAGAATGCTGTCATACTTGTCCAGTCATAGAGTGACGCAGCCTAGAAACGGGCCCTTCAGCCCAACCTGCCCACACCGACCAACACGCCCCGTCTACACTCGTCCCACGTGCGTGCGTTTGGCCCATATCCCTCCAAACCCATCCTATCCACGTACCTGCCGAAACCTTTCCCAAACGTTGCGATAGTCCCTGCCTTCACTACCTCCTCCGGCAGCTCGTTCCACCACCCTTTGTGTGAAAACGATACCCCACAGATTCCTATTAAATCTTTCCCCCTTCACCTTAAACCTATGTCGCCCCAATTGTCCTTCTCTGGGCAAGAGACTCTGTGCGTCTACCCGATATTCATCTCATGATCTTATACATCTTATACTCTATAAGATCACCTCTCATCCCGCTGCGCTCCAAGGAGTAGAGTCCCAGCCTGCTCAACCTCTCCCTCCCTGTAGCTCACACCCTCGAGTCCGGGCAACATCCTCGTAAATCTTCTCCGCACCCTTTCCAGCTTGACAACATCTTTCCTATAACACGGTGCCCAGAATGAAACACAATGCTCTAAATGCGGCCTCACCAATGTCTTATGTTTGACATATAGATTTGTATCTTTCGTCAGACATTTGTTGTCTTTTATTATTTAACTGCACATATAATATAAGTGTATTATATGTTCATACCCATACACTGAACATACCCAAATAAGTGCAGGAAGAAACTGCAGGTGCTGGTTTACATTGAAGATAGACAAAAAGTGCCAGAGTAAACCATACGAGTTATGCTCAAGTGCACAATAATCCTGTGGTTTCTAGCTTAGTGCAGCTTAGAGATACAGCATTGAAACAGGCCCTTTGGCCCAACGAGTCCTCACCGACCAGCGATCCCCGCACACTTACACTATCCTACTCACACTAGGGACAATTTACATTTCATACAAGCCAATTAACCTACAGACCTGTACGTCTTTGGAGTGTGGAAGGAAACCGAAGATCGCGAAGAAAACCCACGCAGGTCACGGGGAGAACGTACAAACTCCGTACAGACAGCACCTGTAGTCGGGATCGAACCCGGGTCTCCGGCGCTGTGAGGCGGCAACTCTACCGCAGCGCCACCGTGCCGCTCCATCAACTAGTGATTGAATCAGATATTGATTGATTGAAAGTCGCAGCCTGGAAACGGAACCTACGGCCCACCCAGTCCGCAGCGACCAGCGATCGCCCATGCACACTGGCCCCACACTCACATCCACTCCTCACACTCTGGAGGCAATTTAGAGGCCAGTGTACCTGCAAGCCTGCACATCTACAGCACGTGGGGGGAAACTGGAGCACCCGGGGGGAACCCCACGCGGTCACAAGGAGAAACTGCAAACCCCACACAGACAGCAGCCGGGGTCAGGATCGAACCCGGGTCCGCTGGCGCTGTGCGGCAGCAACTCCACCAACTGCATCACTGCGCAGCGGGTAAATGCAGCTCACCCACGGGCATTTCTGCACAACCCTTACATGGTCACGGATCGCTCACGCAGTCTTCCTCTTTCTGCATCTAAATCAGGCAGCAACACCCGCCCGTCCTCTCTCACTTCTCTGCTGGCCCAGCCTCCTCTTAAAGGAACCTACACTGTCCTAGTCCTCAGCTACTCAGTCCTCTGCTGAATTCCCCATTGGACTTCCCCATGTTCATGAGTGACGGGGGCAGCATGAGGCCATTCAGCCCATCAGGTCTGCTCTACCATTCAATCCTGGCTGATCTATCTCTCCCCCTCAACCCCATTCACCTGCCTTCTCGCTGTAACCCCTGACACCCATACTAATCAATAACCTATCTATCCCTGCCTTTAAAGATATCCATTGGCTTGGCCTCCGCAGCCGTCTGTGGCAATGTGTGGTGACAAGAACCATGTGTGGTTTAACCATGGATTGATATGGGTTTGTGAGCACCGGACTTTACACTCTACATTTCTATCCCACTTTCAATCCTAATCCCGCTGCTGGATTTGCTGATATTATTTTCATGACTTTGCTCAACCTTGGCACCACAACCATTTGCCACACTTCTTTATCACGGGGTGTAGTTTAGTTTAGTTTAGAGATACAGCGCGATAACAGGCCTCCCGGCCCGCTGACTCCGCGCCGACCAGAGATCCCCGCACACTCGAGGGCCTGTCCCACTGTACGAGGTAATTCAAGAGCTCTCCCGAGTTTCCCCTGATTCAAAATACGGTAATGGCCCTTTGTAGGTGCTCGGGGCTCTCGTGGACATTTTTCACGGTGCTGAAAACACTTCAGGAGTCACCGCATTTCCCGAGTACCTGCCGTTAGCGTTACGAGCCGCTACGAGACATCCACGAGCTCTGACGTAGCCGCTACGTACATTCTACATACTCACCACGAGTTTGATTTTTTTTTAAACTTGGGAGAGCTCTTGAATTACCTCGTACAATGGGACAGGCCCTTAACAATGTCCTACTCACACTAGGGACAAGTTACAATTTTACAGATGCTGCTTGATCCGCTGGGTTCCTCTAGCACTTTGTGTCTTCCTGAAAACTGCATCTGCGGTTTCTTGTACCACCAGTTGCCTTCCTTGCCAACATCCCAGCTTCCAAACTAGATAATTCTGGACCCAGTGTGTGAGTCAGAAGGCCGTCTGAAGAAGCTGTCCCGACTCGAAACATCTCCCATCCATGTTCTTCGGAGATGCTGCCTGACCCCGCGGAGATCTTCTTCCACAAAAGGACACAAAGTGCTGGAGTAACTCAGCAGGCCAGGCGGCATCTCTGGGGAACATGGTGAATAGGACCCTACTTCAGGCAAAATCTCCGGAGAAAGTGGACAGGTGACTTTTCGGGTCAGGATAACCCTGGAGAAATGTGCCGGGAGGAACTGCAGATGCTGGTTTAAGCTGAAGATAGATACAAAAAGCTGGAGTAACTCAGCGGGTCAGGCAGTATCGTTGGAGAGGAGGAATGGGCAACGTTTCAGGTCGAGACCCTTCTTCAGGCAGAATCTCTGGAGTATGTGGATAGGTGACATTTAGGGGCAAGGCCCTTCTTTGGCCTCTAATTCTGGTACCGTTCACCTACACTTGGTTAGAAGCCAATTAACCAAGGTGGAGTGAGATTTCGTTTGGCTGCCCCCCCCCCCCCCCCCACATTGTATGTCTTCATGTCTGTTTATTAGTGCAGCGTTCTTGTAGAAAGGAGAGAAGTGGTTTAACCGCCAGGGCCTGCGGTAGAGCAGTGCGCACATCGCAGGAAGTCCCAGCTGTACGGCAGCAGAACATAACTCACAGAGAGAGGACGAAGAGAGCCGAGCTCGCTTTAAAAATAGTGAGGGGAAACTATCTGGATAATCCTTAAAGAGCAATCAAGAATCCGGATTTTCTAAATGTAGGAGCACTCTGCAGGCCGGTTTGAACAGATTATACCGATTCCGTGTATAACTGGAGAGATTTGCATATTCATCTAGATCGAGTCATTTGATACGCATTCTCGACACTTCCTGTCGTGCGAGCCTGCCTTCCTTGACATTAATCGAGCTTCGCCTTGTCTTTGAGTCGGGCAACACTCCCGCGTCCTGCGGCTAGTCACGGTACAGATTCACCGTGCCGTCCCCCGATCTTCGAGCCGCCCAACAAGAGGTAACATCGTGGGGTGGGTTTCATCGCCTGCGTTCACCGCCTCCTTGTGCCTCGTGGTGAACTGTTTCTGGGCCTCAGCGGTGGTGGTGAGAGCTACCGGGGTCGCCGCCTGTGCTCCCCTCTCGGGCAGGTGGTCCACCGCACGCCCTGGGCGTAGGTATCTCCCAGGTGGGCTTGCACAAAGGGTGGCCCTTCCCCCAGACCCGGCGCTGAGGGCCTGCAAGGTGGTCACTCCCTTCTTCCAGTAGAGCCGCTGGGTCTATTTAAGCAATGGTGGAAAGGTTAGGAGCGCCGCGTACCTTGTGCTGAGGTGGTACTCGGTCGGGGAGTCAATACTTTTAGACACTGGGAACTGTAGAGGCTGGAAACTTGGCTGGTCACGGTGGCGCAGCGGTAGAGTTGCTGCCTTACAGCGAATGCAAGGCCGGACACGCGGGTTCCATCCCGCCTAGGGTGCTGTCTGTGCGGAGTTTGTTCGTTGAACTGCGTGGGTTTTCTCCAAGATCTTCGGTTTCCTCCCACACTCCTAAGACGTGCAGGTTTGTAGGTTAATTGGCATGGAATAAATGTAAAAATTGTCCCTGGAGGGTGTAGGATAGTGTTAGTGTGCGGGGATCGCTGGTCGGCGAGGACCCGGTGGGTTGAAGGGCCTGTTTCTGCTCTGTATCTCTAAACTAAACTAAACTAAACACAAAGTGCTGGCGTAACTCAACGGGTCCGGCAACGTCTCTGGAGAAAATGTGTTGGAAGGAACTGCAGATGCTGGTTGATACTTAAGATAGACACAAAATGCTGGAGTAACTCAGCGGGTGAAAGGAATAGATGATGTCGACTGGAAGATTGGGGTCTTCAGACCTTCCTCCATCTGAGGAAGGGTCTCGAGCCAAAACGTCACCTATTCCTTTCCTCCAGAGATGCTGCCTGACCCGCTGAGTTGCTTCAGCATTTTGTGTCTCTGGTGGACATGGATAGGCGATATTTTCTGGTTTAAGTCCAAAGGGTCCCATCCGGAAACGTTATCGCTCCGTGTCCTCCAGAGATACCACCCCGATCTGACGTAATACAAAATGAACCGTCGATGCAGGTTTATACCAAAGGTAGATGCAAAATGCTGGAGTAACACAGCGGGTCACGGCACCATCTCTGGAGAGAATGAATAGGTGGCGTTTCGGGTCGGACTGCTGAGTTCCTCCAGCAATTTGTGCCCTGCAGTCGATGCTTTACGTTTGTCTTGATAGAGTGGGCCGCCGTTCTCACTGTGTGTCTAACCTCGTGCCTCCGTGTCTTGTCTTCGACAGTAACGGCACAAATAACAAGATGAACGGTGCAATAGATCACTCGGACCAGCCTGACCCAGACGCCATTAAGATGTTCGTCGGCCAGATCCCACGGTCTTGGTCAGAAAAAGAGCTAAAGGAACTGTTTGAGCCGTACGGAACAGTCTACCAGATCAACGTGCTACGAGATCGCAGCCAAAATCCGCCACAGAGCAAAGGTACGCAGTTTAATACTATTGCAACGCCGCCGGTTACTTGTAGCACTGTTGACCACTGAGAACCTGCTTCCTCCTTAACCTTGGATAGGTCTATCTGTCCGTGACCTTATATGGCATGGAATGGGTTAAATCACGATAAGATTAAGATTGAGTCATCTTTATCTTCATTGCTACCACTTTGGGCAGATTATTATCTAAATGGTGTCAAGTTAGGAAAAGGGGAAGTACAACAGGATCTGGGGGTCCTTGTTCATCAGTCAATGAAAGTAAGCATGCAGGTGCAGCAGGCAGTGAAGACAGCGAATGGCATGTTGGCCTTCATAACAAGAGGAGTTGAGTATAGGAGCAAAGAGGCCCTTCTACAGTTGTACAGGGCCCTAGTGAGACCACACCTGGAGTATTGTGTGCAGTTTTGGTCTCCGAGTTTTGAGTAAGGTCATTCTTGCTGTTGAGGGAGTGCAGCGTAGGTTCACAAAGTTAATTCCAGGGATGGCAGGACTGTCATATGCTGAGAGAATGGAGCAGTTGGGCTTGTATACACTGGAATTTAGAAGGATTAGAGGGGATCTTATTGAAACATGTAAGATTATTAAGGGTTTGGACATGCCAGAGGCAGGAGATATGTTTCCGATGTTGGGGGAGTCCAGAACCAGGAGCCACAGTTTAAGAATAAGGCGTAAGCCATTTAGAACGGAGATGAGGAAACACATTTTCACAGAGAGAGTTGTGTGTCTGTGGAATTCTCTGCCTCACAGAGAATTCTGCCAGAGGCCGATACTCTGGATACTTTCAAGAGAGAGCTAGATAGGGCTCTTAAGGATAGCAGAGTCAGGGGATATGGGGAGAAGGCAGGAACGGGGTACTGATTGTGGATGATCAGCCATGATCACATTGAACGGCAGTGCTGGCTCGAAGGGCCGAATGGATTACTCCTGCACTTATAAGGCCATAAGTGTTAGGAGCAGAATTTGGACCGTTCGGCCCATCAAGTCAACTCTGCTATTCAATCATGGCTGATCTATCTCTCCCTCCTAACCCCTTTCTCCTGCCTTCTCCCTGACACCCGTACTAATCACAAATCTGTCCTTCTCTGCCTTAAAAATATCCACAACCCGATGTGGCAAAGAATTCCACAGGTTCACTGTTCTCTTACAAGAAATTCCTCCTCATCTCCTTCCTAAAATAACGTCATTTAATTCTGAGGCTATGACCCCCCCCATGACCCCTGACACCCGTACTAATCATAGAAAATAGGTGCGGGAGTAGGCCATTTGGCCCTTCCTGCCAGCACCGCCATTCAATATGATCATGGCTGATCATTCAAAATCAGTAGCCCGTTCCTGCTTTTACCCATATCCCTTGATTCCTTTCACCCTAAGAGATAAATCTAACTCTCTCTTGAAATCTCTTAAATTCTCTCAAGAATCTATCTATCTCTGCCTTGAAGGTATCCACTGACTTGGCCTCCTCAGCCTTCAGTGGCATAGAATTCCACAGATTCACCACCCCATGACTGAAGAAATTCCTCCTGGTCGCCTTCCTGAAGGAATGTCCTTTAATTCTCAGGCTACGACCTCTGGTCCCAGACTCTCCCGCTAGTGGAAACATCCTCTCTACATCCACTCTATCCAGGCCTTTCACACAGATAAGGGCCTGTCCCACTTGGGCGTCATTTGTGCGTCATTTACGTGACATCCTAAAAATTGGTTGGCGTATCATGACGCACGCGTGGCGCATGGCGAGGCGTGGTGGCGTATGCAGTGACGCGTGGTAATGCGCGGCGCCCCAGGATTTTGTGAGGCTCAAAACCCTCGCGCGCCACCTGCGTGACGCATCCCTTGTGCACGCTGACGTATGGTGACGCATGGTTACGCACGGTGACGCACGAACGTTGCCTATGCTAATTTATTATGCTTCACTGTGTGTTAACGTCCGTACGCCGTTGCCGCGCCATTTGCGCACCGCACCACGTGACCACCCGGGTGGAAAGTGCCCGTAGTTTGGGAATCCTTGCCGCGGAGATAGGACTAGGTACGAACGACATCGCAAAAGGCTCCCAAAGGGGGCAGGGGCCTCAGGGGCACTTGGCGCGCGACGGTCGTACTGCTAGACGATTTCCGTACAACAGTCGCGTGTCAGTCACTACCATGGCTCCCAAGTGGGACAGGCCCTTTAACTGGAGTAACACAGCGGGTCGAGCAGCAACTCTGGAGAGAAGGGATAGGTGACATTTCGGGTCTGAGAGTCGGGGGAAAGGGAAACAAGAGATTTAGACGGTGATATGAGAGAGATGTAGAATAGATGAATGAAAGATATGCCAAAAATCACGATGATCAAGGAAATGTGGAGCCCACAATGTTCCATTGTTAGCTGTGGGCTGGGTGATTACTGTGCTCAATAAATATTCATTGTCTGCATGTGGGATTGGTAGAACGTCTAGAATTTCCTCTCTCCGGAAAATGTAAAAGTGTATTAGTTAAAACTGGTTTTGCAGTCAGGGGCTTGTGGCAATATTTTCGTACCTTTATGCAAAAGAGGTTGTTACGCTTACTCCAACTGGAGTGTGAGATCTCAGCTGTACTGCTGCATGAACATCTCCACAGGTTCCAAAGCAACGTCAGAACAGGCTCACGTGGTTGATTCCTGAAATGAGGAGATGAGAGTGGTGCGGCGGTAGAGTTGCTGCCTCACAGCGCCAGAGACCCCGGTTCGATCCTGACTACGGGTGCTGTCTGTGTGGAGTTTGTACGTTCTCCACGTTTCCTCCACACATGAAGGGAATTTATCGATGCAAATGCACAGTCTTTTACCCAGAGTAGGGGAGTCAAGAATCAGAGGACCTAGGTTTAAGGTGAGAGGGGTGAGATTTAATAGAAAACTGAGGGGGGAAGCTTTTCACTCAGAAGGTGGTGGGTGTATGGAATTAGCTGCCAGAGGAGGTGGTTGTGGCAGGCAGTAGAACAGCATTTAGCAGCCAACCTGGATAGAAATGGTTTAGAGGGATATGGGCACAATGTGGGCAGATTGAACCTGAGTTACTCCAGCATTTTGTGTCTATCTTTGGAACTAGAATAGAGATAGAACTGGCCCTTCAGCCCAATTTGCACATGCTGTCCAAGATGCCTGGGCAAATTGGGCTGAAGGGGCAGTTGTCATTCTCTCTGTCCCTCTGTTTCTGTCTCTGTTTCTCTCCATCTCTGTTCTTCTCTCTTCATCTCTATTTCTCTGCCTGTCTCTCTCTATCTTTATGTGTGTCTCTGTTTCTGTCTCTTTCTCTCTGTCTCTCTTTCTATCCCTCTTGCCTTGTCTCTCTCTCTCTCTCTCTCTGTCTCTGTCTCTGTCTCTATCTCTCTCTCTCTCTCTCTCTCTCTTTCTCTATACGAGGCTAGATATTGGACGTATTGGATGAGGAGAAGGTACATACTCCGTACAGACAGCACCCGTAGTCTGGATCGAACCTGGGTCTCCGGTGTTGCAAGCGCTGTAAGGCAGCGATTCCACCATTTATTCATTCATATCTTCTCTCAGAGTCCCTCAGAATCCTCTCCACTAATCTTCCTACCCCAGATGTTAGGCTTACTGGTACTATGTGCAGTTTTGGTCCCCTCATTTGAGGAAGGATATTCTTGCTATTGAGGGAGCGCAGCGTAGGTTCACCAGGTTAATTCCCGGGATGGCGGGACTGTCATATTATGAAAGATTGGGTCGTCTGGGCTTGTATTCACTGGAATGCAGAAGGATGAGAGGGGATCTTATAGAAACATATTAATTTCTTAAGGGATGGGACAGGCTGGATGCAGGAAAAATGTTCCCGATGTTGGGGGAGTCCAGAACCAGGGGTTACAGTTTGGGAATAAGGGGTGGGTCATTTAGGACTGAGATGAGGAAAAACCTTTTCACCTAGAGAGTTGTGAATTTGTGGAATTCATCGAAGGCAGTGGAGGCCGATTCACTGGATGTTTAAAAGAGAGTTAGATTTAGCTCTTAGGGCTAACGGAATCAAGGGATATGGGGAGAGGGCAGGAACGGGGAACTGATTTTGGATGATCGGCCATGATCATATTGTATGGCGGTGCTGTCTCGAAGGGCAGAATGGCCTACTCCTGCACCTATTTTTTAAGTTTCTATGTTTCTCTGCTATATCTTTCAATCAATCAACACCACAGCATTGCCAGCATCTTCGAGCTGCTTCGATGAAGATTCTTCGACAAGCGTATGGTTAGATTGTCAGACCCAAAATACTGGAGCAACTCAGCGGGTCAGGCAGCATCTCTGGAGAGGAGGAGTGGGCGACGTTTCTGGTCGAGACCCTTCCTCAGACTGATGTCAGGGGAGTGGGAGGTAGATAGATAAGGAAGTGTGAGGTGTGAAAACAAGGCAAAGGGAATAGAGATCAAGGAAAATGGAGGATGGCGAGTGTAGTATGCAACTGTAGCTTGACACGATTAGAATGTCAAGCTCGTGTCCGGTTGCGAGCGCTGCGCAGAGCCCAGAATAAAGATGGGATTCTTGGCTTTCCTTCCAAGAGCCTGATTGCGGCCACTTGGTGTGGGAGCAGCTGACTAGGGTTCAGTTACACCGGGTCGTGACCTCAATGTGCGGCTCGGAAGGCTGGCCCTCTGACAGGGTCGGCGAGCCTCGCCCTCAGCTCAGTCGCGGCTCGCAGCAAGAACCCAGCCGGTTTCCACCACCAGCAGTCATCTTCCGACACTGCCCTGGTTGGTATTGTGCCCACTCTTGGGGGCGTGCCCGGGTCAGAGCTACAGACTTGCCCACAAGAAGTCCAAACCCAGCCCAGTCCCAAGTACTTATCGCGTGTGGGAAGGAATTGCAGGTGCTGGTTTAAATCGAAGAAAGACACCTTCTTCGCTCTGAAGAAGGGTCTCGACCCCGAAACGTCTCCAGAGATGCTGCCTGTCCCGCTGAGTTACCCCAGCATTTTGTTCCTATCTCCCAAGTACATATAACTTGTCCCAAGACCTCCCTTCCATTGACTCCATCGACAAGGCCAGCAGCATAATCAACAACCAGTCTCACCCCGGCCACTCCCTCTTCTCCCCTCTCCCATCAGGCAAGGGGTACACAAGTGTGAAAACGCACGCACACACCTCCAGATTCAGGGAGAGTTTCTTCCCAGCTGTTATCAGGAAACTGAACCATCCTACCACAACCAGAGAGCGGTCCTGAGCTAATATCTACCTCATTGGAGACCCTTGGACTATCTTTAATCAGACTTTACTGGATTTTATCTTGCATTTAATATTATTCACGTTATTCCCTTTGTCATGTGTCTGTACACTGTGGACGGCTCGATTGTAATCATGTATAGTCTTTCAGCTGACTGGTCAGCACGCAGCAAGAGCTTTTCACTGTACCTCGGTACACGTGACAATGAACTAGACTGAACCAATCTAACTACAGCTATACATAAGATAGACACAAAATGCTGGAGTAGCTCAGCGGGTCAGGCAGAATCTCTGGAGAAAATAAATTTCTCGGGACCCTTCTTCAAAGTTTCCTTCAGACAGAGAAGAGTGTAGAGAGACAGCGTGGAAACAGGCCCTTCGGCCCACCCAGCCTGCGCCGTCCAGCGATCACCCCGTACACTGCTTCTATCTTACGATTAGTAATAATAATCCTACACGGCTTTGGGATGTGGGAGGAAGCTGGAGCACCCGGAGGAGACCCACGCAGGTCACGGAGGGGAGAAACGTACAAACTCCACATGGTCAGCAACGGTGTCGAGGATGGAACCCGGGTCTCTGGCGTTGTGAGGCAGTAACTCTACCGCTGCGCCACCGGGCCGAGCTTGGCGAAGTTACGTCGCTGCTTAAGAGGATGCCTTATGAGAATGTCGCCAGGACTAGAGGGTGTGAGCTATAGGGAGAGGTGGAGTAGGCTGGGTCTTTATTCCTTGGAGCGCAGGAGGATGAGGGGTGAACTTACAGAGGTGTACAAAATCATGAGAGGAATAGATCGGGTAGACGCACAGAGTCTCTTGCCCAGAGTAGGGGAATCGAGGACCAGAGGATTAAGGTGAAGGGGAAAAGATTTAATAGGAATCCGAGGGGTAACTTAGAAACATAGAAACATAGAAAATAGGTGCAGGAGGAGACCATTCGGCCCTTTGAGACAGCACCGCCATTCATTGTGATCATGGCTGATCATCCCCTATCAATAGCCCGTGCCTGCCTTCTGCCCATATCCCTTGACTCCACTAGGCCCTAGAGCTCTATCTAACTACGACCTATTCACACACAGGATGGTAGGTGTATGGAACAAGCTGCCAGAGGAGGCTAGTTGAGGCTGGGACTATCACATTGTTTAAGAAACAGTTGGACAGGTACATGGATAGGACAGGTTTGGAGGGTTATGGGCCAAGCGCAGGCAAGTGGGACTAGGGTAGCTGGGACATTGTTGGCCGGTGTGGGCGAGTTGGGCCGAAGGGCCTGTTTCCACACTGTATCACTCTCTATATGACTCTCTGCTTCTTTCCTTCACTGAGGCCGTATTCACAAAGCATCTTTCAAATGTGCGCTGTAACTTTCCTTGAATGAATGAAAAATGAATGGCTGTGATTCAGGCGACAGAAGCAGAGAAGGGGAAGCTGCAGGGACAAAGGGGATGACTGATAGGATCATCGCTGGGTCATGGCTAAGGGTGGCCAATTTTCCAGGCTGCTTCCCCTTCCATTGTAAGTAGCCCGTGATCACTTCTACACCCACCCAAGGCCTTCACTTAGCCTCACACTAGAAAGCATGTTCATCCGTAATTGGCCATACTAAACGCGCCAGACAGTGGCAATATCAACCTGCACTCATCCTTCAAGGTTGAATCTATTGTCCTCCATGGAATGCGTTTAGTACGTAAGACTGCTGAATGCTGTAGACACTTTGCAAAGGCATGTTTTATCTGAACCAGGGATGAATCATTGGGCAGTCATCTCTGATAATGTGGTGCCCTCAATAGTAGTTTGTTTAATTTAGTTTAGTTTAGAGTCATAGAATCTTACAGCGTAGAAACAGGCCCTTCGGCCTAACTTGCCCACACTGGCCAACATGCCCCATCGACACTAGTCCCACCTGCCCGCATTTGACCCACACCTCTCTACACCTGTCCAATCCACGTACCTGACTCGCTGTTTCTTAAACGTTGCGATAGCACCTGCATTTAGTTTTGTTTAAGAAGGAAGTGCAGATGCTGGAAAATCGAAGGTGGACAAAAATGCTGGAGAAACTCAGCGGGTCAGGCAGCATCTGTGGAGAGAAGGAAATAGGCGACGTTTCGGGTCGAAACCCTTCATCAGACTGGTTCGTTTTTTTTAAGTTTAGTTTTTTATTTAGTTTAGTTATTATTGTCTCGTGTAACGAGGTACAGTGAAAAGCTTTCTTGTTGCGTGCTATCAGAGGAAAGGATGTACACGGGTATAATCGAGGCGTCCACAGTACACAGATAGGTTCATAAGTCAGCAGAACATATTTAGGCCATTGGGCCCATCAAGTCTACTCTGCCCTTCGATCGTGGCTGGCCTGTCTCCCCCTCCCAGCCCCATTCTCCTGCCTTCTCCCCATAACCCCTGACACAGGTCTGTGTGGGGTTTGCATGTTCTCCCTGTTATTGCATGGGATTTCTTTGGGTGGATCGACTCGGATTTTATCCACTGGAATTTAGAAGGATGAGGGGATCTAATAGAAACATACAAAATTCTTAAGGGATTGGACAGGCTATATGCAGGAAAAATGTTCCAGATGTTGGGGGAGTCCAGAACCAGGGGTCACAGTTTAAGAATAAGGGGCAGGCCATTTAGGACTGAGATGAGGAAAAACGTTTTCACCCAGAGAGTTGTGAATCTGTGGAATTCTCTGCCACGGAAGGCAGTGGAGGCCAATTCACTGGATGTATTCAAGAGGGAGTTAAGGGCCTGTCCCACTGAACGAGGTAATTCAAGAGTTCTCCCCTGATTCGAGCTTGTGTAATGTACGTAGGGGCTCGTACGAGTAAAAAAGTAAAATTTTTTTCATCACAAGTTTTTTTACTCGTGGACATTTTTCACAGTGTTGAAAAAACGTCACGACTTTACCGGATTTCCCGAGTACCTACCTCCTATTTTCTATGTTTCTATTGCCGCCCACATTCCAAAGACATGCTGGTTTGTAGGTTAAATGGCTTCTGTGAATTGTTCCTAGTGTGCAGGATGGGAAAGTGGGATAACGACGAACTAGTGTGAAGGGGTGATCGCTGGTCGGTGGGCCAAGGGGCCTGCTTCCACGCTGTATCTCTAAACTAAAGCAACCGTACGTGGAGCAGGTGACGGTGTGACCCTTCAAACTAGTGCTCTAAGCACTTCGAGAACGTCTTATCAAAGCGGAATCTGACACCAAGCCACATTTGGAAATGCTAAAGAAGACACAAAGTGCTGGAGTAACTCAACGGGTCAGGCAGCATCTTTGGCGAACACGACGTTTTGGATCGGGACCCTTATTCAGACTAATTGCGGAGTGTGTGTGTGTGTATGGGGGGGGGGGGGGGAGCTGGATGAGAGGGGGGTAGAAGCGAATAAATTCTTGATGACCAAAATGGTCAGAGAGAGCCTTGAAAGACCTTGATAATTTGATTCATCTGGGGTGGCACGGTGGCGCAGCGGTAGAGTTGCTGCCTCACAGCGCCAGAGTCCCGGGTTCGATCCTGACTGCGGGTGCTGTCTGAGCGGAGTTTGTACGTTCTCCACGTGACCTGCGTGGGTTTTCTCCGGGTGCTCCGGTTTCCCCCCACACTCCAAAGACGTGCAGGTTTGTAGATTAATTGGCTTCTGTAAATTGTCCCCCGTGTGAATGATAGAACGAGTGTAGGGGGACCGCTGGTTGGCACATCCACACTGTATTTCTAAACTAAAGTTGATTGTAGTTTGTGCTGTTTATAGATTGTCACGGGGTAAAGTGCACACTGTTGAACTGCTGAATATAGCATTAAGTGAGGCATTGTGCTGCCTTCAAACGTAGCAGGATCCATCTGAGAGAGATGGGTCGGCCTTGTGACATTTGGAGCTCGCTGTCTCCATGGTAACGGACGGCCATCTTCGCAGAGGCTGGAAATTAAGCTTTCTTGCTTGTTAGCCTGACTGCAAATTAAGCTTTCTTCCTAGTGAGCCGGACTGCACCGACTCAAACATGTGAAACTTGCAAACAGCAAGTCGAGAGGTGGTTAAGTTACTGGACTACCACAGAGTCATACAGTGTGGAAGTAGGCCTTTCGGCCCAACTTGCCCGCACCAACCAACATGTCCCATCTATAGTCCAACCAGCCTGCATTTGGCCCAAATCCCTATAAAGCGATCCACGTAGCTGTCTAAATATTTCTTAAACGTTGCGATAGCTCCCTCCTCAACCACCTCCTCCAACAGCTCTTTCCATACACCCACCACCCTTCATGTGAAAAAAGTTACCCCTCAGTTCCCTATTAAATCTTTCCCCACCTCACCTTAAACCTATACCCTCTGGTTCTCGATTCCCAACTCTGGGCAAGAGGCTCTGTGTGTCTACCTGGGTCTTGACCCAGAAACGTCACCTATTCCTCTGCTCCATCGATGCTGCCTCACTCGCTGAGTTTCTCCAGCATTTTTGCCCACCTTCATTTTTTCCAGCATCTGCAGTTCCTTCTTAAACGAACTGTGTGTCTACCTAATCTTTTTAGTTTTGGTCTAGTTTAGAGATACAGCGAAGAAACAGGCCCTTCGGCCCACCGAGTCCGCACTGACCAGCTATCCCCACACATTAACAATATCCTAAATACTGCAGGGACAATTTTACATTCATACCAAAGGCAATTAACCAACACACGTATGTCTTTGGAGTGTGGGAGGTCCTGAAGATCCTGGAGAAAACCCACACCTCTATAAGATCGCCCCACAACCTCCTCTCTCTCTACTATATATAGTTGGTGAGGCTCTGTATGTCATGATTAGAACCATGCACCTTAAACCTATGACCTCTGGTTCTCGAGCCAGAGTTCTGGAACATCGATCCAGAAACGTGAGTTCAAATCCCACCATGGCAGCTGGGGAATTTAAATTTAAGTCATTAAATAAATCTGAAATTTAAATTAAAAGCTAGTCTGACTGACAGCAGGCACTGCAGCTACTGGATTGTGGTAACTTGTTCAGTCCCCTTTCAGCCGTTCAGGCAGAAATTATCAAATTAACGCACGCAGTCTCAGAATACTAATTCCCCTAATAAATAAAGTTGAATTTTTTTTTTCAAGTTATTATCCTTATTAGTAATCACAAAGGCAGATGGTTGAAAACGCACCTGATGCGTTAATGTCCTTCAGGATTTAAAGTTGCCATCTTTGCCTGTCTATTGTCTACCAGACATAGACACAAAATGCTGGAGTAATGGCCTTGTCCCACGGTACGAGTTCATTCCAAGAGCTCTCCTGAGTTTGCCCTGATTCGAACTCGGAGATTTACGGTAATGGCCACTCGTTGGTACTCGGGGCTCTCGGGGACATTTTTCAACATGTTGAAAAATCTTCACCAGTCTTCCCGTGCTTACCTGCCATTAGCGAGTCTTCCCGAGTACCAGCCGTTAGCGTTAGGAGCCGCTAAGAGACGTCCCCGAGCTCCGACGTACACGCTACGTTCATTCTCCGTGCTTACCACGAGTTTGATTTTTTTTAAACTCGGGAGAGCTCTTGGAATGAACTCGTACCGTGGGACAGGGCTGCAACTCAGCAGGACAGGCAGCATCTCTGGAGAGAAGGAATGAGTGACGTTTCAGGTCGAGACCCTTCTTCAGGCCAGTCTGAAGAAGGGTCTCGACCCAAAACGTCACCAATTCCTGCTCTCCAGAGATGCTGCCTGTCCTGCTGAGTTACTCCAGCATTTTGTGTCTATCTTCGGTTTAAATCAGCATCTGCAGTTCCTTCCTGCACATATCGACTACAGGACTAGATTGACTTTCAAAAACCCCTCCACTCTGACTACGGAGGCAGTTGTGGATGGACAATAAATGCCAGCGTTTGCCCAAACCCTTCAATTAGAATCAGTAATACAGTGTGGAAACAGGCCCTTCGGCCCAACTTGCCCACGCTGACCAACGTGCCCCATCTACACTAGTCCCACCTGCCTGCGTTTGGCCCATATTCCGCTCAGCCTCGCCTATCCATGTACCTGTCCAAATGTTTTTGTAATATTGTGATAGTACCTGGCTCAATTACCCGCTCAGGCAACTCGTTCCATAAACCTACTAGCCTTTGTGTAAAATAAATTGCCCCCCGGGTTCCTATTAAAGGGGCTGTCCCACTGTACGAGGTAATTCAAGAGCTCTCCCGAGTTTAAAAAAAAATCAAACTCGTAAGCACGTGGAATGTACGTAGCGGGTACGTCGGAGCTCGGGACGTCTCTTAGCGGCTCGTAACGCTAACGGCAGGTACTCAGGAAACGCGGTAAGCTCATGAAGTCTTGTGAAGTCTCGTGAAGATTTTTCAACATGTTGATAAATGTCCACGAGAGCCCTGAGTACCTACGAGCGGCCATTACCCATAAACCTCCAAGTTCGAATCAGGGGAAACTCAGGAGAACTCTTGAATTACCTCGTAAATCTTAAATCTCTCCCTCCGACATCATCAAGGGTGGGGCAGCTGGTAGAGCTGCTGCCTCACAGCGCTAGCGACACCAGGTTTGACGCTGGCCTTGAGTGCTGTCTGTGTGGAGTTTGCCCGTCCTCCCTGTGACCACATGGGGTGTGCTCCGGGTGCTCCGGTTTCCTCCCACATCCCAAAGACGTGCAGGTTTGTAGGTCAATTGGCCCTCTGCAAATTGCCCCTGGTGTGTCGGGAGTGTATGCAAACGTGGGATAACGTTGAGCTATTGTGAAAGGGGCGATCGTCGGTCAGCACGGACTTGGTGGGTCGAAGGGCCTGTTTCCTTGCTGTACGTCTAAACCCTAAACTAATCCCGCAAATGAACAGAGTCAAGAGTGGTTTATTGTCATATGTCACCAACAGAACAGTGAAATTCTTACTTGCAGAAGCACAATAGAATATGCAAACCTGGTACTCTTGAAACAATATAAGAAGCATAAAAGGAATGTTCAGTATCATATATATATATATGTATAGGATATAGAAAAATGGAATTTACAAGAAAGGGCATATAGTGCTGGATTAACTCAGCGACCTGAAACGCCACCTGTCCGCGCTGTCCAAAGATGCCACCTGACCCGTTGAGTAATACCGGCACTCTGTCTTTTTTTAAAATGTAAAATCCAAGTGGATCTATTTTGCGAAGACTTTCGCCCACCGCACGCTGCTCTGCGCGGTACGATTCCTCAAAGATTTTCCAATCGATTGTTCCGGAGCAGCAAAGACTCTCGACAAGGGGAAGATGAAAGGGGCGGCACGGTGGCGCAGCGGTAGAGTCGCCGCCTCACAGCGCCCGAGACCCGGGTTCCTTCCCGACTACGGGTGCTGTCTGTACGGAGTTTGTACCTTCTCCCCGTGACCTGCGTGGGTTTTCTCCCACAAATAGTGTTCGTGTTCGGCTGGTCTCGGTGGGCTGAAGGGCCTGTTTCCGCGCTGTATCTCTAAACTAAACGGGGAAATACTTGTCAGGACAGACACTTGGTGCTCAGCTGCCTTTCCCTTTGTTGTTTATCCGAGGCACACGTCCCACTTTAAAGATTTTACTTACGGTGTAATTTTGCAATAAGAAATCTGTCTTTGTACTTTGCATTGAAATAAATTGACTGATTTAGATTACATTTCCATCTTATTATATTTGTTCAATCAAGACAATTTCGCATGACAGCTTAAATGTAGGTTTTGTAATCATGGAAATTTGACAATTGTCCTTCTGTTTTTTTTTTAAACCAAGCGTGCCAAGCAAGGGCCGTCCTACAAAGTGGGACATCACGACTAAGTTTGGATGATTATTCCCAGCCAGGGTAGGAATGGACACGCAGACATTTGAAATATCTGTAAACCACGGGTGGCTCAGCGGTAGAGTTGCTGCCTCACAGCACCGGAGACCTGGGCTCGATCCCGACTACGGGTGCCTGTCTGTACAGTGTTTGTACCTTCTCCCCGTGCCCTGCATGGGTTTTCTCCAGTTTTTTTTAGTTCATTTTAATTTATTGCCACGTGTACCGAGGTACAGTGAAAAGCTTTTGTTGCGTGCTAACCCGTCAGCGGAAAGACAACACTTGATTTCGATCGAGCCGTCCGCAGTTTACACCAACGGGATCGTCTTCTTGCGTCTGGCATGCACGGCCTAAAGTTGGACGACAACTTGCTCTGTTTGATCTTCTGTTTGCGCACGCCAGGTTGATTGCATTCGTCGAAACAGGGCGGACCACGTGAAGGTTGCAATCTCCACCCCAGATACAGGATACAGCCATTAAAGTCCGATTAGAGATTATATCCAAGGGTCTCCAGTGAAGTCGATAGCACGTCAGGACTGCTCTATCTACCTCATTGGAGGCCTTTGGATAATCTTCCCTCAGAATTTACTACACAAGGAGTTTTGATGCAAGTGACGGTGTATTGTTGAAGGGGACAAACTTAATTCACTTATTACCAACCAAGTTTTGTCCTGGCCCCCCCCCCCCCCCCCCCCCCTCAACCACACCTACAATCAGTCTGAAGACGGGACCAACACGAAATGTCACCTATCCATGTCCTCCTTAGATGCTGCCTGACCCACTGAGTATTGGCATAGAGCCATACAGCACGGAAACAGGCCCTTCGCCCCAACTTGTCCATGCCGACCAAGAGACCCCATCTACACTAGTCCCACCTGCCGCGCCTTTGGCACAACTCCCTCTAAACCTTCCCTATCTGTCCAAATGCCCTTTAAATGTCACTATAGTATCTGCCTCAGGCAGCTCGTCCCACACCATCTGAGTGAAGAAGTTGCCCCTTTAGGAAGCGGCACGTGTTGCTGCCTCACAGCGCCAGAGTCCTGGGTTCGATACTGACTGCGGGTGCTGTCTGAACGGAGTTTGTACGTTCACCCTGTGACCACGTGGGTTTTCTCCAGGTGCTCCGGTTTCCTCCCACACTCCAATGACATACAGGTTTACAGGTAAATTGGCTTCAGTAAATTGTACATTTTCCCTAGTGTGTGGGATAATGCTAGTGTGCTGAGAGATCGCTGGTCGACGCGGACTCAGTGGGCCGATGGGGCCAGTTTGTGTGCTGTATCTGTCTAAAGGTCCCTGCTAATTCTTTCCCCCTCTTTCCCTTTCAAACCTATGCCCTCTGCTCCTTGTTTTCCCCTATTACAACAGACAATAGGTGCAGGAGTAGGCCATTCGGCCCTTCGAGCCAGCACCGCCATTCACTGTGATCATGGCTGATCATCCCCAATCAGTTACCCCGTTCCTGCCTTCTCCCCCTATCCCTTGACTCCGCTATCTTTAAGAGCCACACCTAACTCTCTCTTGAAAGCATCCACAGAATTGGCCTCCACCGCCTTCTGAGGCAGAGAATTCCACAGACTCACAACTCTCTGGGTGAAAAAGTTTTTCCTCATCTCCGTTCTACATGGCCGACCCCTTATTCTTAAACTATTTTGGGTAAAAGACTGTGTGCTCTGACCCTATCTATTCACATCCACAGCGCTCAGCGCTCAGCCCATAACAGGCAAATCAAATGCCTGACAGTGCTCGACAACGTCATGTGGTACATTAACAACTATCAACTTGTTAAATAAGATGGCAGTGCTGTGTTGAATTATGGCATGGCGGACTATTTCAGGACCTGGTGCAGGCAGCCAAGGATGCCACGGATTCCTGCCATTTCTAAGATGCTTTGCGCCCACGGCTAAAAGCATCAGCCGGGACAGCAGTGATGCACACAGCCAGATGGTGCTGCAATTCATCACGAGCTGGGTCATCTCAGTCAGGGGGGCGCAGCGGTAGAGTTGCTGCCTTGCAGCGGCAGATGCCCGGTGTTCGATCCTGACCGCGAGGGCTGTCTGCACCGTCGGCGGCTGGAGATCGATGCAAAGTACTGCAACCCGCGCAGGTCACCGGGGAGAACGTACAAACTCCGTACAGACAGCACCCGGAGTCAGGATTAGGGTTGCCAACTGTCCCGTATTAGCTGGGACATCCCGTATATTGGGGAAAACAAATGGTCGGCACGGACTGGAAGGGCCGGGAGGGCCTGTTTCCGTGCTGTAACTGTTATATGGTTATATGGTTATACATTGTCCCGTACGGGAGCGCCCTTGTCCCGTATTTGACTGCTACTACTCGGGTCGAGGGGACTGTCGGGTCGGAGTGCCGTGGCACGCTTCTGGCAGCGCTTCACCCGTCCCGACGTGGTGCAGCCCATGGAGCGCAGCAGCAGCAGCAGCGCCTCGCCCGTGGCCCCGTCGGTCGGTCGGCAGCCCGGACCAGCTGTCCGACCTTCGGACCTTCGCTTACTGCTGACACCACCACCACCCCTCCTTCTCACGGCCGATCATTGGTTCATGAGTTGGATAGGGAGCCGGACTTTGCGCGCGACGTTGCGCGGCCCTGGCTAAAACTCCTCAGCTGGCCCGCCAGGCTGGGCCTTGTGTGCAGTCGGGCCAACTCATCATTCACCCAGCCACGGCCGAGTCGGGCAACGAATTGCCATCGGGGAATTTGTCCTGTATTTTTACCCTTTGCCCCTTATTTGGGTCTCTGAAGCTGTGAAGCAGCAACTCTACCCCTGCAGTACTTTGCACCTATCTCCAGCCGCCGACTTCCCAGAGCGAGACGGGGGACACACGAAGAATGCTTGTAATCAATTTATTTTGTGTCTGGCTAAAAAGAAAATGTAATGACTCGGAGTAGATGCGTAATCAAATATATTCTGAAGCTTTAATTACAGCCCAGTGCTTCAGGGACTCACCATTCCTCAGTTAACACAAAGAAACAAACAATATGACATCTGTCTAAACAAAAGAGTCTGCGTCGGCCGTGTCTCACAGACACTCACCGAGGGTCCCTCCAGGTACACACAGGTGGAACTCACAGGTAGGGCAGCGCAGGCTTCTTTCACCAAGGCCCCAACCCACCTCATTGTACAGTTTGTGCGGGAAAGACCTGCAGATGCTGGTTTAAATGGCAGCATCTCTGGAGAGAAGAAATGGGTGACGTTCTGGGTCGAGATCCTTCGTCTGACTGAGTTACTCCAGCATTTTGTACGGTGTGGTTTGCATCCACTTTCCGCCCACTGCAGATCTTCCCAGTTTCTTCCCAGCTGTGATCAGGCAACTGAACCATCCGGCCACAACCAGAGAGCGGCGCTGAGCTACCATCTACCTCATTGGTGACCCTCGGACTATCTTTGATCGGACTTTGCTGGCTTTATCTTGCACTAAGCGTTATTCCCTTTATCCTGCTTCTGTGCACTGTGGATGGCTCGATTGTAATCGTGTGTCGTCTTTCTGCCGGCTGTGTAGCACACAACAAACGCTTTTCACTGCACCTCGGTACACGTGACAATTAACTAAACTGAGATCTGTTTGGATTAGACTGAAACGCCCATCTGCAGAGCAGAGCAGACCGACCTCCAGTCACCGCACGCAGGCACAACGAGTGTGACTGACCGACAATCCTTGTCTGGAGACGCCGCGCGGACAAAAACGCCCTTCGGCCCAACGAGTCCGCCCCGACTATCGATCACCCCACACCCTTGTTCTATCCCACACACAAGGGACAATTTACTGAAGCCAATCTACCTACAAACCCGCACGCCTTTGGAATGTGGGAGGGAACCAGAGCTAGTCATTGATCATATAGTGTGGAAACAGGCCCTTCGGCCCAACTTGCTCACACGTTTGGCCCATATCCTTCTAAACCTGTCTGTCCATGTATCTGTCCATATGTTTCTTAAACGTTGAGATAGTCCCAGCCTCAACTACCTCCTCTGGCAGCTTGTCCCATACACCCACCACCCTTTGTGTGAAAAAGTCACTCTTCAAGCTCCTGTAAAATCTTTTCCCTTCACCTTAAACCCATGCCCTCTGGTCCTCGATTCCCCTACTCTGGGCAAGAGACTCTGTGCATCTACCCAATCTATTCCTCTCATGATTTTGTACACCTCTCTAAGATCATCCTCATCCTCCTGTGCTCCAAGGAACAGAGTCCCAGCCTGCTCAACCTCTCCCTGTAGCTCAGGCCCTCGAGTCCTGGCAACGCCCTCGTAAATCTTCTCTGCCGCCCTTTCCAGCTTGATAAGATGTTTCCTACGACATGATGCCCAGAACAGAACACAATATTCTAAATGCGGCCTCCCCAATGTCTTATATAACTGCAGCATGACCTCCCAACTTCTACGCTCAGTACTCTGACTGATGAAGGCCTATGTGCCAAAAGCCTTTTTGAAAACCCTGTCTATCTGCGATGCTACTTTCAGTGAACAAAGTACCTGTGCTCCTCGATCCCTCTGCTCTACAACACTCCCCAAAGCCCTACCATTCACTGTGTAGGCCCTGCCCATCTTCGTCTTCCCAAAATGTAACACCTCACATTTCTCTGTATTAAATTCCATCAACCATTCCTCAGACCATCTGCCCATCCAATCAAGATCCTACTGCAATTTTTTGACAACCATCGACAGCAGGGGTGGGCAACTTTGTTCTGCATCGGGGCCGGGACGCATGTCTGTGAGCGGGTGGCGGTCCACATCTATCACGTGTACACGTGGATCCCGCCCCGGATGGCAGGCATCAAAGTGTTCATTGAAAGTAGACAGAAATGCTGGAGAAACTCAGCGGGTGAGGCGGCCTCATGCAATTGCTGCATGTCTCACCCGCTGAGTTTCTCCAGCATTTTAGATTTTTCCAGCATCTGCAGTTCTTTCTTGAACGTGTTCACAGAAGGTGGCTTGGCGCAGGATGCGGTACAGCCAGAGCCCGGCGCTCGGCCGCCATCGGCGCTCAGCGGGCCGGATGATTACGAGTTACGGGCCGCATTCGGCCCGGGGGCCTTAGGTTGCCGACCCCTGATCTACAGTGTCACTTACTCCAATGTCCTCTTCGAACTTGCTAATCTTGCCCTGTATGTTCGCATCCAAATGATTGATATAGATGATAGACAGTAACGGGCCCAGCAACACCGCTAGTCACAGGCATCCGAGAAGCAACCTTCCACCATCGCCCTCTGCTTCCTTCCACTGAGCCAATTTTCTACCCATACAGCTATCTCTCCTTGGATCCCATGCGATCTAACCTTCTAACGATCTAATCTAATCTAACAATCTGATTTGTGGGACACCACCTCCCACATACAAATCCGTGCTGACTATTCCTAACCTCGTCCATCTAAATGCCTGTATATCCCTATCCCTCAGAATACTCTCTGGTAACTTTCCAACCACAGATGTTAAGCTCACCGGCCTATAGTTCCCAGCATTTTCCCTGCAGCCTTTCTTGAGTAAAGGCACAACATTAGTCAACCTCTGCTCTTCCGGCACCTCACCTGTATTGATTGATGACTCGTAAATCAGCAAAAAATGTTTTTTTTTTAAGATAAAGCACGGAAACAGGCCCTTCGGCCCACCGAGTCTGCGCCAACCAGCGATCCCCGAACACTAGTTCTATCCTGCACATTAAGGGCAATTTATAGAAGCCAATTAACTTACAAACCCGTCTTTGGAATGTGTGTGGAAACCAGAGCGCCCGGAGAAAACCCACATGGTCATTGGGAGAACGTACAAACTTCTTACAGACTGCACCTGAGGTGAGGATCGAACCCGCGACTCTGGCGCTGCAAGGCAGCAACTCTACCGTGCCGCCGCTAGAGCGGTTGGGTTGGTAGAGTCGCTGCCTCACAGCACCAGAGACCCGGGTTCGATCCTGACTACAGGTGCAGTCTGTGTGGAGTTTTACACGCTCACCCTGTGACCGCGTGGGTTTTCTCCGGGTGCTCCGGTTTCCTCCCACATTCTAAAGACGTGCGGGTTTGTGGGTTAATTGGCTTCTGTAAATTGTGCGTGGTGTGTGGGATGGAGCTAGTGTGCGGGGTGATTGTTGGGCAGCGCGGACTCAGTGGGCCGAATGGCCTGTTTCCACGCTGGTTCTCTAAGCAAAACTAGACTAAACTAAAAACTACACGGTGGGTGGTGAGTGCCTGGGATGTATTGCCTGGGGGATACCTTAGTGGCTTTTAAGAGGCTTTTGCGGTAGGTACATGGACATGCAGGGAATGGAGGGATATGGAGATGATTAGATTAGTTTAACTTGGCATCATGTTCGCACAGACATTATGAGCTGAAGCGGATTTGCCATTGTTTATTTTGGAGATACAGCCTGGAATCAGGCCCCTCGGCCCGCCAGCGATCCCTGCACACTAACACTATCCTACACACACTAGGGGACAATTTCACATTTATACCAAGCCAATTAAACCCACAAAGCTGCACGCCTTCGCTGTGTGGGAGGAATCCGAAGATCTCGGAGAAAACCCACGCGGGTCACGGGGAGAAGGTACAAACTCCGCGCAGACAGCGCCCGTGGTCGGGCTGGAACCCGGGTCTCTGGCGCTGTTGGGGGAGTCCAGAACCAGGGGCCATAGTTTAAGGATACAGAGTATGCCATTTAGAAAGGAGACGAGGAAACACTTTTTCTCACGGGGAGTGGTGAGTCTGTGGAATTCCCTGCCTCAAGAGGGCGGTGGAGGTGGGTTCTCTGGATGCTTTCAAGAGAGAGCTGGATAGGGCTCTTAAAGATAGGGGATATGGGGAGAAGGCAGGAACGGGGTACCGATTGGGGATGATCAGCCATGATCACATTGAATGGCGGTGCTGTCTCGAAGGGCCGAATGGCCTACTCCTGCACCTATTGTCTATTGTCTATTGCGAGGCAGTTGCTCTGCGCTGTGCCGTATACTGGTTTGCCATTCCTGGTGAGCAGTGTTTTAAGCTCCAAACCCAGCGCTGGCTGCGATTTGCAACAGAGCATCGCATTTGAATTGATTCATACGGACAAGTAACCCAATTGGTCACTGGAGCGAAAGGTAATGTGTGTTTAAAAGCTTGCAGTCCATCAGTGGGTGATTAAAAACAGGGTTGGTGGGGAATCTATAGCCTTGCCGCATGCTATAATTGTATCTGAAAACTGATTCCGTTTGCTAATGGTCGTGTTACAACAAATACCTCTACACTGAGGCGGCAGGCATCCAGATTTTTCTCGGCGTGTTGGTCAGTTATAAACCCTGCGACGACATTCCGAACTTTTAACAATCATCGCCATTTGGAAAGGCCACGTGATCCTGGCAGAAGCCCTGAGATGAAAAGGTTTTTCCAAGAGACAATACCGTACCTACCGGGCTTGTACACTCAGGAGTTTGAGAAGGGATTGAAACATTGAAACATATAAGATTGTTAAGGGCTTGGACACGCTGGAGGCAGGAAACATGTTCCCGATGTTGGGGGAGTCCAGAACCAGGGGCCACACAGTTTAAGAATAAGGAGTAAGCCATGTAGAACGGAGACTTTTTCTCACAGATAGTTGTGAGTCTGTGGAATTATCTGCCTGAGAGGGCGGTGGAGGCCGGTTCTCTGGATACTTTCAAGGGAGAGCTAGATAGGGCTCTTAAAGATAGACAAGATGTTGCTTTCCATCACAGTGAGGAGGAGATTGTGTAAATTGTGGAGGTGCGTGCGTGTCTTGGTTCTTTTCTTGTTGTATGATTGCAGAAACCACATTTCCTTTGAACTTCATTTGAGGTTCAAATGACAATAAACGGTAATGTACTGTATTGTATATGGTAAAGATAGTGGAGTCAGGGGATGTGGGGAGAAGGCAGGAACGGGGAACTGATTGGGGATGATCAGCCATGATCACATTGAATGGCGGTGCTGGCTCGAAGGGCCGAATGGGCCTACTCCTGCACCTATTGTCTACTGTGTTGTTGTGCTTTCAAATGTGGCCGGGGGCGTGGATGGGGCCAACTTATGGTTGCTCTGTTAGTGCCCTTGGCTGGTGTCGAGGGCGACTGAAAGGAAAGGCCATGAAGTGGGAGAGTGAGGAGGCGACAACTCAAAGGCGAACGCTTCCCAATTACAAGCTGAATGCATAAAGAAAGTCTTTTTTTAAATTGTCTTTCAAACAAAATCGATTGAAGGTCAACGGTTTGGAACAGACACAAAGTCAGACCTCAGCTTTAGTCCTCCCGAACAAGGTTTTTTTCTGCTGTTTGGAAATGGAACTTGTCACAGAAATTAAGTTGCTTCAGCCGCAGCGCACGCGCGCGCACAGAAAGAAAATAGGACAATCAAGCTTGAAGTGGAATGTGTTGTCACACAATTGTAAAATTAATCATCAGGCATTTTGCCAGGTTGTATCTCTCTGGAGGTCTCTCCGCGCGTCTAGAGCTTCATTTCCGAACACCAGTCCCATTTCCAGATTTGCCAGAAAGCTAACCGGCGGTAGAGTTGCTGTCTCACGGGTCCGATCCCGGCTACGGGTGCTATCTGGGCGGAGTTTGCACGTTCGCCCCCGTGGCCTGCGTGGGTTTGTCCTCTGGTTTCCTGCCACGTTGCACGGACGTGCGGGTTTGGAGGTGAATGGTCTTGTGTCATTCACAATCCGTCGTGTGTCGGCTGCGAAACTGTGATGACAGAGAACTAGTGTACGGGTGACACTAGTCTGCGTGAACTCCACGTTGCATCTCGAAACTCTAAACTAGTGAACCGTGGGTCCCACGTCTTTAGATAATGCAGCACACCAAAGGGCCTGCGCCACTCGCCGATTTTTTCAGCGACTGTCGGCATCATTGACTGACGTATCAGGTCACCGACAAAAGTCGGGACGTGACGACGTATTGACGCGCGGTGTCTCCTCAAGTGTCGCAACATTTTTTTTTGTCGCCGCTGGATTTTGAAATGTTCAAAAAACTTTTTTCGGCGACCGTGATATGTCAGTCAATGACCCGGCAGTCGCCGAGAAAAATCGCCAAGTGGGACAGGCCCTTAACTGCACACCTCACATCTGAGGTGGAGTCCAGATTCTACTACTTTCACTGCACCTCGGTACACAGGACAATAACAATAAACAAAACCAAACTGAAGGGTTCCCCTCCCCTGGCTCTCAGTCTGAAGAAGGGTCTTGACCCAAAACATCACCTATTCCTTTTCTCCAGAGATGCTGCCTGACCTGCTGAGTTACTCCAGCATTTCGTGTTTATCTTTGGTGTAAACCCACAACTGAAGCTCCATCCTGCGCAAAACTGTATTAATTCCTGAATCTGGTGGGCGTCTCAGTGCAGAGTTTGTACGTTCTTCCCGTGACCTGCGTGGGTTTGACTTCTGTAAATTGCCTCCAGTGTGTAGGATTCCAAAGCGGGATGGCATAGAACTAGTGTAAGGGGGGATCGCTGCTCGCCGCGGACCTGGTGGGCTGACGGGCCTGTTTCTGCACTGTATCTCTAAACTAAACTAAATTCCTGGCTTGTGTAGGAAGGAACTGCAGGTGCTGGGTTTAAACGGAGATAGACACCAAATGCTGGAGTAACTCAGCGGAACAGGCAGCATCTCGGGAATGAAGGAATGGGTGACGTTTCGGGTCGAGACCCTTCTTCAGTTGTCTTCTGAAGAAGAAGTGTCTCGACCCGAAAGGTCACCCATTCCTTCATTCCCGAGATGCTGCCTGTCCCGCTGAGAAACTCCAGCAAGTTCCTGACTTCCCGTTCTTCCTCCAGGGGGGGGGGGCTCTGCCTTCCTCTCGCATCCCGGTCACGAGCAAGTATATTGGCTGTTGGCGAGTGGATGGGTGGATGAGTCCGAGGTGACTTGTCGGGAGCGTGGGGGAGAACAAAGAAGAGGCGTTGGCGGAGTTCCTGCAAGGATCCTCTTGGGATGCGTGGGATTGTAAAGTCAGCCCCGACACACTGGAGAGTTGGAGTCAGCAAGACCCCAGTGTGACGGGTTCCTTGTTGCTGCATTGAATTGGCCCTGAATGGAAGCCAAGGGGTTTTTTGCTATTTTCCACGGGTCCTATATTATCATTGCGCGCACACACAAAACAAAAACAAACATTGTAATCGAAGATTAAACGCCGGTCTCACTTCCCCAGTGCCGTTGCCAAGTGCTGGGCAATTGGACCAATGTGTGTCGTGGCGAGACAAACAACACAGCATAGACATAGAAACATCGACAATAGGTGCAGGAGTTCAAGTTCAAATTCAGATTTATTTGTCACATGCACCGTAATGTGCAGTGAAGTATAATTTACCATGCAGCGTTACAATTAAAAAAGGACACAATACACAACATGATTCACCACAGACATCCACCACTCTGGATAGGTCTTAAAGATCGGGGAGTCAGGGGATATGGGGAGAAGGCAGGAACGGGGTACTGATTGGGGATGATCAGCCATGTTCACATTGAATGGCGGTGCTGGCTCGAAGGGCCGAATGGCCTATTCCTGCACCTGTTGTCTATTGTCCATTGTCACAGCACAGAACTCTTCACTGTGGTGGAAGGCAATACCCAGTTCAGACAGTCCTCCTCCTCCTCCTCCCTTGTAGGCGGAGTAGGCCTATCGAGCCTACTCTGCCGTTCAATCATGGCTGATCTATCTTTCTCTCTTAACCCCATTGTCCTGCCTTCTCCTCATAACCCCTGCTAACCGTGCTAATCAAGAAAGGGCCCTTTCCGTGCTTGAAGACTCTATGACTAATTGAGTCTCAAGTCTTTGCCTAGATTTATAGACAAAAATGCTGGACAAACTCAGCGAGTGAGGCAGCATCTATAGAGCGAAGGAATAGGTGACGTTTTGGGAGGAGACCCTTCTTCAGACTCAACTTTGTTTTTTCCAGTATCTGCAGTTCTTTCTTAAACACCTGGATTTATACGGGGAGTTATTAGGCCCCAAAAACCTGATGGTGATTCGACGTATCCCAATGTATTGAATCATCCTGGCCTTGTGCTGGAGGCTTCAAAGGGAACAGCTGCGCGCAGTATATACGTCCCAATAACCCACCTCTGCCCCAGGACTGGGATTGACTGAATGTTGACTGGCGCCACATCTGCCACAACGTTCTGTCGCTGCTCTCCACGTGCCGATCCAGTGCTGGAGCCCAGGTGAGCTGGGAATCCCCGGAGTTTGGAGAATGCGAGAATGATCCCAGGAATGAGAGGGTTAACATGTGAGGAGCGTTTGACGGCACTGGGCCTGTACTCACCGGTGTTTAGAAGGTGGAGGGGGGACCCCATTGAAACGTACCGAATAGTGAAAGGCCTGGAGAGAGTGGATGTGGAGAGGATGTTTCCACTAGTGGGAGCGTCTAGGACCAGAGGCCACAGCCTCAGAATTAAGGGACTTTTTTTTGGAAGGAGATGAGGCGAAATTTCTTCAGTCAGAGGGTGGTGAATCTGTGGAATTCATTGTCACAGAAGGATGTAGAGGCCGATGAATATTTTTAAGGCAGAGATAGATAGATTCTTGATTAGTACAGTGTCAGGGGTTATGGGGTGAAGGCAGGAGAATGGGGTTGAGTGGGAACGAAAGACAGACAATAGACAATAGACAATAGGTGCAGGAGTAGGCCATTCGGCCCTTCAAGCCAGCACCGCCATTCAATGTGATCATGGCTGATCATCCCTAATCAGTACCCCGTTCCTGCCTTCTCCCCATATCCCCCGACACCCATACAAACCAATCAATCAATCTCCACCTTAAAAATATCCATTGACTTCTGTGGCAATTAATTACATAGATTCGTCACCCTCTGATTGAAGAAATTCCTCCTTCCTAAACGTCCTTTAATTCTGATGCTAAAAAAATTCCTCCTCATCTCCTTTCTAAAGGTATTTATTCAGCCTCTTTTATTCTGAGGCTGTGGCCTCTGGTCCTCGACTCACCCACTAGTGGAAACATCCTCTCCACCCATTCCAGAATGCAACCTTAATAGGACACGAGTGCTGGAGTGACTCAACATCAGGCAGCAGCTGGAGAAGTCAAAGTCAAAAGAGTTTATTGTCATGTGTCCCTGACAGGACAATGAAATTCTTTCTTTGCATTGCACAACAGAACAGAGTAGGCATTGACTACAATTATATACGTAAATACACACATGAATTAATAAATTAATAAAGTGCAAATAACAGATGGAGGGGTATTAATGTTCAGAGTTTTGTCCGAGCCAGGTTTAATAGCCTGATGGCTGTGGGGAAGTAGCTATTCCTGAACCGGGTCGTTGCAGTCCTCAGGCTCCTGTACCTTCTACCCGAAGGTAGCAGGGAGATGAGTGTGTGGCCAGGGTGGTGTGGGTCCTTGATGATGCTGCCAGCCTTTTTGAGGCAGCGACTGTGGTAGATCCCCTCGATGGAAGGAAGGTCAGAGCCGATGATGGACTGGGCAGTGTTTACTACTTTTTGTAGTCTTTTCCTCTCCAGGGCGCTCAAGTTGCCGAACCAAGCCACGATGCAACCAGTCAGCAAGCTCTCTACTGTGCACCTGTAGAAGTTAGAGAGAGTCCTCCTTGACAGACTGACTCTCCGTAATCTTCTCAGGAAGTAGAGGCGCTGATGAGCTTTCTTAATAATTGCATCTGTGTTCTCAGACCAGGAAAGATCTTCACAGATGTGCACGCCCAGGAATTTGAAGCTCTTGACCCTTTCAACCATCGACCCGTTGATATAAACAGGACTGTGGGTCCCCATCCTACTCCTTCCAAAGTCCACAATCAGTTCCTTGGTTTTGCTGGTGTTGAGGGCCAGGTTATTGTGCTGGCAGCATATGGACAGTCGCTCGATCTCTCTTCTGTACTCCGACTCATCCCCATCAGTGATACGTCCCACAACAGTGGTGTTGCCAGTGAACTTGATGATGGAGTTCGCACTATGACCGGCTACGCAGTCATGAGTATAGAGTGAGTACAGCAGGGGGCTGAGCACGCAGCCTTGAGGTGCTCCTGTGCTGATTGTTATCGAGTCTGACACATTTCTACCAATACGAACAGACTGTGGTCTGTGAATGAGGAAGTCGAGGATCCAATTGCAGAGGGATGCGCAGAGACCCAGTTCTGCGAGTTTGGTAACCAGCTTGGAGGGGTTAAATGCCGAGCTGTAGTCAATGAATAACAGCCTGATATGAGTTTTTGTTGTCCAAGTGGTCCAGAGCGGAGTGGAGGGCCAGCGAGATCGCGTCCACCGTTGATCTGTTGTGGCGGTAAGCGAACTGCAGTGGGTCCAGGTTTTTGTCGAGGTAGGAGTTGATTTGCGCCATGATCAACCTCTCGAAGCACTTCATCACCACAGGCGTTAGTGCCACAGGTCGATAGTCATTGAGGCACGTCACCTTGCTCTTCTTGGGCACCGGTATTATTGATGCCCTTTTGAGGCAGGTGGGAACTTCAGACCTCAGAAGTGACAGGTTGAAAATGTCCGTAAAAACTCCAGCCAGTTGGGCCGCACAGAACACGGATAGGTGACGTTGGGATGCTTCTTCAGACTGAAAGAAGAATGTTCTCCCCGTGGGTTTTCCCCGGGTGCTCTGGTTTCCTCTCACTCTCCAAAGACGTACAGGTTTGTGGGTTAATTGGCTTTGGTAAAATTGTAAATTGTCCCTAGTGTGTGTAGGATAGTGTTAGTGTGCGGGGTGATCGCTGGTTGGCGTGCACTTGGTGGCCTGAAGGGCCTGTTTCCCTGCTGTATCTGCAAACTACACTAAACTAAATATGGACTCAGTGTGCCGAAGGGCCTGTGTCCACATTGTATCTGTGAACTAACTTATACAAGAGAGAGTTAGATTTAGCTCTTAGGGCTAACGGAATCAAGGGATATGGGGAGAAAGCAGGAACAGAGTACTAATTTTGGATGATCAGCCACGATCATCTTGAATGGCGGTACTGTCTAGAAGGGCCGAACGGCCTACTCCTGCACCTATTTTCTAGGTTAAACTAAATGTGGTCTCAGTGGGGCGAATGGCCTTTTTTCCATACCGTATCTTTCATCTCATTTCATTTCCAGTCCTTATCAATTGCAAGGGATTGCCAAAGGGAAGACAGAAAAACTCCCCCTCTATAGTTTGTGCTGTTGACTTCTGTTGGGGAAGCAGAGTAGATAGTTCTGCTGCATAAATACAGCAGTGACATTAGTAGATGAATTTCCAAATGACTCCTCGTTCAGAAGTAATTAAGCCGGCAAGGAGAGGTTTGAAAATGGACGGGAGTAAAGTCCACAGTTATCGCTAATGGAATCTCTTTTTTTTCACCGCTTTGGCGTGGCTGCCTCTGACATGCTATCGGCGTTCATCTTCTCCAGCATCATTGCTCGCAACAAAATAGCAGCAGAATTCTTATGTACTCTTCACAGCCGGAAAAATAAATACCTTTCTGGCTTTGAGACATCGTGGCCTTTTGCCGTGTGTTTGAACAGGAGCAATTGATAGGCATCGATGCTTTGAATAGCTCACTGGGTGCTTGAGATTTGCAAATCGCTTTGTAACAAATGGTGGTTGTAAATCCTCTTCCAATAAACGGCATTCACGTTTCCCATTCATCTTGCTTTTGATGTGAATTGGTTTCTATGAGCCGTACAATGTTTAGTTAAGATAGAAGCTGCAAAAAGCTGAAGTGAAGGACCCGTCCCACTTTCACAACCTAATTCACGACCTTTTTTGCTCGCGGACATTTTTCACGTTGAAAAAACGCCCCGACCTACTTGATGCCACGAGTACCTACGACTTGCATCACGACCTGCCTACCTGCGACCTCCTATGACCTCCTACGACCTCGTGACGACCATGCTGCGAGTATGAGTCAAGGGCAAACTCGGCAGAGGTCGTGAATGAGGTCGTGAAAGTGGGACAGGCCCTTAACTCAGCGGGACAGGCAGCTTCACTGGAGGGAAGGAATGGGTGACGTTTCGGGTCGAGACCCTTCTTCAGACTCAACCCAAAACGTCACCCATTCCTTCTCTCCAGAGATGCTGCCTGTCCCGCTGAGTTACTCCAGCGTTTTGTGTCTATCTTCAGTTTAACCCAGCAGAAACCTGCAGTTCCTTCCTACACATAGAGTTTACTTTAGTTTAGTTAGAGATGCAATGTAGGTACTGGCCCTTCAGCCCACCAATTGTGCATCGACCATCAATCACCCGTTCTATCCTACACTCGACGGACAATTTACAGAAGCCAATTAAGCCACAAACCTGGGATTGACACAAAGTGCTGGTGTAACTCAGCGGGTCTGGCAGCACCTCTGGAGAAAAAGGACGGGTGATGTTTCGCGTCAGAACCCTTCCTCCACTCGAAACGTCACCCATCCTTTTTCTCCAGCGATGCTGCCCGACCCACTGAGTTACACCAGCACTTTGTGTCAATTTCTGGTCTAAAAATAGCAACCGCAGTCCCTTCCTACTCATCATAACCTACACTGGCACGCGGGAGGAAACCGGAGCACCCGGAGAAAAACCCACGCCATCGCGGGGAGAATTGTGCAAACTCCAAACAGGCAGCACCCGCTGCGAGGATCGAACCGGGGATCGAACTGGCGCCGCGAGGCAGCAACTCTACCGCTGCGCCACCGTGCCACAAATGGCCAATGCAACCAGCCTTGACAGATCACAGCAGTTATCACCTGCGTCCCAGGCACACGCTGCTTCCAAACAGACATATAGAAACAGAAACATAGAAAATAGGTGCAGGAGCAGGCCATTCGGCCCTTCGAGCCTGCACCGCCATTCAATATGATCATGGCTGATCATCCAACTCAGTATCCTGTACCTGCCTTCTCTCCATACCCCCTGATCCCTTTAGCCACAAGGGCCACATCTAACTCCCTCTTAAATATAGCCAATGAACTGGCCTCAACTACCTTCTGTGGCAGAGAATTCCAGAGACTCACCACTCTCTGTGTGAAAAATGTTTTCCTCATCTCGGTCCTAAAGGAATTCCCCCTTATCCTTAGACTGTGACCCCTTGTTCTGGACCTCCCCAACATCGGGAACAATCTTCCTGCATCTAGCTGTCCAACCTCTTAAGAATTTTGTAAGTTTCTATAAGATCCCCCCTCAGTCTTCTAAATTCTAGCGAGTACAAGCCAAGTCTATCCAGTCTTTCCTCATATGAAAGTCCTGACATCCCAGGAATCAGTCTGGTGAACCTTCAATGTACCTCCTCTATGGCAAGAATGTCTTTTCTCAGATTTGGAGACCAAAACTGTACGCAATACTCCAGGTGTGGTCTCACCAAAACCCTGTACAACTGCAGTAGAACCTTCCTGCTCCTATACTCAAATCCTTTCGCTATGAATGCTAACATACCATTCACTTTCTTCACTGCCTGCTGTACCTGCATGCCTACTTTCAATGACTGGTGTACCATGACACCCAGGTCTCGTTGCATCTCCCCTTTTCCTAATTTGCCAACATTAAGATAATAGTCTACCCTCCTGTTTTTGCCACCAAAGTGGATAACCTCACATTTATCCACATTATACTGCATCTGCCATGCATTTGCCCACTCACCCAGCCTATCCAAGTCACCTTGCAGCCTCCTAGCATCCTCCTCACACTAACACTGCCCCCCAGCTTAGTGTCATCCGCAAACTTGGAGATGTTGCATTCAATTCCCTCGTCCAAATCATTAATATATATTGTAAATAGCTGGGGTCCCAGCACTGAGCCTTGCGGTACCCCACTAGTCACTGTCTGCCATTCTGAAAAGGACCCGTTTACTCCTACTCTTTGCTTCCTGTCTGCCAGCCAGTTAGTTCTCTATCCACATCAATACTGAACCCCCAATACCGTGTGCTTTAAGTTTGTATACTAATCTCTTATGTGGGACCTTGTCGAAGGCCTTCTGAAAGTCTAGATATAACACATCCACTGGTTCTCCCTTATCCACTCTGCTAGTTACATCCTCGAAAAATTCTATCGAAAATCTAACGAAAAATTCTATCGAAAATTCTATCGAAATTCCTCGAAAAAGACCACCAGAGAGCGGGTGTATTGTCCACCCATTAGGAAGTGTGGATTAATAAAGCAAGCAGGCTCATTACCAATGCTAAACTGATGAGCCAATTGCGTTTTGATTCTCATCATTCTTTTGAAGCGCGACAAGTCTCCGTTGGAAAAAGCTCTCGTGCAGTCCATCATTTAGTAATCTTCTCGCCCTTGACATGGAACGAAGCGGTTGGAATCAAGAATGGCTTTATCTGGAATAGCACAGGGCTCACCCAGATAATCAACACCAGCAGGAGTAAATTACAGTGGTCTGTGCAATGTAGATTGGCCTTTGATTCATTGCATTTCAAGGAGTGATACTTTTTCATTCCTGAGGCCATACCGGAGGTTGAACTGAGAAGGGGGAAGATCTTCAGTCATAACCGACGTACATCAGCTCAATTAGACAGCGTAAAATAAAACTGCGCCTTGGTTTTACCCATTCCTTTTCCTTTAACAAAAGGGGCAGCCGCAGCCGGGGGTGTTTTGGAGATGAGGGAGATCTCTGCCGCAGCTCCAACGTCTCAGGATATTTGTCTTGCAAGGCAGAGGAGGTTTTCGTGCATTTGGTCGTTCCTAGGCCCGCACCTATGGTTGCGCGCTGGCGATCATCCAGGAGCAAGGATTCATGGAGTTTTGGTTAAGTTTGGAGATACAGCGCGGAAACAGGCCCTTCGGCCCACCGAGTCCGCACTGACAATAGACAATAGGTGCAGGAGTAGGCCATTCAGCCCTTCGAGCCATTCACTGTGATCATGGCTGATCATCCCCAATCAGTACCCCGTTCCTGCCTTCTCCCCATATCCCCTGACTCCGCTATCTTTAAGAGCCCTGTCTGAAGCCCCTGTCCCACTTTCCCGAGTTACTCACAAATTCTCCCGAGTTTTCTCCTTGATTCAAACTCGGGGAATTACGGTATTAGCCAGCTGTAGGTACTCGGGGCTATTTTTTTTACTCCTGGACATTTTACAACATGCTGAAAAAACGTCCCGACTTACCTGATGCCCCGAGTACCTACGGCTGGCATTACGAGCCGCTACGATATATCTACCGACTCGCTACGGAGTCACTAGGGACATTCCCCGAGTTTGAATCAAGGGAAAAACTCGGGAGAATTTGTGAGTAACTCGGGAAAGTGGGACAGGGGCTTTACTCCCTCTTCAAAGCATCCAGTGAATTGGCCTCCGCTGCCTTCTGAGGCAGAGAATTCCACAGATTCACAACTCTCTGGGTGAAAAAGTTTTTCCTCATCTGCGATCCGCGATCCCCGCTCATTAACACTACCCGACGCACACTAAGGATAATTTACCGTTACACCAAGCCAATTAACCTGCAAACCAGTACGTCTTTGGAGAGTGGGAGGAAACTGGAACACCCGGGGAAAACCCACGCAGGTCACGGGGAGAGCGTGCAAATTCTGTACCGACAGCACCCGTAGTCAGGATAAAAACGCTACACGGCAGTAACTCTACCGCCGCGCCGCTCCCCACAGCACGCACGCAGGCCGTTCGGCCGATCTCGCCCATGACGAACAAGATGCCCCATCCAAGCTCACCCCATCCACGCGCGTGTGTGTGGCCCGTATCCCTCGAAACCATTACCAGACAGCCACCTGTCTAAATGTCTTTGAAATGTCTTTTAGATATGCAGAGAATGGATGGGTATGGATCACGCGCAGGCAAGAGGAAGTTAGTTTAACTTGGCATCAAATTAACTTGGCACGCACATTGTGGGCCAAAGCGCCTGTTCCTATGATGGACTGTTCTACATTCTAAATGTTGTTATTGTTCCTGCCTCAGCCTGCCTACGTTTGGCACATATCCCTCTGAACGTTTCCTATCCATGTCTCTGTCCAAGTGCTGCTATAGTACCTTCATCAAGTACCTCCTCTGGCATCTCGTACCGCATCCTCCCTACCCACTGTGGAAAAACGTTGCCCCTCAGGTTCCCATTCAACCTGTACCCTCTCACCTTCATCTCATGCCCTCTGTTTCTTGGGTGACCACTACAATGATAAAGAGCCTGTATCCACCACATTGGGTGACGTTTCGGGTTGAGACCCTTCTTTCCTGCGAGATCTTCGGTTTCCTCCCGCACTCAGGTTGGTGGGTTAATTGGCTTGGTGCATGTGTAAACTGTCCCCAGTGTGTGTAGGATAGTGTTAATGTGAGGTTGATCGCTGGTCGGCACGGACTCGGTGGGCCGAAGGGCCTGTTCCCGCGCTTTACCTCTAAACTAAACTAATAAGTTCATTAGTCCCAGGAGCAGAATTAGGCCATTCGGCCCATCAAGCCTACTCCAGCATTCAATCATGGCTGATCTATCTTTCCCTCTCAACCCCATTCTCCTGCCTTCTCCCGGTAAACGTACCAATCAAGAATCTGCCAATCTCCGCCGTAAAACTATTCAGTGACTTGGCCTCCACAGTTTACCATGGCAATGAATTCCACAGATTCACCACCTTCTGACTATAGAAATTCGTCCTCATCTCACCTTTCTAAAGTTACGTCCTTTTATTCTGAGGCTTCGGCCTCTGGTCCTAGACTCTCCCACGAGTGGAAACATCCTCTCCTCATCACCTTGCCAAGATCAGGCAAGGAAGATGCATTCCCATCCTGGAACAAAATCAGTGAACCAGATGGATTTTTATCTCAGTCTGCTGATTCTATGGTCAATATTATTTTTCATTCAAACTGTATTTAATTAATTGGATCTGAAGGGCCTGTCCCTCTTTCACGACCTAATTCACAACCTTTTTTACTCGTGGACATTTTACATAAGGCTAGAAAAACACCCGACCTACTTGATGCCACGAGTACCTACGATTAGCGTCACGACCTGCTACGACCTACCTACGACCTCCTACGACCTCGTGACGACCATGCTGCGAGTGTGAGTCAAGGGCAAACTCGGCAGAGGTTGTGAAAGTGGGACAGGCCCTGGTGGGGTTTGAACTTGTGACTCTGGAGAATTGTCCCAGCCTTCAGGATGCCAATTTATTAACTTAATCACTGATCTCCCTTGCCCCTTTGCTTAGAAGCATAGAAAATAGGTGCAGGAGTAGGCCAATCGGCCCTTCAAGCCAGCACCGCCATTCAATATGATCATGGCTGATCATCCAAAATCAGTACCCTGTACCTGCCTTCTCCCCATATCCCTTGAGTCCGTTAGCCCTAAGAGCTATATTTAACTCTCTCTTGAAAACATCCAGTGAAGGCCTCTGCTCCTATCTGTGGCAGAGAATTCCACAGGTTCACAACTCCCTAGGTGAAAAGGTTTTTCCTCATCTCAGCCATAAATAGCCTACCCCTTATTCTTAAACTGTGACCCCTGGTTCTGGACTCCCCCAACATCGGGAACATTTTTCTTGCAAAATGGGATCCTGACAAGTCAGGAGGCCACTGGGCCTAAATCAATGCCAACTCCCAGCAGAAAACTCCTGATGGACCCATCTACTAACCTTTCCCCATAGCTCCATATATTATTCCCTCTATAATTTCTTCCCAATGACCTTTTGAAGACCATGTTAGATTCCAGAGAGTTGCAGATCATCACTTCAAATATTCCTTGTTTTGACCAAAATATTACATCTGTGTCACACTGTGTCATAGTTCCTCTATCAGTTTGATGTTTTGGTCCAGATTAGGACTTGGTCATATGAGGTATTGTGTGCAGTTCTAGCTGCCCCATTTCAAAAAGGATATGGAAACCTAGGAGAGGATGCAGGAGCCATGGTCATAGAGTCAGAGAGTGTGGAAACAGGCCCTTCGGCCCAACATGCCCACACCAACCAACACAACTAGGGTTGCCAATTGTCCAGTATTAGCCGGGACATCCCGCATATTGGGCTAAATTGGTTTGCCCCATACGGGACCGCCCTTGTCCCGTATTTGACCGCTACTACTCGGGTCGAGGGGACTGTCGGGTCAGAGCGCCGCGTCCGGCCCCGCCTCACCGGTCCCGACGTAGTGCAGCCCATGGAGTGCAGCAGCAGCACCTCGCCCGTGGCCCCGTCTTAGCAATGAATTCCACAGATTCACTGCCCTCTGGCAAAAGTAATTCCTCCTCATTTCCATTGTAAAGGGTATGTCCTTTTTTTCCTGAAGCTGGTGCCCTCTGGTCCTCGACTCTCCCACGAGTGCAGACCCCCTCTCCATATCCACACATTACCCAGGACACTTCCACATCCGAGCCAAACAACATTCCTGCGTAATGCAGAAAATAACAGTGTGAGATTTTTTTTATTATTTACCTCAGGAAGGCATTAAAAATAGAAACATATGTGGTGTTTAGTGTTTAATTTCCCGTGGGATAGCTTAATTATGAATGACGAGCTCTCCCTTGTCAAATGCCCAAAACACTCATCTGCTGTCTGCATTTCAATTATGATTGGCAAAATCATTTAGTCTTCAGTTTTGGCTCGTCCAATTGAGTTGTGCTTTCTGCAGCAGCCGAAGGAGGTCTTTTCTGTCCGTGCTGTTTTGTTAGTTGAGTGTTCTGCTTGTAGCTGTTGTTCCGTGTATCTTGCTGTGTGTTGTGACTGTTGGCAGACCAAGTTCCCTCTGGGGGATGAATGAAGTTCTATCATATTGTTGGGAATTCTGCCGACTTGTGACTGGTCTGCAACAGTCGGCAATTCTCGAAGGGCCCACACACAGACCAGGGGTGGGGGCTCTTTAGACTTGAGAGATAAAGCGCAGAAACGGGCCCTTCGGCCCAGCAGGTCCGTGCCGACCAGAGATCACCCCGCGTGAACTCCCACTATCCTGCGCACGCACACACACACACACACACTCGGGACAATTTACAATTTTCTTTCACCGACAGCAATTAGCCTACAAACCTGCACGTCTTTGGAGTGTGGGAGGAAACCGGAACACCCGGGGAAAACCCACGCAGGCCGCGGAGAGAACATGCAAACTCCACACAGACAGCACCTGTAGTCAGGATCGAACCAGGGTCTCTGGGGCTGTAAAGCAGTAACTGTACCACTGTGCCGCTGTTCCGAATCAGAAACCAGACTACACCTTGAGTTCTTCAAGTTTAGGTAGCTGGCCAACAAACACCCCCTTCCTCTCTTGCCACCTTTCCCCCCCACCCTTTCTTCCTCATGCCGTGCCTTGTTGCGCACTCGTTTCCCCCTCAATCCTGCTCCCCCCCCCCCCACAATCCTCCCCCTTTCTCCCACAATCCACCTCTTAATTCCTCCTCATTTCCATTGTAAAGGGTATGTCCTTTTTTTCCTGAAGCTGGTGCCCTCTGGTCCTCGACTCTTCCACGAGTGCAGACCTCCTCTCCATATCCACACGCTACCCAGAACACTTCCACATCTGAGCCAAACAACATTCCTGCATAATGCAGAAAATAACAGTGTGAGATCCCACAATCAACCCCCTCCTCCCACCCGACTACAATTGCTCTGAAGAAGTGGGTCGCAACCCACAACGATACCTGTCCGTTCCCTCCAGAGATGCTGCCTGACCCGCTGAGTTCCTCCAGCACTTTGCGTTTTGCTCAAGATTCCAGCACCTGCAGTTCCTTATGTCTGCAATCCATACTCGTAGGAATGGTGAAGATAGGGCGGCGCCAGAGACCCGGGTTCGATCCTGACCACTGGTGCTGTCTGCACGGAGTCTGCACGTTCACCCACACGACTGCGTGGGTTTTCCCCACGGGGGCTCCGTTTTCCTCCCACACTCCAAAGACCTGCAGATTCGTAGATTCCTTTGGCTTCTGTAAATTGTAAATTGTCCCTAGTGTGTGCAGGACAGTACTAGTGCATGGGTTCGCTGGTCAGCATGGACTCAGTGGGCCGAAGGGCCTGTTTGCGGCACTGCATCTCTAAACCGAACCAAACTAGGTGAGGTCAAAGAGGCAGATTTCCCTCGGGTGAATCTAGTGGAATTTCTACAATAGAACCTCATTATCGACACTGAGCCTGGGATTTTTTTTAAATTCCTGATATAGTTACTTCATTAAATTTACATCCCCCAGTGACCATAATGAGATTCGCACTCATCTCGTGGGTCGATGGTCCACCCCTTTCGATGTTAATCGAGTCACTTGCTCGCGACGCCACCGTTGCAATAAATGTTACCCGAGTTTAACTCAAAAGTTGTAACCACAAGCCATTAAACTAAAACATCCACATGCCATAAGCCAGACAGAAACAAGTTGCCTCTTGCTTCACAATAAGCCGCAGTTGTAAATGAATTTGAGAAAAGAAAATGAGTGATAAATAATGTATGGTGCAGCGCAAAGTTCAATGAGCTGTAGAGAGTCTGCGAGATTGACATGCAGTGCTTAACATTTCCATGTTCGGAATTTATCTTAATGCATTTTTGAGACATTAGGACAGGCGTATGAATTTTTCAGATGCATTAATGAAAGTGAATGCTTTTCTATTAAGAACAAATGGTGCAATCTCGTATTTTTGTCTTTTCTTTGTCAGAATTTGGAAGAAAGTGCATGCTAATGGATGTCCATCAGACCTCCTGATCTGTTCCAGGGCTTAAATGGTCCCATCTTACTTAAACACCCTCTTGCTATTTGTTTTTTCACGGTTCAGAACTTTTCTTTTGCCGCACTTTTCTACTCATGAAGAAAACAGTGTGAAGTTGAAACAGGGGACCCGATGGGCCGAATGGCCTAATTCTGATCCTAGAACTTGGCGGCACAGTGGTAAGGTTGCTGCCTATCAGCGCCAGAGACCCGGGTTAGATCCTGACTACGGGTGCTGTCTGTATGGAGTTTGTACATTCTCCCCGTGTCTTGTGTGGATTTTCTCCAGGATCTCCGGTTTCCTCCCACACTCCAAAGCCATGCAGGTTTGTAGGTTAATTGGCTTGGTATCAATGTAAATTGTCCCCAGTTTGTGTAGAGGAGTGTTAATGTGCAGGGATCGCTGGTTGGTGAGCTGAAGGGCCTGTTTCCCCGCTGTATCTCTAAATTATTATTATTAATGTTTAGTGTTTTCTGAGTCATTCGTAACTGTCACTATGTCATGTTGTTACTTGTGGGCGGAGCACCAAGGCAAATTCCTTGTATGTGAATACCTGGCCAATAAACTTACTTACTTACCTAAACTAAACTGTTGTTGGAAGATCACCAGTTGAGTGAAAGATGCTCTTTAGTCTGCCCGAGACTTGTTGGTCTCCCAGCACCATCTGGGGGGGATATACGTCAGGGGAACGTTGCCCAAGATAGACACAAAGGCTGGAGTAACTCAGCGGGACGGGCAGCATCTTTGGAGAGAAGGAATGGGTGACGTTTTGGATTGAGACTCTTCTGTCTGAGGAAGGGTCTCGACCCGAAACGTCACCCATTACTTTTCTCTCCAGAGATACTGGCCTGTCCCGCTGAGATACTCCAGCCTTTTCTGTCTATCTTCGGCAGAGGGGTGTCATTCTTCTTGCAAACTGCAGAAACCCTGCCGCCATTTTCCCACAAAGATGACAGCACAGCTTAGGGTGGGGGGGAAGGGGGGGGGGGCAGAGTCCGGTGGGGACACCCCACAAACGAGAGAAGGGATCTCACTCCAGAGGGTGATCTATTGACACTATTGAATGCAGAGACATTAGGAATGTTTTTGCCAGGGTTTATATTTTTCATTACGGATGAAGTTTATTTTTGGACCAAAGGATATATCACTGAGGCGGAAGTGATTTCTTAAACAACGGAAGAACTGCAGTTGATTTTGCAGGTTGAGTTCTCTCCTGCCTTGCTTTGTTGAATGTACTGCAATGTCCCAGTTTTGAAGTTTCAGCAGCCTGTGTTTGGGTTATTAATAGTCATAATCTCCTGCCCTCCTTTTTATTTCCCCACAGACCAGTTTCTTTCCTTCCGTCCACTCGTGTGGCAACCATAAACAGGTCATTTTCCTAGGAAGCTGCAAAAACTCTGCGGCCATTCCACCCCCACAGAGGTGCCGATCACTGGCATTCTTTACATGCAGGAAAAAAAGGTTCCCCACGTTGGGGGAGTCCAGAACCAGGGGGGTCACGGTTTAAGAATAAGGGGTCAACCATTTTGGACTGAGATGAGGAAAAACTTTTTCGCCCAGAGAGTTGTGGAATTCACTGCCACTTAAGGCAGTGGAGGCCAATTCACTGGATGTTTTCAAGAGAGAGTTGGATTTAGCTCTTAGGGCTAACGGAACCAAGGGATATGGGGAGAAAGCAGGAACTGGGTACTGATTTTGGATGATCAGCCGTGATCATATTCAATGGCAGTGCTGGCTCGAAAGGCCGGATGGCCTACTCCTGTGCCTATTTTCTATATTTCTATGTAACACAAAGCGCTGGCGTAACACAGCGGATCAGGCAGCATCTCTGGAGAACATGGACTGGCGACGATGGGACCTTTCTTCAGTCCCGACCCATCCATGTCCTCCAGAGATGCTGCTTGACCCAGTGCTTTGTGCTATACACAAGGTTCCAGCGTCTGCAATCTATTCAGGGCAGCACAGCGGTAGAGTTGCTGCCTCACAGCGCCAGAGACACAGGTTCGATCCTAACTACGGGCGCTGCCTGCGCGGAGTCAGTACGTTCTACACTACAGGAGGAATATGATATCTGGAGAGAGGGTGCAGATGCAATCCGTGGGGATGTGGCCAGAAATAGAACATCTTAGTGATGGGTAATTTTGGAAGCAAGGAAGTGGAGGCTGGATTTAATTGGAATGTTTAAAATTTAATTGAAGATCCATTTCAGCAGATTAAAAGTAATTGGTATAAAGGCGGGAGGAGAATTTAGATTTATTTTCCCTACTCCCAGAGAGTCTAGAAGAATTTCAAGGCACAAGGTGGTGGAGATAGCTTTAGTTTAGTTGAGTTTAGAGATACAGCGCGGAATCAGGCCCTTCGGCCCACCGGGTCCGCGCTGACCAGCGATCCCCGCACACTAACACTATCCTACACACACCAGGGACGATTTACACTTATACCAAGCCAATTAACCTACAAGCCTGTACGTCTTTTGAGTGTGGGAGGACACGGAAGATCTCGGAGAAATCTCGGATAAATTTAGTTGCCCAGCCAGATGCAACTAAATTTAAAGTGGCACTTTCTTCCCAATAACCCTCCCTGGCTAAACCCCTCCCTTCACTACCTCCTGTTTAAATTCCAGTTGGAATATTTTGGAGGACCAAGTAACCAAAAACCCACGCAGGTCATGGGGAGGACGTACAAACTCCGTACAGGCTGCACCTGTAGTCAGGATCGAACCCGGGTCTCTGGCACTCCGAGAGCTGTAAGGCAGCAACTCTACCGCTGCGCCACTCTGCCGCTCACTATATTCCCAGATATCCTCTTTGCATTTGGAAAAAACCTGGAAGAGCGCTCAAAATAATATAAAATGTTGACAGACTGCGTACCATTCTGAACATAGAAGATCGAAAAGGTCATGACACTAAAACTCTGTCTGAAGAAGGGTGTGGACCAGAATTCCTCTCATCACCTATTCCTTTTCTCCTGAGATGCTGCCTGACTCGTTGAGTTACTCCAGCTTTTGGTGTCTATCTTCAGTTTAAACCATAATCTGCAGTTCCTTCCTACACTTAGTAAAGGGCAGACCCTTCAGCCCACAATGTCTGTGTTGAACATACTGCTTATAGTGGAATCGCTCCGGAGAGATTGTCCCCAGTTACATTTTTTTTAAGAAAAACCTTTTCGGCCAGAGAGTTGTGAATCTGCGGAATTCTCTGCCTCAGAAGGCATTGGAGGCCAATTCACTGGAAGTTTTCAAGAGAGAGTTAGATTTAGCTCTTGGGGCTAACGGAATCAAGGGATGTGGGGAGAAACCAAGAAGGGCCAAATGGCCAACTCCTGCACCTATTTTCTGTTTCGATGTTTCAAAATAGGCCAATTGGTAAAGAAGTCCATCTCCCGTTCTGGGAATGTCTCTGATTCCATGAAGTACATCCCTTCATCTCAGACCCGGCTCGGTGGCGCAGCGGTCGAGTTGCTGCCTTACAGCGCCAGAGACCCGGGTTCGATCCTGACTACGGGTGCTGCCTGTGCGGAGTTTGCACGCTCTCTCAGCGATGCTGCCGCACCCGCTGAGTTTCTCCAGAATTTTTGTCTACCTACCGATTTTAGATGATCAGCCATGACCTTATTGAATGGCGGTGCTGGCTGGAAGGGCCGAACGGCCTACTCCTGCACCAGTTTTCCTATGTTTCTATCCCGTACTCTGTGGACGGGTCGATTTGGACGTTGCAATTCCTGGTTTTCAATTAAACGGACGATGGCAGGTCAGAAAGGGTTAACCTACACCGTCCTGCAGCCAGTACGAGACATTTCTGTTTGTACAACCTCTGGCAAATGCTCTTGTGACAGAATAATTTGGTTACGATGATTTATGGCGTCACATTAAGTTACGTGGCATGAAGAACTGGATGCACTAAATATTTATGGGCTTTTTTTTTCTCTTGGCGAGTTTGGAAAGGGTTTTTTCCTGTGGTATCGCTGCTGCTGAGAACATGAACTCGGAGGGAAACGGGGTTAAATCTCTTGGAATTGAATGAGCGCGAGCACAGTGTAAACGCTCTGGGGAGAATTACTGCAATGTGAGGAGGTTAGGAACCAATTGATTTTTACACATAGATGACGATCAAATTCACCATGGCAAGGTAATAAGTTATAAAGTTCCAGAAGGCACATCAATAATGGACTGCAGTGTTCTCTTATGAGCTTCAGCATGGTGCTAATGTTGAAGCCAGTTAACACAACGCAGCTGCCCAGTCTCTGTTCTGAGTCTTGTTCAACGAGACTGTTTAACATTCGCTGCTCCAGAGAGAGACACGGAACGCTGGAGTAACTCAGCGACGTACAGCGCTTGCAGCGCCGGAGACCCGGGTTCGATCCCGACTCCTGTGCGGAGTTTGCGCGTTCTCCCCGTGACCTGCGCGGGTTTTCTCCGAGATCTTCGGTTTCCTCCCACGCTCCAAAGACGGACAGGTTTGTAGGTTGATTGGCTTGGTGTAAGTGTAACTTGTCCCCCAGTGTGAGCAGGATAGTGTCGGGGCCAGTTCCCGCTCTGTAATTCTAAACTACACTACACTAAACATGATTCGGTCTACTGAGTCTGTGCTGACCAGCGATCACCCCGAACACTAACACTATTCTAACACACGCTAGGGACAATTTACAATTTTCAAATGTACCGTAGCCAATTAACCTACAAACCTGTACGTCTTTAGAGCACGAGAGGAAACCGGAGATCCCGGAGAAAACTCCGAGCAGGCAAGCACCACCGAACCTGGGTCTCTGGCGCTGTAAGGCAGCAACTCTACCACCGTGCCCCCGTGCCCCCCACAACTCTGGAGATCCTCAAGTGATCCTGACTACGGGCGGGTGCTGTCTGTACGGAGTTTGTACGTTCACCCCGTGACCCGCGTGGGTTTTCTCCGGGTGCTCCGGTTTCCTCCCACACTCCAAAGGCGTGCAGGTTTGTAGGTTAATTGGCTTCTGTACATTGCCCCCAGTGTGTGGGATAGTGTTAGTGTGCGGGGATCGCTGGTCGGTGCGGACCTGGTGGGCCAAAGGGCCTGTTTCCACGTTGTATCTCAAAACGAAACTAATCTAATTTTCAATCGGGGCATCGTCAGCGTACAGATATACGATATAAAGGGAATAACGAGAATAAAGTTTAATGCAAGATAAAGTCAAGTAAAGTCAGTTCAAAGATAATCAGCTGATCTCCAATGAGGTAGATAGTAGTTCAGGACCGCTCTCTGGTTGTGGTCGGATGATTCAGTCGCCTTATTCGTAACAGCTGGGAAGAAGCTGTCCCTGAATCTGGAGGTGTGCATTTTCTCACTTCATGTTGCCTGATGGGAGAGGGGAGAAGAGGGAGTGACCGGGGGTGAGACTGGCCCTTGATGCTGCTGCTGGCCTTGCCGAGGCAGCGTGAGGTGTTAATGGAGTCCATAGAAGGGAGGTTGTTTTGTGTGACGGTCTGGGCTGCGTCCATAATTCTCTGCAATTATTTGCAGTCTTGGATGGAGTTGCTCCCAAACCATGCATGTGGGAAACAAATACACATGTGAATAAACTTCTAGCACTTGTGCTTACGAAGTACAGGTTGGCTCTGAGTGAGTGTTAAGCAAGTTAGGGTTGCAGATGAAGGACTAAATCTCTGGACACAGAGTGCTGGAGTAACTCAGCGGGTCAGGCAGCATCTGTGGAGAACATGGATAGGTGACGTTTCGCAGAGTGCTGGAGTAACTCAGCGGGTCAGGCAGCATCTGTGGAGAACATGGATAGGTAATATTTTGGGTCGGGGCCCATCTTCAGACCGAATCACCACTGAGTTAAGGCAACACTTTGTGTCCTTTTGTGTAAACCAGCATCTGTAGTTTCTGCAACTGAATCTCTGGGTTTTGTGACAACAGGAAGACACGTTTCCTGTGTTGCTCAACAGAGTGGGGCCTTGGTTTCTTTTGGTGATTCTGTGGTTTTTTTTTTATCCCTTCCTTTGAAAATCTCCATTTTGTTTTTTTCTGTCTTACTGTCTTTCGCTGACCATTAGCATCCTCCCTGTGGCCATTAACGCCACGCCTTCAGCTGGCTGAATTTCTAACCCAAAGCCGACTGCCTTCCTTAAAATGTTTAGATTTAGATTTATAGACAATAGGTGCAGTAGTAGGCCATTCGGCCCTTCGAGCCAGCACCGCCATTCAATGTGATCATGGCTGGTCATCCCCAATCAGTAACCCGTTCCTGCCTTCTCCCCATATCCCCTGACTCCGCTATCTTTAAGAGCCCTATCTAGCTCTCTCTTGAAAGTATCCAGAGAACTGACCTCCACCGCCCTCTGAGGCAGAGATTTCCACAGACTCACAACTCTCTGTGAGAAAAAGTGTTTCCTCATCTCCGTTCTAAATGGCTTACCCCTTATTCTTAAACTGTGGCCCCTGGTTCTGGACTCCCCCAACATCGGCCATGGATGATCAGCCATGATCACATTGAATGGGGGTGCTGGCTCGAAGGGCCGCATGGCCTACTCCTGCACCTATTGTCTATTGTCTGTCTCCAGAGATGCTGCCCGACTGCCGAATTACTCCAGCACTTTGTGCCTTTTTGTCATTTCATACCAAGCTACCATGGTGGCTGCAACTAGAATGTATTGTGAGTCAATATTATTACCAGCTGATGATAAGCATTTGCAGCATTGTTGCCTTTGACTATGACACGTATTTTCATGTAGATTCACACAGTATAAACACCAACGGAATCTCAGTTCCACTTGGCATTCCTACTGCCATTTGTTTATCATTGTCACGTGCGTCTAGATACACTGAAAAGTGTTTTTTTTTTTTTTTGGCGTGCTTCATAGACAGATTATACCACACATGAGCCATAGAGTCAAACGTCATGGAAATGGGCCGCTCGGCCCATGCTGACCAACATGCCCCATCTACACTAGTCTCATTTTCCTATTTTCCTATCCAAATGTCTTTTAAATGTTGTTATAGTACCTTAAGGCAGTAACGGTGGCGCAGCGGTAGAGTTGCTGCCTCACAGCGCCAAAGACCCGGGTTCGATCCCGACTACGGGTGCTGTCTGTACGGAGTTTGCACGTTCTCCCCGTGATCCTGCGTGGGGTTTTCCCCGAGATCCTCAGTTTCCTCCCACACTCCAAAGACGCACAGATTTGTAGGTTAATTGGCTTGGTAAATGTAAAAATTGTCCCTAATGAGTGTAGGATAGTGCGAGGATCGCTGTTAATGTGCGGGGATCGCTGGTCAGCGGGGACCAGGTGGGCCGAAGGGCCTGTTTCCATGCTGTATCTCTAAACTAAACTAAACTAAACCTCCTCTGGCAGCTCGTTCCATTTACCTACCACCTTCCCTGTGAAAACGTTGCCACAGGTCCCTAGTAAATCTTTCCTCCCTCATCTTAAACCTATGTCCTCTGGTTCTTGTTTCCCCTACACTGGCTAACTAACTGTGCACTTACCCGACCTAATCCCCTCATGACTTTGTACACCTCATAACCTCTTGATCGAGAACCAAAGCCTCCCTTTGATCTGGGATGTTGTTGGTTCACATGCTTCATCAATGGTGTTTTATCATTAATGTATTATTATTATTAATGTTTAGTGTTTTCTGAGTCTTTCGTAACTGTCACTGTATGTCATGTTGTTACTTGTGGGCGGAGCACCAAGGCAAATTCCTTGTATGTGAATACTTGGCCAATAAACTTATTTACTAAGACAAAGGCAAAGACAAAGGACATTTATTGTCACATACACCAATTGGTGTAGTGAAATGTGCCTTAAACCATACGTGAGTGGCACAGGTGGAGCAGAGAGACAAAGCAAACAGATTGCAGAATACTGTGTGGCAGATATAGAGAAAGTGCAGGTTAAAAACAAAAAGCGCACGGACCACAAAAAGTAGATTGGAAGATTGGGAATACATCCTTGGCACCTGCGAGGTTTGTTCAAGAGCCTGATCACAGCTGGGAATCCTTGGAAACTCAAAGAATTCTCAAGCTGTAGTCAAATGATAGAAAGACAGCATCAAGGAGAGAGATAGCTTACATTTCTTAACAGTACAGGCGGCACAGTGGCGCTGCGGTAGAGTTTTTGCCTCACAGCGCCAGAGACCCGGGTTCAATCCTGACTACAGGTGCTTGGAGTTTGTATGTTCTCCCCGTGACCTGCGTGGGTTTGCTCCGAGATCTTCTGTTTCCTCCCACACTCCAAAGACGTATAAGCGTGCGGGTTAATTGGCTTGGTATAAATGTAAAATTGTCCCTGGTGTGTGTGTGTCAGGTAGTGTTAATGTACGGGGATCGCTGGTCGGCGCGGACTCGCGCTGCAACTCTAAACTAAACTAAACTATCGTGGCCGACCCATGGCTCTCCAGATGAGGATTAGTGCTTGCTGAAAGTCCCGTTGCGAAGACCATTGCAGCCTCCGGCACCGACACAATTGTGTTGGGCAGGAGCCAGGTTGACGATCAATATTCTGGGAACAGTTACATCCTCCACTTTGCAAAGTATGTACAAAAAATAAGTAAGTGAGTCGCCCATTCATTGGGAAAGAATGAGGCCAAGTCTGTGCATGTTCTTGCTCGGAGGCCAAGGTCCTTTGATCCACCAGTCGTTGAATTCAGTGCGCAACCTTTCAGCAGAATTCTCAAGTGTAACACAAAGAAATATCACGGGTTCTCTGAGGCATGTAACACCCTGCGTACTCTGCCAAAGTAGACGGAGCACCTTTGGACAATATCTTCCATTTTCTCGCTGTCAATAAACCTGACAACGATGGCGGCCCGGTGGCGCAGCGGTAGAGTTACCTCCTCGCAGCGCCAGAGACCCGAGTCCGATCCCGACTACGGCCGCTGTCTGTACGGAGTTTGAACGTTTTCTCCCCGTGACCTGCGCGGGTTTTTCTCCGAGATCTCCGGTTTCCTCCCACACTCCAATGACGTACGGGTTTTTAGGTTAGTTGGCTTGGTATTTAAAAAGAAAAGTAAAATTGTCCCTAGTTTTTGTGGGATAGTGTTAATATGCGGGGATCGCTGGCCGGTGTGGACATGGTGGGCCGAAGGGCCTGTTTCCACGCTGTATCTCTAAACTAAACTAAACCAAACAGTAATATATTCAAGACAGAGTTAGAGATAGCTCTGAGGGCTAAAGTGATCAAAGGATATGGGGAGAAATCAGGAACGGGCTACTTACCTGATTTTGGATGATTAGCCATGATCATATTGAATGGCGGTGCTGGCTTGAAGGGCCGAATGGCCTACTCCTGCACCTACTTTCTATGTTTCTATCCCACCTCTTGCCTTTGACTTCTAATTTAGTTTCGAGATACGGCACAGAAACAGGCCCTTCGGCCCATTGACTCTGTGCAGACCAGCGATCCCCGCACATTAACATTATCCTACACACACTAGGGACAGCTTTACATTGATACGAAGCCAGTTAAGCTGCAAGCCTGTACGTCTTTGGAGAGTGGGAGGAAACCGGAGATCTCGGAGAAAACCCACGCGGGTCACAGGGAGAACGTACAAACTCCCTACAGGAGCACCGAATACCAAATGGCCTACTCCTGCACCTATTTTCTGTGAATCTTGTTTTTTTTATGACTGTGCGCAGATTAGTTTCAAACCGGGAATAAATAAAGTTCTATCGTATCGGGTCGGGTCGCTCCAGGTTTTGCAGTCTGTTTGTGAAAAGGCTCGACGATAAGAGTGTTTAAGAAGGAACTGCAGATGCTGGAAAAATCGAAGGCAGACAAAAATGTTGGAGAAACTCAGCGAGTGAGGCAGCATCTATGGAGTGAAGGAAATAGGCAGCGTTTCGGGACAAAACCCTTTTCTTCAGACTGTGTTGTTGGTTTAAATCGATTTGATGCTTTGTCCTTCACCTGCAATGTATTTTAGTGGCAACCTGGATTCCTGGGGGTTTTGCTGTCTTCATTAATTGCCAATTAGTGAGGTGCAGAGAATGAAATTACGGCATCCAGAAATGCCAACTGCCTGCTTGTAATGGAAATATTCACATTTCACTCACATCGCGTAAGGCCACGATAATATTTTATTTTGCATCTGTTCCTTTGATATTATTCACCCCATTCACAGGTGACCCAACATCACATTTGAAGTATCTCAATTGTCAGTTTTGTGATAAAATGGCATCACAGGCCACAGAAGTGGCTCACCGCCTCACCGCCTCGCAGCACCAGAGAACCGGGTTTGGTCCTGACTACGGGTGCTGCCTGCACGGAGTTTGCACGTTCTGCGTGGGTTTCCTCCGGGTGCTCTCCGGTTTCCTCCCACACTGCGTAGACGTGTTGGTTTGCAGGTGTACGGGGAGATCGCTGGTCGGCGCAGACTCGATAGGCCTGTCTCCACCCTATATCTCCAAAGTCGCGATCTACAATGTACAAGGTGCTGAGCAAAACTCAAAAGTGCTGGCGGAACACGGTGGCGCAGCGGTAGAGTTGCTGCCTCACAGCGCCAGAGACCAAGACTCAATCCTGAGTTTGTACGTTCTCCCCGTGACCTGCGTGGCTTTTCCCCGGTTCTCCGCTTTCCTCCCACACGCCAAAGATGTGCAGGTTTGTAGATCAATTGGGCTTCTAAAAATTGTAAATTGTCCCTGGTGTGTAGGACAGCGCTAGTGTGCAGCATGGTAGTTGGTCGGTGTGGACTCGGTAGGCCGAAGGGCCTGTTTCTCTGCTGCATCACTCACATAAAGTGGTGGGGAGCAAAGATCCTATAGCGGAGCAAGATGGCCTCTACTCCCACGAAAAACGCGTAGTACGGTCATGGGCAGATTCGTGGGTAATTATAGGACCCATTTCAGCAACCAGCCTCCGCCATCCTGCAACCGCCATCTTGCTTCCCCCCAAAGATATTATCTTTGCTTCCGCCTCCGTCTTCGGGGTTGAGGCCAAACATCCTGCAGCGGTCCCGCTTCCTCCGCCGTTGGTGCTGCATCATGGCCGCTGCCTCTCACTCGCTCTCCCTCTCCCGCCTCTCCCGCCGCTTCGCTGCAAAGCTCCTCCTTTTTGGGGGTTTTCTTTCAGGCCAAAGAATATCCGGTTTTATTTTTAAAAGGCGAGGATCTTTGGTGGGGGGGGGGGGGTGGGTAAGACTGATGTGGGGGTTCATAGGATGGGGTGAGTGGAGTTTGTGATAAGGTTAGTGATTTATCCTTTTCCTCTTCTCAGCAAGATGTTTCGAGGAAATGTTTTTTCTTTCTGATTTCTGTTTTATGCCTCTTTAGTTTAGTTGTTCAGAGATACGGTGCGGAAACTGGCCCTTCTGCCCACCGTGTCCGCGCCGACCAGCGACCCCCCGCATACTAACACTATCCTCCATGCACTAGGCACAATTTTTACATTTACACCAAGCCAATTAACCTACAGACCTGCACGTCTTTGGAGTGTGGGAGGAAACCGAAGATCACGGAGAAAACCCACGCAGGTCACGGGGAGAGCGTACAAACTCCGTACAGACAGCATCCGCAGTCGGGATCGAACCCGGGTCTCCGGCGCTGCATTCGCTGTAAGGCAGTGACCGCCCATGTACAACAGATACGGCGAAGAGAGCATGTAAACTAAACTAAACTACTCCGGAGCATCTGCAGGAAACCCACGCGGTCATAGGGAGAACATGCAAACTCCACACAGAGAGCACCCGAGGTCAGGATTGAACCCGGGTCTCTGGCGCCTTGAGGCAGTGGCTCCACCCACGGTGCCACTGTCATCTCCTCATTCAGAGCCAAGAGAGGTACTGATGGGACCTTTGCAGAAACTGGACCCGAACCCAATTAACACAAAATAAATTTACAGGAAATATTGGTTTCCTTTCACTTTTTAAATTTGGCCGTCTGAATAAATTGCCCATCAAATCTTCGAAATGAACACACGCAGTTAGTTGATTGTGCTTCTAAGGCCGTGTGTGAAAGGCTTAAATCCAACCAAAATCCGATTTAAACTGAAGTTAAATAAATTAGAAGCTCATTGTTGGAAATGAAATATTGAAACGAAATATACTGTGCAGGATCTTTTCCCCGTGAATCGTGGTCTGCCTGTCTCTGCAGGTTTGCTCATATTGGCTGCAATAATGGAAGGAATGTTTGTCCTGCAGTGCGCAAACTGCCAGCTACAGGGAAGGCGATGATTAATATTCCTGTCATGATTCTCCCTCCCCCTCTCACAGCTCCCTCTCCACTCTCCCTACGTCTTTGCTGGCTTTACCTCGCGCTGAAACGTTATTCCCTCATCGTCTACCTGTACGCCCCAATGGCTCGATTGTAATCACGTGCAGTCCTTCCGCGGACGGGTTAACGCGTAGCAGAAGCTTTTCACTGTACCTCAGCACACGTGACAATAAACGCAACTGAGCTAAAGCTACTGCCATGCAGACTTGAAGATAAGGATCTTGCTGATGGCTTTGTAACTTTAGACTGTAAGAGACACAGCACGGAAACAGGCCCTTCGGCCCACCCAGTGATCACACCATACCCTGGCACTATCCTACACACTAGAGGACAATGTGAACTATTTTACCAAAGCCAATTGGCCGACAAATGCACGTCATTGGAGAGAGGGAGGAAACCGGAGCACCCGGAGAAAACCCACGCAGGTCACGGGGAGAACGTATAAACTCTGTACAGTTTGAAGTGGTAGTTTATTGGCCGAAAGGCTTTTGTTTGCGTGCCAACCAGTCAACGGAAAGACGATACAATCGTGATTACAATCGAGCCGCCCACAGATACAGGATAAAGGGAGTAACGTTCAGTGCAAGATAAGGTCCAGTAAAGTCTGATTAAAGAGAGTCCTTGGGTCTCCAATGACAGCAGCCATGGTCAGGATCGAACCTGGATCTCTGGCGCTGGTGGTAGGCGGCCACTCTTCCACCTTGCGGCACCTCGGGAAAGTTCTGAAGGGGGGTCCCGACTTCCGACCCAAAACATCTTGCTCAAGGTTCCAGCATCTGCACGTTCCAGCGTCTCCAGCCCCCACAATGTGGAGCGCATCAGTATTCTCTTTCCCCACCATATTCTCTTCCCCCACCACCACCCCCCGCCCCCCACGCCCCCTGCACAATTGTACTTCCGACAATTAGGAAAATTCCACCCCCAGGACGTGAGGCCGCGTTTATAAAGACAGAGATGTGATTCCTCTCACTTAATGTATATTCTAACATCAACTACCTGTTTCCCCCATTGCAAGATGTTCTCAAAGGGTAAATGAGGCAAAGAGTTTCACTCCTACGCTAAGTGCTGTTACTGAGATTGAAGTGCACATTATCAAGATGCTTTTTACTGACTAGCTCCTAGTGAACTGACACTTATGAAAAAGATCATTTTCTTTCCATTACTTTGAAAGGAATGCAGAATATCCATGTTTAATGTACAGCGAGATGCATAAACATTCAATTATATTGTCTGTACTAATAAAAGCACAACTGTGTGAGTCTAAAGGCGTCAAGGTGGCGCGGCGGTAGAGTCGCTGCCTCACAGCGCCAGAGACCCGGGTTTGATCCTGACTACGGGTGCTGACTGTACGGAGTTTGCACGTTCTCCCCGTGACCTGCGTGGGTTTTCTCCGGGTGCGACGGTTTCCTCCCACACACCAAAGACGTGCAGGTTTGTAGGTTAATTGGCTTCTGTAAATTTTCCCCAGTGTGCTGGATAGTGCTAGTATATGGGGTGATCGCTGGTGAGCCGAAGGGCCTATTTCCACGCTGTATCTCGAAAGATTAACGTCTGAAGACTCCAAAAGCTGGGATAATCGTAAATAGCGTGCGTTAAATGTTACTAGTTTCGCATTCACAGGAGGAAAAGTACGCTGTCAATGAATAAGAACCATTTCCATGAGGTTTCCACCATCTTAAGATATTCTGAAAAGCATTATGGGGAGCAAAATATTTTTCAAGCAAGTAAAGACATAAAGTGCTTGAGTAACTCAGCGGGTGAAGCAGCATCTCAACAGGAGAAGGATGGGTGACTTTTTGGGGTGGGACCCACCTTCAGACTCAAGGAGTAGAACTTCTACGAGGAGATTTTGCAGTGGAGCAGTCGAAATGTAGACCGACACGAAAAGCTGCAGTAACTCAGCGGGTCAGGCAGCGTCACTGGAGAAACGGAATAGGTGAGGTTTCGGCTCCGAGACCCGTCGTCAGACTGAGAGTCGGGGGGGGGGGGGGGGGGGGGGGGGATATAGATGGTGATGTGGAGAGATACAGAACAAATTAATGAAAGGTGGCACGGTGGCCTTATGCCCCTGTCCCACTTAGGTAACCTGAACAGAAACCTCTGGAGACTTTGCGCCCCACCCAAGGTTTCCGTGCGGTTTCCGGAGGTTTTTGTCAGTCTCCCTAATGGTCGAAAGTGGTCTCCGTTTTAAAAATCGGTAATTTTTTAGTCGAAGCCGGTTGCGATTCTAGTTGAAGGCGGTTGCCGGAGGACAAAAACCTCCGGGAACCGCACGGAAACCTTGGGTGGGGTGCAAAGTCTCCAGAGGTTTCCGTTCAGGTTTACTCAGTGGGACAGGGGCATTACAGCGCTCCGCACCCTTGGTTCACTCGAGTTCCATGTTACCACATCATTCAAAGGGGTTTAGAATTAAATTCACCAAGGGCTGTCCGTCACCATCAAGTTAACAGATATTGAATCTTGCTAATTGTAGAAGTAAGTAGTGGACTCTGGGAAATGATTACGTTGGTAATTGTGTTTCTGTTTGTACATGTCCAGTGAGCCATGATACACACTGGATAGCAGAGATCCTGATCTTCACTCTCGCTCTCCTGAAGGGAGCTAGGGAGATAAATGATCGACAGTCCAGTGCCGTTGTTCTGCTGATGGCTAGACTGTGGTTTCATTCATTTTTTATTGAAACATTTCTGCTGGGTTTTTTTTAATATACACTGCCCTTTTTTTGTGTGTTTATTATGGTATTTACAGAGTACTAGAGTCACAGCGCGTGCAAACTAGTTGGTCCCTTCGGCCCAACTCGCCGACCAAGATGCCCCAATTACATCAGTCCCACCTGCCTGCATTTGGCCCACATCCTTCTAAACCTGTCCTGTCCATGTACCTGTCCAAATATCTTTTAAACATTGCGATAGTCCCAACCTCAACTACCTTGTCAGGCAACTTGTTCCATACACCCACCACCCTTTGTGTGAGAAAGTTACCCCTCAGCTTCCTATTAAATCTTTCCCCCCGAACTTTAGGCCTATGTCCATTGGTTCATGATGTCCCTATTCTAGGTATTACCTTATTTATTCTCTAAAGTCTAAAGTAAAGAGAAAGAAATGGAAAGATGACAATGCAGATCAGGACCCCATAGGCTTACAGCGTGGAAGGAGGGCCTTCAGCCCACGGAGTCTACGACGACCAGCGACCGCCCAACACACCAAAACTATCCTACACACTAAATTAAATAGCGGGGATATGGGGAGAAGGCAGGAACGGGGTACTGATTGGGGATGATCACATTGAATGGCGGTGCTGGCTCGAAGGGCCGAATGGCCTACTCCTGCACCTATTGTCTATTGTCAGGCAGGTCACATGGAGAACGTACAAACTCCGCACAGACAGCACCCGTAGTCAGGATCGAACCCGGGTCTCTGGCGCTGTAAGGCAGCAGCTCTATCGCTGAGCCTCTTTGTGCTACCCCTTTTCAGATGTGAAAAACGTTGTTTGGCCATTTCCCTCCTCAGACGCTGCCTGGTCAGCTGAGTTCCTCCAGCAGTTTGTTCTTTTTTTCTCCTCACGTTGGAGTCCATCTGGCCTCACAATACCCGCTAAATGGACGGCAAACTAAACTCATTGGGAAAATGGACCGTTAAAAGGCTGCAGAGCAAAACCCTTAAGAAAAATGACAGTGACAATTTTCCTACGCAATTGGTAATTTCTAAAGAAAATGCCATCTATAAAGGCTCGTCACTTAAAAATGGAGTGCATCAATCATTTGGAACAATGCGCGCAAAAGGCTGGATTGACAGGCAAATTAGCCACGCGTCTGTACCATGCCTGGGGTCTGTTTTAACACCATTTGCAGCACTTTCTATATAGAAAATCCTTCCTCATCTCTCTGTGTCATTTACACCTTCAACTCGGCAGTTGTGTATCCAAAGATTATGCCAGAACGAGGCTCCAATAACATCCAGAAAGATGCTCAAGGGCATTGAGAGTCAAGTCAAGAATCATAAGTTCATAAGTAATAGGGGCAGAATTAGGCCATTCGGCCCACAAAGTCTGCTACACCATTCAATCGTGGCTGATCTATCTCTCCCTCCTAACCCCGTTCTCCTGCCTTCTCCCCATAACTCCCGACACCCTAATCAAGAGACAGATTGATTGTCTTAATAATGAAATTCTTACTTGCAGCAGTGCAAAAGATATGTAAACACATTACTCTGTAAAACCCATAATAGATGAAAAAAGTTCACATATTATATATTATATATATATATATATGTATCTATATGTATAGATACAAAATGCTGGAGTAACTCAGCGGGACAGGCAGCATCTATGGAGAGAAGGAATGGGTGATGTTTCAGGTCGAGACACTTCTTCATATATATATATATAGCGAACTTTTATATATATGTAAGAAAAAGTCAAAGAGACATGGTGGCACTGGGCGCGGAGGCACATGATGGCGCAGCAGTAGAGTTGCTGCCTTATAGTGTCAGGGACCCAGACAAGACTCCACTAAGGTGCATAAAGGCCCGTTGTCATGGCAATGCCGATCCCCTCCTCCATCTGCCGCCATCTTGAAAACGGCCCTTAGTCCAGCGTCTGGCGCCATCACCGACTGCCTCCACCCTCCTCCCCGGCGCCCGGTCTTCGGGGTACGAGCAGGATTCAAGCCTCGCTGGGATCCAGGCGGGTTCCCGGCTTCGCGGTGGGCGAGCCAGGGCCTGCTGTCCGGCTGTGGCACCTTCTCTCGGTGTGACACAAGGAAGAGCAGCCATCTTGTCGGCTACCGTCAACAACATTCTTCCCTGAAAGAGGTCATAGATTCTGTTGCTATTCATAGAGCACTGTTGGCATCAAACAGCCGCTGTCTTTGTCTCAAAGTAATTTATTGTGTGAAACACTGTGACACAAATCAACACGGTAAGCTGGATAGTAAGGGCATGTATTATACTGGGTAAGCTCCCACTGTACTTAATAGATCCTGATCTGGTTTACTTTAGCAAAGCAAAATCAATTAAGATTGTATCATTGAAAGTGCCTCATGCTGTGTGAGGTTGAGAAGGTAGCCCCAGTTGTAATCAGTGTTTGCGGAATGCTGAAAGAGAGTGGCTGTGATTGCTGCTTTAAATGGGCTGCTGCTGATTGAACCCAGAGGGTATCATAAGCAGAGGCGAAAGTTTGCAGCAGCTTTTAATTTTTCTTGCCTCTAAAACTTGAATATAGAACCACACAGCACAGGCACAGGCCTTTAGGCCCACAATGTCTGGGCCAAGCGGGATGCCAAGTTATCAGATCTCCCTTGCCCGCACTTGATCCATACACCTCCATTTCCTACGTATCCTACATATTCGGGGCAGTCACGGTGGCGCAGTGGTGGAGTTGCTGCCTTACAGCGCCGGAGACCCGGGTTCGATTCCGACTACGGGTGCTGTCTGTGCGCAGTTTGTACGATCTCACCGTGACCTGCGTGGGTTTTCTCTGAGATCTTCAGTTTCCTCCCACACTCCAAAAACGATCAATGCAGGTTTGTGGGTTAATTGGCTTGGTAAATGTAAAAATTGTCCCTAGTGGGTATAGGATAGTGTTAATGTGCGGGGATCGCTGGTCGGCACAGACCCGGTGGGCCAAAGGGCCTGTTTCCATGCTATATCTCTAAACTAAATTAAACTAATATCCATGTGTCTATATAAAAGCCTCTTAAATACCACAGTTTTATTTACACCACCACCCCTGGCACCACATTCCAGGTACCCACCACCCTCTGTGTAAAACAACACGCCCCGCACATCGCCTTTAAAACGTTGCCCCTCTCACCTTAAATCTGCGATGCACCTCATTGTGCTGCTGCCTCACTGCGGGTCTGACACTGATCTCAGGTGTGCTGTCTGTGTGGAGTTTGCACGTTCTCCCTGTGACCACGTGGGTTTTCTCCGGGTGCTCCGGATTCTTCCCACACTCCAACCACGCACAGGTATGTAGGTTAATCGGTTTCTGTAAATTGTCCCTAGTGTGTAGGACAGAACTGGTGTATGCGCGATCGAGGCCGACGTGGACTCAGTGGGCCGAAGGGCCTGTTTCTTCGCTGCATCTTAGTTTCAATTTAGAGATACAGCGCGGAAACAGGCCCTTCGGCCCGCCGAGTCGATGCCGACCAGCGATCCCCGCACATTAACACCACTAGTACACGCACTAGGGAGATTTTAACATTTATCCATTTTTACTGAAGCCAGTTAACCTACAAACCTGCGCGTCCTGGTAGTGTGGGTGGAAACCGAAGATCTCGGAGGAAGGAGAAAGAAAGAGAAGGAGAAAACGCGCGCAGGCGACGGGGCGAGCGTACAAACTCCGTACAGACAGCACCCGTAGCCAGGATCGAACCTGTAGGTCTCTGGCGCTGTGAGGCAGCAGCCCCACTGTGCTGCCCACCTCTAAACTAATCTGAGCAGTTGAATTAGCAGGAAGATGCATTTTCGTCTCTTCATCAGCAGCCGGAAACTCTTTCTGCGAAATGTCGCAATCCTTTACGCTAACTGGGAGACGGCGCGATATCCGGCTGTGATTAATTTTGACTGGGGAGCATGTTGCCAGGATCTTTAGCAGCTGTGCTTTGTGGCGGATGCTCAGGATCCAGATGGTGTTCGCTGCAACTGAGCAGATTAACATAGCGTCACATTGAACGCAAGGCTGGGCAGAGATTTTACAGGAGTAATAATAGTCATGTGTAGGAAGGAACTGCAGATGCTGGTTTACACCAAAGATAGACACAAAATGCTGGAGAAACTCAGCGGGTGAGACAGCGTCGATGGAGCGAAGGAATAGGTGACATTTTGGGTCGAGACCCTTCTTCTGACAAAGGGTCTCGACCTGAAACGTCGCCTATTTCTTTGCTCCATAGATGCTGAGTTTCTCCAGCATTTTTAACTACCTTCGATTTTTCCAGCATCTGCAGTTCTTCCTTAAACGCAAAATGCTGGAGTAACCCAGCGGGTCAGGCAGCATCTCTGGAGAGAAGGAATCGGTGACGTTTCGGGTCGAGACCCTTCTTTTGACTGGTATGTGGAAATGATTTCAGTGGGGTTTGAGCAGGCAGAAGCAATGGGTCTGCCAGTGTGGTTCTTAGTTTAGTTTAGAGATACACCATAGAAACAGGTCCTTCGGCCCACCGAGACCACACCCCACACACTAACACCGGGGACAATTCACAATTATACCAAGCCAAACCGGTACATCTTTGGAGTGTGTGAAGAAACCGGAGATCCCGGAGTAAACCCACGCAGGTCACGGGGAGAACGTACAAACTCCGTACAGACAGCACCCGTAGTCGGGATCGAACCCGGGTCTCTGGTGCTGTGAGGCAGCAACTCTATCGCTGAGCCACCGTACTGTTAATGGATTTGGGGTGGAAGGCGAAACAAGGCAATGTGGGGCTGGGGAACGATCAGGTTGGAGGCAGCAGTTCGCTGGAAGTGATAAAAGCAGAGATGGTCTGACAGATAATGTACCTGAAAATGGCTGGATTGGAGCAGAAGCAGGCAGAAACATAGGGCCTCTGCCAGGGCACTTAGCAATAATCACGTGGAATACGTCCATAATTCTGGGCGGCGCAGCTGGTGGAGCTGCTGCCTCACAGCCGCAGAGACCTGGGTTCAATCCTGACCTCGGGTGTTGCCACGTTCTTCCTTTGACCGCGTGGGTTTCCCCCGGGTGCTCCGGGCGCTCGTCCCACATCCCAGAATCGTGCGGGATTTGTAGGCTAATTGGGTCCTCTGTAAAATTGCCCCTAGTGTGCAGCGAGTGGATGTGAAAGGATGTGGGATGTAGAACTAGTGCGAAGGGGTGACCGACCGATAGTCAGCCGAACATTTTTGTCCCAGGAATGGAAATGTCAAATCCTAGAGGGCATAGCTTGACGGGGAAAGGGGCAAAGTTTAAAGGATATGTGCGCGGCAGATATTTTAACACAGAGGGTTGTGCGTTTCTGGAGAGCACTGCCAAAAGGGGGTTGGGGTTTGAAGCAGATACAATGGACTTTTGACTAGGCATATAGATATGCAGGGAATGAAGGGATATGGGTGATGTGCAGGCAGGTAAGAGTTGCTCTTGGCATGATTTCTGGCACGGACATTGTGGGCCGAAGGGCCTGTTCTGGTGCTGTACTGTTTCATGTTCTATTTGCTTTGTTCTCCTGTCGCCAGTGAGGATTATTCCTTATCTGGTACCCTGTTGATGGAGGGAACTGGAAGCTTGGCACAAAATACATGTTTGGTCCCATTTGTCAACAGAGGCTATTCATAACTTTGTGTGGGAAGGACCTGATGGTTTATTTTATCTTGCTGTGTTACTGCTGCTAACTATGTAGGAAGACCCCCCCCCCCCCCCCGATGCCCACTCCCCATCAATTATTGAGAGTTGGAGGTACAAGGAACTGCAGACGCTGGTTTGCAGAGAAGAAACATAAAGTGCTGGAGTAACTGAGCGAGTCAGGCAGCAGGGCATGGACAGGTGACGTTTTGAGTCGGGACCTTTCTTCAGACTGGAGAAGGGTCTCGATTCGAGACATCACCTATCCATGTCCACCCAGAGATGCTGCCTGACCCACTGAGTTACTCCAGCACTTTGTGTTCAGAGTCACACAGTGAGTCATACAGCATGAAGTCATACATACGGCCCAACCTGCCCACACCGACCAACATGTCCCATCCACATGCGTCCTACCAACCTGTGTTTGACCCCTATCCCTCTAAACCTGTCCTATCCATGTACCTATCCAAATGGTTCTTAAGCATTGCAATAGTCCCTGCCTCAAGTGCCTCCTCCAACAGCTCGTTCCAAACACCCACCACCCTTTCTGTGGAAAGGTTACCCCTCGGATACCTATTCAATCTTTCCCTTCTCACCTTAAACCTATGTCCTCTGGTTCTCGATTCCCCAACTCTGGACAAGAGACTGTGCGTCCACCAGATCTAATGCTCTCATGATTTTGCGCACCTCTATAAGATCATCACTCATCCTCCTGCACTCAGTACTGAGACATAGTCATAGAGTCATAAAGCATGGAAACAGGCCCTTCAGCCCAACTTGTTCCACCCACACTAGTCCTACCTACCTGCATTTGGCCCATAACCCCTCTAAACCTGTCCTATCCATGTACCCGTCTAAATGTTTCTTAAACGTTGCAATATTTTTTGCTTCAACTAGCTCCTTGATCCATACACCAGGCAGTGAAGAAAGCTAAAGCTATGTTGGCCTTCCATGTACGCGAGAGGATTTGAGTTTAGGAGCAAGGAGGTCCTACTGCAGTTGTACAGGGCCCTGGTGAGACTGCACCTGGAGTACTGTGTGTAATTTTGGTCTGAGATGAGGAAAAACCTCTTCACCCAGAGAGCTGTGAATCTGCACAGAAGGCAGTGGAGGCCAATTCACTGGATGTTTTCAAGAGGGAGTTAGATTTGGGGGTAAAGGAATCAAGGGATATGGGGGGAAGGCAGGAATGGGGAACTGATTGTGGATGATCAGCCATGATCATATTGAATGGCGGTGCTGGCTCGAAGGGCCGAATGGCCTACTCCTGCACCGATTGTCTATGTTTTTATGTTTCTATGTTTACCCTCTTGTGTGAAAAGCAGAAATCGATCAGAACCTTTCGTTGCCAGTAGGTGTGGGCCATGTACTCTGCAACCTCTCAATAATTCAGAGGCTGCAAAGCCTCGGTGCAGTTTCAGGGTCTGGGAATGAAGTGGATTCAGCCTGGTGATTGTGTGTGTGTGTGTGTGTGTGTGTGTGTGTGTGTCTCTGTTAAATTAAAGTCCGATTGCCTGTGCGGCATTTCACACAACCATCGAAGCTACACACAGGAGAGCGGTATAAAGTGTTCTGCAATAGCTAAATGCGTCAATGCCAGTATAATGCCCGGAAACGCATTGGTAATTTAGTCTGGTCTTATCATTATTGCTCTTTTTGTTTTTTTTAATTTGTTCTTGCCAGAAGTCCAAACTCTCTAAAGGCTTTGCGCATTATTACAAAACATTAGAAGTATCACAGACCTCCCACTGTGTTTGTCAAATCTGTTTATGAAACGTCTCTGGCCCATACTACATGCTGGATTCTGTGGGGATGCTGATCTAAACGCCACAATGGCAATGATGCCTCACCCACTGAAAAGGCCATCTGCATTACTGGTGGTCTGTGGAGGGGGGAGATTCAGGGGCAAGGGTGGGGCAGAGCAGAAGGTAGGGGTGTGCGCGTGTGTACGTGTATGTATGTATATATATATATATATATATATATGTGTGTGTGTACATGTGTGTGCATGTGTATGTATTATATGTATGTGTGTGTGTATGTGTGTGTGTGTATGTGTGTATATGTATGTGTGTATATGTATGTGTGTGAGTGCGTGTATGTGTATGTGCGTGTGCATGTGTGCGTGTGTGTACGTGTGTGTGTGTGTACTCGTGTGTGTGTGTGTGTGTGTGTGTGCGCGTGTGTGTGGGCATGTGCTGTTGGTTGGTTAGTTAGTTGTCCAGGGATGAGAGGGACTAGCTCGCTATGACACCAGCCCTTTGATGTCCCCTAACACTCTTCCTCTTTAGACTTTAGAGATACAGCGCGGAAACAGGCCCTTCGGCCCATCGAGTCCATGCTGACCAGTGATCACCCAATACATTGGCACTGTCCTAAACACACAAGGGACAATTTACAATGTGCAGAAGCCAATTAACCTACAAACCTGGACTTCTTATCTAAGGAAATCAAAGGTCTTGGAGAAAACCCACGCAGGTCGCGGGGAGAACGTGCAAACTCTGTACAGACAGCACCCGTAGTCAGGATCGAACCGGGGTCTCTGGGGCTTTGAGAAATCAAGAAAACTGTCAATTAAAAGAAAACTCCCTTAACAACGCAAAAGAAAATTGGGCATCGAGCCATATACAGAGGGATAGATCGGGAGGACTCACAAAGTCTCTTGCCCAGAGTAGGTGAATCGAGGGCCAGAGGACATAGGTTTAAGGTGACGGGAAATGATTTAATAGGATTTTTTCACACAAAGTGGGGGTGGGTGTATGGAACGAGCTGCCGGAGGTGGTAGTTGAGGCTGGGACTATCCCAACGTTCAAGAAACAGGTGGACGGGTACCTGGATCGGACAGGTTCAGCGGGATATGGGCCAAATGCAGGCAGGTGGAACTAGTGCAGCTGGAACATGCTGGCCGGTGTGGGCAAGTTGGGCCAAAGGGCCCATTTCCACGCTGCATCCCTCTCCGACTCTATCATCTGCGTTTGTGTTATTGTTTTTATGCTTATTATGGTTTATGTTGTGAGCATTGTAATATTTTCATTTGTAATCCTGCTTCAGAGAATATAATGTGGGTGGTAATTGGTGGTGAACATGGATATGCTTGTTGCAGCAAGCTTCGAGAAGATTCAGAGCTGCCGGATATTAAATCCACGTAATCACACTTAGTCGTTAATCATTTAAATAAGACATAATGGATGAATCATCTAAGCCTAATTGCTCCCTGCACACATTGGTATTACTTCAAATGAAGTCTGGGTTTGAATGGCAGAGGAGAGGGGGGGCTGAGTTAAATAATTTTAAATTGTATTGCACAGAACAGTGTCTGCTGGCTGGCCCTAATGGCTTTAGTGCCTTGTCTTTTTTTTTTAAAAATGATGATTTTAATTTTAATTTCCAGCCTCTTCGACTCATGCATTGTCTTCGTTCTTTGCAGGGTGTTGTTTCGTCACGTTTTACACGAGGAAAGCGGCCCTTGAGGCTCAGAATGCGCTGCACAACATCAAGACCCTACCCGCGGTGAGTAGCGCTCGTCTCCGATTACAAGCGGCAGGGCCGGGTCCACGGGGGGCCTGGTCTTGTTGGGAGGAGAGGAGATCGCAAGGTGACCCGGAGCAATACAGCGGTGACCGGGGAGGGGGGGGGGGGGGGGGGGGAGAGGTTAGCTTGAGACAAATTGCCTGCCCTGGCGTTAGGTTGCCAACGCCACGGGAGAGAGCAGTTAAAATTGAAGCGCACGGAAGGTTATGTTGAAAGGGCATCAAACGCTGACTGGGCCACAAATGGAGTCCTCCATCAACCTCAGCTTCCTGCGCTTGTAGGACACGCCGGGAGAGGGGCACGGCAAGTGGGACGAGAGATCGCAGCTGTAGAATCTGTGGCCCAATTTGCCAAAGTGGCGGCACGGTGGCACGGCGGTAGAGTTGCTGCCTCACAGCGCCAGAGACCCGGGTCCCATCCTCACTACAGGCCCTGCCTGTACGGAGTCTGTACCTTCTCCCCATGACCACGTGGGTTTTCTCCGGGTGCTCCGGTTTCCTCCCACGCTCTAAAGATGTACAGGTTTGCAGGTTAATTACCTTCGGTAAAATGGTAAATTGGTCCTTCTGTGTAGGATAGTGTTAGTGTACGGGGTGATCGCTGGTCTGTGCGGACACGGTGGGCCGAAGGGCCTGTTTCCGTGCTGTATCTCTAACGCTTAAAGACTAAATTTTCTTCTTTAAACCCAACAGAGTTTAATTTATCGGTTGTAATATCAAATTCCTCGTATGTTGCCAAACATACTTGGCTATTAAATTGCTATTATGATTTTAATAATATATTGTGTATCTTCATATTAAATTTTTATTGTTTTATGCTCCTGTGGTTGGGAGAGAAACATAGAAAATAGGTTCGAGCCAGCACCTCCATTCAAAATGATCATGGCTGATCATCCAAAATCAGTGCCCCGTTCCCGCTTTTCCCCCATGTCCCTTGATCCCTTTAGCCCTAAGAGCTAAATCTAACTCTCTCTTGAAATTATGGGACATTATGCTAGAATGGTGCTTCACGAGAAGCTTAGGTTTATTATTATTAAAACGTTGTTTTGCACACTATCCAAACAGATCAGATATACCACACATAGATGCAATCAGTTCAAACTCAAGTACAATAGATAGAGCAAAGGGGAAGATACAGAGTGCAGAATGTAGTTCTCAGCCTCGTAGCCCATCAGTTCCTTAAACAATGTCCAATGTCCACCTTTTCTTTCTTTTTTAATTAATTTTTTTTAATTCAAAAAATATATTCAATTATTAAAAAAAATAATATTACACTACAATAAAACAAACTAGATCCCACCACCATAATACATTGCAAACAAATATCCTAAATAAACTACTGTACAATTATCTTACACTCCTTGTCACGGATGCATTCAACACCTGCGGAGCCCAGCTGTCCCGGAACTCCCCCAGGGTGCCCGTGGACGGGGCGTATTCCCTTTCTATCCCCACCCGGGCATGGGCATAACCCCAGAAAAGGGGCAGGCAGCCGGCTCGGGTGGAACCCTCCACCGCCTGGCGCCGTGACTCACGGATGGCCAGCTTGGCCAGGCCTACCAATGTCCTCCTTGGGGTGGAGGTGAGTTGAACAATACTTTGTTAAGTGTAGCAAGGAACCGCAGATAGACACAAAACGCTGGAGTGACTCAGCGGGCCAGGCAACACCTCTGGAGAGAAGGAATGGGCGACGTTTCGGGTCGAGACCCTTCTTCAGACTGATGTCGGGGAGGGGGCGGGACAAAGATAGAATGTAGGCGGAGACAGCAAGACTAGTGGGAGAACTGGGAAGGGGAGGGGATGGAGAGAGAAAGCAAGGGCTATCTGAAGTTAGAGAAGTCAATGTTCATACTGCTGGGGGTGTAACTGCAGATTTAAACCGAAGAGAGACACAAAAAGCTGGAGTAACTCAGCGAGTTTAACTTAATTTAATTTAGTTTAGGTCATTGTCACGTGTACCGAGGTACATTGAAAAGCTTTTGTTGCTGTGTTAACCATCCTGAGGACTCTCCGACTCCCCTGACTCTCAGTCTGAAGAAGACCCTCAGTCTCGACCCGAAACGTCTCCTATTCCTTCTCTCCAGAGATGCTGTCTGACCCGTTGAGTTACTCCAGCTTTTTGTGTCACGCTTTGTTAAGACTTTGCTGTCTATTGCATATATAATTCCACATGAGCCCATTATTAAGAGGTCCTGTTGACTAGTGCGGGTGGAAGGGGTTAAGGGGAGAAGGCAGGAGAATGGGGTTAGGAGGGAGAGATGGATCAGCCACGATTGAATGATGGAGTAGACTTGATGGGCAGAATGGCCTAAATCTGTTCCTATCACATATTCCTGATAAAAATTGGAAGGCTTTGTAGGAGATGGTTTGAACAATGGAAGATGAACACAAGAAGAATGACCAGCCATAATTATTGGGCCAGAGCAACATTTTGACCTCTTCTTGTCTCGTCATATTCTTCGTGGGTGAAATATTAATGGAAAATGCTATAAATACTCAGAGCAACTTGTGATGGAAGGTCATTGACCTGAAAATCAATCCTGTTTCTGTCTCCACAAATATCTACCCACCAACTTAAAATATCCAATATTTTCCACCTTACTGTCAGTGCTAGGAAGTATGGAATATTTTGCGTTTGGATTGTCGTGCCTGATGTAACTACCTGGAGGAATTTCTTTAGTCAGAGGGTGGTGAATCTGTGGAATTATTTGCCGCAGAAGGGTGTGGAGGCCGAATGCGTAGATATTTTTAAGGCAGAGATGGTTAGATTCTTGATTAGTACGGGTTGTCAGGGGTTATGGGGAGAAGGCAGGAGAATGGGGTTAGGAGGGAGAGATAGATCAATGGCGGATTTGATGGGCTGAATTCCCTAATTCTACCACTATCGCTTATAAACTTCAGATTCAAGATTCAAGAGAGTTTATTGTCATGTGTCCCAGATAGGACAATGGAATTCTCGCTTTGCTTCAGCACAACAGAATATAGAAGGCATGAATACAGAACAGATCAGTGTGTCCGTATACTATTAAATAAATATAAACGCACATAAATAAATAAAACAGATAAAGTGCAAATAAACAGATAATGGGCTATTAATGTTCAGAGTTTTGTTTGAGTTGTGTTTAATAGCCTGATGGCTGTGGGGAAGCAGCTATTCCTGAACCTGGACGTTGCAGTCTCCTTTACCATCTACCTGAAGGCAGCGGGGAGATGAGTGTGTGGCCAGGGTGGTGTGTGTCCTTGATGATGCTGGCAGCCTTTTTGAGGCAGCGACTGCGATAGATCCCCTCGATGGTAGGGAGGTCAGAGCCGATGATGGACTGGGCAGTGTTTACTACTTTTTGTAGTCTTTTCCGCGCCTGGGCGCTGAAGTTGCCGAACCATGTGAACCTTATGAACCTGTAATGATATTTCCTTCATTTGGTTTGTAAACACAGAGTGGGTAGAGAATGTGAGGGGCTAATTTAGTTTAATTTAGAGATACAATGAGGAAACAGGCCCTTCGGCCCACAGAGTCCACGCCGACCAGCGATCCCCGTACACTTGCACTATCCCACACACACTGGGGCCATTTGCAATCTTTACTGAAATGAATTAGCCTGCAAACGTGCACAGCTTTGGAGCATCTGGGGAAGCCCATGCGGTCACGTGGAGAACGTACAAACTCCGTACGGACAGTCGGGATCGAACCAAGGTCTCTGGCGCTGTGAGGCAGCAATTCTATCGCTGCGCCACTAATGTCCAGGTCACCTCTCTGTTTAGGAAGCTCAGTGAAAAGAAAAAAATGCTTGCTCTTTTAAAGAAAGAGCTAGGTTGAATCCGTTTTAAATTGTAGAGAGTTTAGTGACGCAGCGTGGAAACAGGCCCTTCCACCCACGCTGACCACAGATCACCTGCGAACTAGCTCTTTGTTATCTGTTTCATCATCCCGCACACTGGGGGCAATTTACCAAAACCGATGAACCGATATACCAGCACGTCTTTGGGACGAGGGAGGAAACCGGAGCACCCGGAGAAACCCACATAGTCACAGGAAGAACGTACCCGTGGTCAGGATCGAACCCTTTGGCCTTTGGCGCTGTGAGGCAGCATCTCTACCGTTGCCCCACCGTGCCTTTCTCAAAACAAAACCTACCTTTGTCTATGGTAGACCAAAATGCTGGAGAAACTCAGCGGGTGAGGCAGCATCTGTGAAGTGAAGGAAACAGGTGATGTTTTGGGTCGACACCCTTCTTCTGACAATAGGCCCGAAACGTCGCCTATTTCCTTCGCTCCATAGATGCTGCCTCACCCGCTGAGTTTCTCCAGCATCTTTGTCTACCTTCGATTTTCCAGCATCTGCAGTTCCTTCTTAAACTACCTTTGTCTATATTGTGCCATATTTTTTTTTTTTAATCAAAAATCATACTGATTTTATTTAATTATTCTCTAGCTTCTGGAATCCATTCTGCAGCAGTACAGCTAGTTCTAATCTAAAACAGTTCCTAAGATACTTCATTGAAAATTGCATTATAAAATCATTTGAGGCTGTGAGAAAAGGGAGATTAAGGGCTAGATTTGTAATAATAACGTTATTTTTCCTGCCGGCTTTTCAAATGCAAAACTTTTTAATAGCTATAAGTTTTTGTTTCTGACTGCAAGCGAGAAATACTAAAAGCTGTGCGTTGCGTGGCTTAATTGAGTAACATTGCAAGTGTGAATAGCTGTGTTTTTTTTTTTGTCATAATTTCAATGGCCTCGAGCTTATTCGTCACATACGCATACGAGATGTGCAGTGAAATGAAAAGTGACAATGCTTGCTGAGTGTGCAAAAAAACTGCAAAACAGAATGGACCAGAATCACATATTCACATTTTACATATTTGTGGGAGGAAAAAAAAGAAAAATCAGCGATTTTAAAAAGACACCACACAACAGTAGATTGGTTCAGTAAAGTTAGTCCCTGGTGAGATAGGAGTTTACAGTCCTAATGGCCTCTGGGAAGAAACTCCTTCTCATCCTCTCCGTTCTCACAGCATGGCAAAGGAGGCGTTTGCCTGACCGTAGCAGCTGGAACAGTCCGTTGCTGGGGTGGAAGGGGTCCCCCATGATCTTGTTGGCTCTGGAGTGGCACCTTCTGATGTATAGTTCCTGCAGGGGGATGAGTGCAGTTCCCATAGTGAATTCGGCCGAACGCACTACTCCTCTGCAGAGCCTTCTTGTCCTGGGCAGAGCAGTTCCCAAACCAAATTGTGATGTTTCTGGACAAGATGCGTTCCACAGCCGCTGAGTAGAAGCACTGGAGGATCCTCAGACACTCTGAATTTCCTCAATTGCCTGAAGTGGCAAAGGCGCTGCCTTGCCTTACTCACCAGTGCTGCAGCGTGTGATGTCCATGTCAGATCCTCTGAGATGTGGACTCGCAGGTGTTTAAAGCAGCTCACCCTATCCACAGTATCCCCATTTATCTTCAATAGTGTGTACGTCCTCGGATGTTGTGCCCTCCTAAAGGTGAAACTGACAGACAGAGTTTTGAGTGTACTGCTGGGAGGTACACGGAAACAGTTTTTCTTTCCTATTTCCCCAGTTTTTTCACCAAGATCCTTTTTCCTTGATTTCTCCTGATTTTTGCGCGTTGGACTTAATCGTAGGACAATCTCATGGGAATGGCCCAATCGATGTGGAGTTCCCATTGAGTAGAAACATCTCTCTCTCTCTATCCCATCAAAACCTTCTGCATTGTTGAGGGACTCAGTTTGGTCTCTCCTCAGCTTTCTCAGTTCGAGGGAGAAACTGCCCTCAGCTGGTGTGTTCGTTCTTGGTGGGCGATTTTATCTCTCGGCCAGCCCGTTCACGCTAGTGTTGTGAACCCACTTTCTCTGTGTCATCCCACTTTCTCATCCACTCCCACCCCATTCGGGACAATTTAACAGAGGGTCAATTAACCTAAACAGTTTACCAAAAATGGGGCCTACACAAAAATAGAAATTGGGTAATGAAGAGTAGTTACAAAAGGCCTACATTTCATCGCAGTGGCACTCATCATGTTGTAGATTACTGGGACTAGTGTAGACGGGTCACGTGGCCAAGTTGGGCTGAAGGGTCTGTTTCCATGCTGTGTGACTATGAGTGGCCTGTTCCTGCACTGTTCGATGCCCTGTCTGTCGAGCATGCTATGCACATTATACACAGAGGCTGAAACTAGGCTTCATTCACGTGAATAAACTAAAGGTCATAAGTGATGGGAACAGAATTAGGCCATTCAGCCCATCATCTACTCCACCATTCAATCATGGCTGATCTATCTCTCCCTCCTAAACTCATTCTCCTGCCTTCTCCCCATAACCTCTGACACCCATACTAATCAAGAATCTATCTCTGCCTTACAAAATATCCATTGACTTGGTCTCCACAGCCTTCTGTGGCAATGAATTCCACAGATTCACCATCCTTTGACTAAAAAAAATTCCTCCTCATTTCCTGCCTAAGAGAACGTCCTTTAATTCTGAGGCTGTGGCCTCCGGTCCTAGACTCTCCCACTAGTGGAAACACCCTTCTCCGCATCCAGAAGAGGTGGAGTACAGCACACTAAAGGGCCTGTCCCACTGTCCCACGCAGATGACATCCCAAAATTCCTGGGCGCCGCGCTCGACCGTCCGTCATTGCCTACGTCACCACGCACCGTGCGCGCGTAATGCGCACCGTGCACGCGTCACATGCGCGCGTTGTGCGCCGTGACGCGTCAATTATGTCGCGTAAATAACGCCCAAGTGGGACAGGCCCTTTACTCTACTGCGTCACCTTCTTATTGTGCGATACAGATGAGGTCTCCACTCCGTTACACATCATGCGTCTTGTGTTAAGAAAAACAAAGAACTTTGCATCTGTGATCTTCAAAGCTTGCAGTCGTTAACATTGCCTGGTGAGTAAGTCTGCAGTAAACCGAGACTGCAAAATGAGGTGCAAATGACAATTGTTGTGTCTTGTCGCTCCCAGTATTACAGAAGGTGAACTGAATGGACTGTGTTTTTTTTGTCAGTCTGTTCCAGTGTTCATTTGATTCATGGCCCTTGCAGGTGTTAGCGAGTAATGTTTTATGCAGAAACTAAAAGGATTAAATATCCACAGAGCTCCGGGACTAGATAAGATACTTTCTAAAATGCTTAAGGAATGAAAGGGGAAGATTAATATGTTTCGGCTAATACTTTCCAGAGCTCCATTAAGATTGGAGAAGTGCCTGTGCACTGGAGGATACCAAATGTAAATGAGTTTCCTTTTTTCAAAAGGGAAGAAAGCTCGAGTCTGATAAATCTAGGCCACTTAGCCTAATATCAATGATGAGAGAAATTTTGAAAGCGGGGGTACAACATAGTGGATATAAGTATTTAATGGGAGATTATTCAAGGCCACGGGCATTCATTGAGGGGAGGTATAACTAAATTAGCGAAAGCTGGATACGCCAGTCTATGTGTAGGACTACAAGGTGCTGGAGGAACTCAGCGGGCCAGGCAACACATCTGAAGGACATTGAAAGGCAATGTTCACACGTTATAGGAGGATAATTCGGCCATTCGGCCCATCAAGTCTACTCCGTCATTCAATCATGTCTGATCCAGAGGCCAACGTCTCAGAATAAAAGGACGTATCTTTAGAAAGGAGATGAGGAGGAATTTCTTTGGTCAGGGGGGGTGGTGAATCTGTGGATGGCTGTGGAGGCCAAGGCAATGGTTATTGACTTGGGGCCAGTTCATTGGCTATATTTAAGAGGGAGTTAGATGTGGCCCTTGTGGCTAAAGGGATCAGGGGGGTATGGAGAGAAGGCAGGTACAGGATACTGAGTTGGATGATCAGCCATGATCATATTGAATGGCGGTGCAGGCTTAAAGGGCCGAATGGCGTACTCCTGTACCTATTTTCTATGATTCTATGATATCTTTAAGGAGATTTAACGGAGACAGAGTGATTCTTCATTTGTACGGGTGTCAGGGGTTATGGGGAGAAGACAGGAGAATGGGGTTAGGAGGGAGTGGTAGATCAGCCATGATTGAAACGCGGAGTAGATTTGATGGGCCAAATGGCCTAATTCCGCTCCTATCACCTATGAAACGTTGTCTGTCCATTCCCTCGCCCAGATATCGCCCGACCCACTGAGTTCCTCCAACACTTCATGTTCTGCTTGTAAACATTCTCTGTCTTTAAGAATTTTGCCAACTCTTTTATGCGGAGCCCATTGTTTCCGATTCATGCAATGACAGATCTTAATAACCAAAAAAATAATTTAATGGAAAAAATATGCCTTACTTCCCACACTTTAATTTGAAAATGCAACTTTTTGAAAATCATAAGATTATATTAAATTCAAGGAATTCAATTATATGCCAACGAGACAAAGCTGTTTGCTTGGCAGCTATGGGCTCAGAAATGCAATGAGTTTGAGTTTAGTTTATTGTCACGTGTTCCGAGGTACAGTCAAACGCTGAGCAAGAAGGCATTACAGATGCTGGTTTACTCAGCGGGAGAGGCAGCATCTCTGGAGAAAAGGAATAGATGATGTTTCGGGTCATAGAAACAGAAAATAGGTGCAGGAGGAGTCCATTTGGCTCTTCGAGCCTGCACCGCCATTCATTGTGATCGTGGCTGATCGTCCGCTATCAATAACACGTGCCTGCCTTCTCCCCATATCCCTTGACTCCACGAGCCCCTACAGGTCTATCTAACTCTCTCTTAACTCCATCCAGTGACTTGGCCTCCACTGTCCTCTGCTGGCAGGGAATTCCACAAATTCACAACTCTCTGGGTGAAAAAGTTTTTTCTCACCTCAGTCTTAAATGACCTTCCCTTTTGTCAACAAAATAGAGAGAGTACAGAGTAGATTTACTAGAATGTTGCCAGGGTTCCAGCAACTATGTTACAGAGAAAGGTTGAACAAGTTAGGTCTTTATTCTTTGGAGCGCAGAAGGTTAAGGGGGGACTTGATTGAGGTCTTTAAAATGATGAAAGGGATAGACAGAGTTGACGTGGATAAGCTTTTCCCATTGAGGGTAGGGAAGATTCAAACAAGAGGGCATGACATGAGAATTAAGGGACAGAAGTTTAGGGGTAACGTGAGGGGGAACTTCTTTACTCAGAGGGTGGTGGCTGTGTGGAATGAGCTTCCAGCAGAAGTGGTGGAGGCAGGATCGATTTTAACATTTAAAAGTAAAGTAGATAGGTATATGGACGGGAAGGGAATGGAGGGGTATGGTCTGAGTGCAGGTAGATGGGACTAGGGGAAAACAAATGGTCGGCACGGACTGGAAGGGCCGAGAGGGCCTGTTTCCGTGCTGTAATTGTTATATGGTTTTATATGGTTTTATTCTAAGACTGTGGCCCCTGGTCCTGGACTCGCCCAACATTGGGAACATTTTTCCTGCATCTAGCTTGTCCAGTCCTTTTATAAATGTATATGTTTCTATAAGATCCCCCCTCATCCTTCTAAACTCTAGTGAATACAAGACCCTTCCATCAGACCTTTGAAGTGCTAACCAGTCAGTGGAAAGATTATACTTGATTACAATTGAGCCAAACGGTGTACAGATACATGATAAAGGGAATGATGTGGATAATATATTTATGCAGGAAAAAGTCCAGTAAAGTCCGATCAAAGAGAGTCTGAGGGTCTCCAGTAAGGTAGACAGTAGCTGAGGACAGCTCTCTAATTTAGTTTAATTTAGTTTAGTTTAGAGACACAGCACAGAAACCTAGTCCGCACCGACCAGCAGTTATCACCACCCTACACACACTCGGGACAATTACACCAAGCCCCTTTGGAATGTGGGAGGAAACCAACAATCTCGGAGAAATCCCATGGGGAGAACGGACAAACTCCGTGCGGACAAGCACGGTAAGGTTAATTCCCGGGATGGCGGGGCTGTCATATGCTGAGAGAATGGAGCGGCTGGGCTTGTACACTCTGGAGTTTAGTAGGATGAGAGGGGATCTCAGTGAAACATATAAGATTGTTAAGGGCTTGGACACGCTAGAGGCAGGAAACGTGTTCCCGATGTTGGGGGAGAGTCCAGAACCAGGGGCCACAGTTTAAGAATAAGGGGTAAGCCATTTGGAACGGAGACGAGGAAACACTTTTTCTCACAGAGAGTGGTGAGTCTGTGGAACTCTCTGCCTCAGAGGGCGGTGGAGGCCGGCTCTCTGGATGCTTTCAAGAAAGAGCTAGGAACATAGAAACATAGAAAATAGGAGCAGGTGTAGGCCATTCGGCCCTTCGAGCCTGCACCGCCATTCAACATGATCATGGCTGATAGGGCTCTTAAAGATGGCGGAGTCAGGGGATATGGGGAGAAGGCAGGAATGGGGTACTGATTGTGGATGATCAGCCATGATCACATTGAATGGCGGTGCTGGCTCGAAGGGCCAAATGGCCTACTCCTGCACCTATTGTCTATTGTACTGACGAATTAGGATTGAACCCGGGTCTCTAGTGCTGTAAGGCAGTACCTCCACCGCTGTGCTGCTCTGAATAGCGGTTTTGTTAGGATGGTTCAGTTGCCTGCTTATATATTCAGCGTAGATTTTCATCTGACTCCCAATTTAATGGGTCCTTTTTATTTTTTTTTCGGAGGAAATAATTGGGTGTCTCACTGCAGTGCTGTTGCATTCGCGCACTCACACGCACGCACACCCAAAAAAAAAAGGAAAGTAGCTCACATTGTTCCCTCTGTTGTAAAACATTATCTTAATTGGGTGCTTGACTGAAAGCCTTTATGAGGGAAGACAAGAGCAAATACAGCAGCTTGGGATACAAGGACTGTAAATGGCTCTGTGTCATCAGGCTCAGTCCTGATAACGGGGACGACGCAGGCTGCAGAATTTAGATGGGCTTTTAATTAGCTATTAGCATAGGACTCATGACCAAGCTACAGACAAAGAGCGGCTGCAACTTTGCCCAAGAGCACAATCTCCGGCTGAAAACTCACCCGCCTTATCGTCGGTAGACAAAAATGCTGGAGAAACTCAGCGGGTGAGGCAGCATCTATGGAGCGAAGGGAATAGGTGATGTTTCACAGTTTCCGCAGTTTGAAGAGCATCCTCCCCTCCAATACCGCCCCCCGTGAACCCAGCGGGTCAGGCGGCATCTGTGCGGAGGGGATGGACAGACGGCGTTTCAGGCTGGGACCCTCCTTCAGCCTCCAGTGCCGCACGGTGGCGCAGCGGGTAGAGTTGCTGCCTCACAGCGCCAGAGACCCGGGTTCGATCCTGACAGCGGGTGCTGTTCCATACGGCGTTTTCCCCGTGACCTTCGTGGGTTTTCTGCGGGTGCTCCGGTTTCCCCCCACACTCCAAAGACGTACGGGTCTATAGGTTAATTGGCTCGGTAAAATTGTAAGTTGCCCCTTGTGTCTGTAGGATATTGTTAATGTGCGGGGATCGCTGGTCGGTGCGGACCCGGTGGGCTGAAGGGCTCGTTTCAACGCTGTCTCTCTAAACTAAACTAAACCAAAATCAAGTTTAGTTTAATTAAGTTTAGTTTACTGTCACGTGTTCCGAGATTCAGTGAAAAGCTTTCTGATGCGTGCTAGTCAGCCAGCGATTATAATCGAGCCGTTCGCAGTGTATAGAGACAGGGTAAAGAGAATAACATCGAATGCAAGATAAAGTCCAGTAACATCCAATTAAAGATAGTCCAAGGGTCTCCAATGTTTAGTTTCCTGCTTTAAGATGCAGCGTGGAATCGATCCCTTCTTCAGGCCTGTTTCAGGTCGGCTCCCTTCTTTCGCCTCTAGTTTAGTTTAGAGACACAGCTTTGAAACAGGTCCTTTGGCCCACCGAGTTCACAGCAACCGGCAATCACCCGTAAACTCCTTCTATGTTATATCGCTAATGGGCCTGTCCCACTGTACAATTTCACCCAAGAGCTCTCCCGAGTTTAAAAAAAAAAAATCAAATTTGTAGAATTGTGAAATCAAACATGTAGAATGTACGTAGCGGGTACGTCGGAGCTCGGGACGTCTCCTAGCGGCTCGTAACGCGAACGGCAGGTACTCGGGAAACGCGGTAAGCTCGGGAAGACTCGTGAAGATTTGTCAACATGTTGAAAAATGTCCACGAGAGCCCCGAGTACCTACGAGCGGCCATTACCGTAAATCTCCGAGTTCGAATCAGGGGAAACTCAGGGAGAACTCTTGGATTAGCTCGCACAGTGGGACAGGGTCTTCAGGATACAGATATATGAATCAAGGCTATGGAGAAGGAAAGAAGATTCCACTGTGTTGATCCTCACCTTTTTTCTTCACACTGGCCCTGCGATACTCTGTAAAATTGGTTAGAGAGCTGCTGCACGTAGATATGGCGATGAGTAATTCTGGTCTTTGTGGGTCGTTTTGTCTGGGGCTGTTTCAAATCCAGAACCTTGGAGAGTGTTTAAAGAGTTTTCTGTGTTCTTTCATATTGTATGTAAATTGAACGGAAATGCCCACTGGATGCATTAGGCATTCCTGAGGTTTATTGTATAAATTATGTATGGATAACAAGTTGCACACTTCAGGTTGGGAGCTGATTGAATGTTCCAAGCTCTGAGAGGTTGCTGGCGGCATCAACTAAACTATATGGTTTGTTTTGCTGTTGGTCGCCCTGTGGTACTAGGCCCGGTGTTGGTGAGCTGACTGCAACACTCCTCCCCCACGCACAGAGATACACTTGTTCAAGGGGCGGCGCGGTGTTGCCTCTCCGCGCCAGAGACCCCGGTCCCATCCTGACCTCTGTCTGCTGCTGCCTGTACGGAGTTTGCACGTTCTCCCGGTGACCACGTGGGTTTCCTCCGGGTGCTCCGGGTTTCCTCACGGTACTCCAAAGATGTACCGGTTACTAGGTTAGTTGGCTTCGGTAAAATTTGTAAATTGACCCTAGTGCGTGTAGGATAGTGCTAGTGAAGGGCCTATTTCCGCGCTGTATCTCTAAACTAAACCCAACCACACTAACTTCAGTTCAGTTCAGTTTAATTTGTCATATGTAGGTTAACACAGGGTCAACGATACAATGAAATATGTTTGACAAGACAACGGGTCACCTCAGCGATGATATTGCAAGGATAAAATTAAGGTAGAAAAAGATAGGATAAAAGTGACATTGGTAGGTAAAAGACAATGATAAATACAATAGTCAACATATATGATGTGTTTATGAGTTCAGAAGCCTGATGGCATGATGATGAAAACTGTTCTTAAGCCTGGTGGTGCGTGCAGCCCTGCTCCTGCATCGTCCGCCTGACGGCAACAAGGGGAACAGGCTGCGTGCTGGGCGGCCGTGGTCCTTGATGATGCCGTGTGCCTTCCCCGTGCTCCGCCGGTGGAACTTGTCAACTCGCACAGCGTGGAAACAGGCCCTTTGACCCAACTCGCCCACACCGAGCCAAGTAACCTACTGCCATTCTTTGGGGTATGAAAGTAAACTGGAAGACTCGGAGGAAACCCATGCATAGAGAGAGAGTCATACAGACCCTTCGGCCCAAATTGCCCACACCGACCAACACATCCCAGCTGCACGAGTCCAACCTGCCTGTGTTTGACCCACCAAACCTGTCCTATCCATGTACCTGTCTAAATGTTTCTTAAACGTTGCAGTGGTCCCTGCCTCAACTACCTCCTCCGGCAGCTCGTTCCATGCACCCACCATCCTCTGTGTGAAAAAGCTGCCCTTCAGGTTCCCATTAAATATTTCCCCATGTCCTCTAATTGTTAATTCCCCAACTAAGTTCATAGGTTCTAGGAGCAGAATGAGGCCATTCGACCCATCAAGTCTACTCCGCCGTTCAATCGTGGCTGGTCTATCTCTCCCTCTCAACCCCATTCTCCTGCCTTCTCCCCGTAACCCCTGACACCCGGGTAAAAGACACTCTGGGTATAGGTGCATCCACCCTATCTATTCCTTTCTCGTGAATTCTTGTACAGCGCTGTGTGTCCCGGCTTTTAAGTTATTTCCACGTTGCTATCACTGAGCCCAACGTTATAACGCGGGGAAACAAGCCTCCTTTGATCAACTCGATTCATCCCCAATCACCGGTGTGTGTAGGAGGGAACTGCAGATGATGAAACCAAAGACAGACACAAAAAGCTGGAGTAACTCAGCGGGACAGGCAGCGTCTTCGGAGAGAAGGAACGGGTGACGTTTTGGGTCGAACCATTTCTCGGTCTCACTCCCCCATCATTGGCCCCCATTGCCCCAGCCACTCTGTCCGTCCAGCTCCATGTTGTACAGGGGGATAATGCTGCTCTGTTCCCCAGCCACGCGTAACTGAAACGTCACCCATTCCTTCTCTCCGGAGATGCTGCCTGTCCCGCTGAGTTACTCCAGCTCTATCTTCACGCCCCGTCTGCGCCTTCTACTCCAGCAACGTCCCTGCATCATTTTCAAACTTGAAAGGTGCCACAAAAGGTTGTTGTTCTTTATTGTCTGGGCTGATGTTGTGTGTGAGCACAGAGACCGTGTCGGGCCAGATTAAGTGCTCCGTCATCCAGAAGGCCTGAGTCACAAGCGAGAACGCTGCCTTCTGAACCACACTGGCACTTACAAAGGTAATCACTTACCCAGCATCGACGATCATTGCCCCAGCCACTCTGTCCACTCACGTCCGTGTTGTACAGGGGAATAATGCTGCACTCTTTAACTGAACTCTAATCGATGTGGAGCTGTGGCCCTTGTGATATTTACATCGTGGCTGATCTTGCATCAGTCTCACTAACAGAATGTCTGTCTCTGTCTCTCCCTGACACTGTCTTTTTCTCTCGTCTTTCTCCCTCTCTCTTTCTCACTCTCTCTCTCTCTCTCTCTCTCTCTCTCTCTCTCTCTCTCTCTCTCTCTCTCTCTCTCTCTCTCTCTGTCTGTCTTTCTCACTCTGTCTGTGTATGTGTCTCTCTGTTTCTCTCCATCTCTCTCTCTCTCTCTCTCTCTCTCTCTCTGTCTCTCCCTCACTGTCCCTCTCTGTCTATCTCATTCTCTCTCTCATCTGTCTTTCTCTCTCTCTCTCTCTCTCTCTCTCTCTGTCTTTTTCACTGCCTGTGTGTGTCTCTCTCTGTTTCTCTCCGTCTCTCTCTCTCCCTCTCTCGTCTCGTCCCTCTCAGTCTATCCCATTCTCTGTCTCTCTGTCTCTCTCGCTCTATCTCTCTCTCTGTTTCTCACTCTCTCACTCTCTGTCTCTCACTCTCTGTCCCTCTCAGTCTATCCCATTCTCTGTCTCTCTCTCTCTCTGTCTCTCTGTCTCTCTCTATCTCTCTCTCTGTTTCTCATTCTGTCGCTCTCACTCTCTGTCTCTCTCTCTTGTCTCTCACTCTGTCTCTCTCACTCGCGGTCTCTCTGTCTATCACTCCCTCCCTGTGTCTCTCTCCCTGTCTCTCTCTCTCTCTGACTCTCTCTCCCTCTCGCTCGGTCTGTCTATATATCTCAGTTTCTCTGTCTCCCTTCGCTTTCTCTCTTGAAAATACACCAGTGCAGGGCTGCCAACATTGGGTGAGAGTTGAGAGTGAGAAATGACGAGGGAGTGTAGTGACTGAGACGGGGAGGGTGTGGGAGGGGGGTGTAGGAGCTTTCGCTTTTTTAAGCTTGAAATTGAGCAAACTGGTGCATACTGTAGCGAGTCGTTTAACTTACACTTGAATGCAACATTTATGCTTTAAATTGGATTAGGTATGAATATGGTTAGGCTAAATTACATTCCTAATTACATTCCACAGTTGAGCTAGGCTCTGCTCAACAGGTGCAGTACATGAATGACTACATTCTTGTATGGAAATCAGATTATATTCATGCTGTTATGCATATATATATATAGAGAAAAACACGGAGAAGCAAGGCAAGAGTCAGACGTCCATCACTGTCCTGCACAAATTAATCAATCAACCTTACCCTTTGACAATAGAAACAAGACAACAATAATGCCACATATTCAATCGTATATGGTTCAATGAAACTAAGATATATATGTAAAAAATATATATGGAAACAGGCCCTTCAGCCCACCAGGTCCACACCGACCAGCAATCTATCATACACCAGTTCCATCCATCACGCCAGGGACAATTTACAGAAGCCAATTAACCTACAAACCTGCACTTCTTTCGGATGTGGGAGAAACCGGAATATTCAGAGAAAACCCAGGTGGCAGTAAGGCAGCAACTCTACCGCTGCGCCACCGTGCCACCCCATTACATTATTTTTTCTGTAATATATTTATTATGGTGTCACATCAAAAAAGATGAACACATGATTCTGATTTCTGGCCTTAGTTGGATAACACACATCCCCGGTCATTGTGGTTTATGGCTGGTTTTCAACCTCTTCAGGCTGAAGGTCTCGACCCGAAACGTCGCCCATTCTTTCTCCCCAGAGATGCTGCCTGTCCTGCTGAGTTTTTCTAGTTTTTAGTGTCTATCTTCAGTTTAAACCAGCATCTGCAGTTCCTTCCTACACTCTTTGTTAAGCAAAACAGGTCCTATTCTCATAATATTATTCACCTCAACTAAGTCTTTTCTTCACCTTCGTTGCTGCAGAGAATACAATCCCAGTTATCAAATCTTTCTTCAAAGTGGAAAAAAATTCCTGCCCTGCCGACATCTTCATAAATCGCCCCTGGATCCTCTCCAGAGTAATTGCACCCTTTCTACAATGAGTTATAGTCTTACAGCCTGGAAACAGGCCCTTCATCCCAACTTGTTCATGCTGATCAAGATGCCCCATCTAAACGAGTCCCATTTATCCGCATTTGGCCCTTATCCCTTTAAACCTTGTGTGTGCCAGCGTATGTGTGAGAGTGTGTGTCAGTGAAGCGGCAACAACATCTGGAGTAAGCGGAGACTTGGCAATGCCCAGAGAGCGTTTCCCTCCCCCCACCTCCCGGGAATGCGGGCCGGCCCAGGTGCTCCTTGTCCAGCTGGGGTCCAGGGGAGGTGAGGGCCAGTGACCCGGGGGTCGGGCATCGGAGCGGAGCCTTAGCCCGAGATTCATCCGGCTCCGGATGCGGCACTGAAGCTCCCACTTACCCGGTCCGTTCCTGGCTCCGGGCCAGGGATAAAACTCCAGAGGTGAGGGTGGGAGGTGTGAGCGGTGTCTCGGGCGGGGGAGGGGGTGAGGAGGGGGTGGGTTGGTGCTGGGACCACTGCCGTGTCTCACCTATCACACCATCTGCACGGGAGAAACTAAACTACTTATTTTCCCCCAAATCATCCCGTGGGCCGGTAGTTTGACAGCCTTGCTCTAAACCAATGTCCTCTAGTGCTTGAATCACATATCCCAGGAAAAAGACTTATATCATCCCCTCGTGGTTTTTACTCATCTCTAAAACAATTTTTGATTTATTTTGAACTTAAAGCACCTGCAGATTTTTGGGCTGTGAGAAATCAGCGTGAGAGCGTGAGAATTTTGTGAAATGCGTGACTCTCACGCTCAAAGCGTGAGAGTTGGCAGCCCTGCCAATGAAGATGCAGTGACTTTGAGTAAAAGTATTGGGAAGGCATAAAAGGACAGAGTGCTGGAGTAACTCAGCGGGTCAGGCAGCAACTGTGGAGAACATGGATAGGTGACGTTTCACAGAGTGCTGGAGTAACTCAGCGGGTCGGGCAGCAACTGTGGAGAACATGGGTAGGTAACGTGTCAGGTTCAGACCGTTTTCCCCCGACCCGAAGCGTCACCTATCCATGTTCTCCAGAGATGCTGCCTGACCCGCTGAGTTACTCCAGCACTCTGTGTCCTGTTGTCCAATGCAGCACCTACAGTTCCTCGTTTCTGCATGTTGGGAAGGCATGTTCACTTTACTTTAGTGTAAATGTACAGCGTGCAAAACAGGCCCTTCTGCCAATCAAACCACGCCAACCAACGATTAGTTCTATCGCGCACACTGGGGGCAATTTACCAAAACCAATTAACCCACAAACCTGCATGTCTTTGGAGTATGGGATGAAGCCGGAGCACCCAGAGAAAACCCACGTGGTCACAGGGAGAAAGTGCAAATTCCAAAGGTCGACACAAAATGCTGGAGTAGCTTGCTGGTTTAAATCGAATATAGACATAAAATGTGTCTACCTTCGATTTAAAGCAGCATCTGCAGTTCTTTCCTACACGTGCAAACTCCGTACAGACAGCACCCGTAGTAGGATCGAACCGGGGCCGCTGGCGCTGGAAAGCAGCAATTCTATCGCTGCACCTCCAGGGTTATTCAAAACCTGACGGAAACTGGACACTGAAAGGAAGGCAGGTATAAACACCGAGTCAAGGCTTTATGTTTTCTGTTTAAATTGACACGCCATGGCTCCAGCGAAATGAAGCAATGACTGGGCATCACAGTGTGAACCTGGTGTATGTTAGCTTGTAACTCAAGTTGCTTTGAATAATGCCTGTGCTGATGGAGCAGCAGGATTCTCTTGTACACTGCACTGAAGGAATTTCATTAATCATCTGGATCTTCTTATCGAGTCCACATCACAAGATTAGAAATTGTTCAGCCAGGGCTGAACACACTTCTCGGCATCTGCATACAAAGGCGTCTTGTATGCAGATACAAAGGTTGGTGGAGACAGGGCCATGACGTGAACGCTCTTCCCTTGACCCCCATCATCGGAATGCGATAGAAGGATTGTCTCTGACCCACGTTGTATATTGCCCAGCGATGGAAACATTTGTTACTCAAAGGATTTTTAATTGCTTATGGGATTGTGGTGTATGTTGTTTACCGGCTGCACAGTCTTGTTTAAGAAAGGACTGCAGATGCTGGCAGACTCGAAGGTAGACAAAAATCAAAGCTACACAGGCTTGGCTAGAGCTGGGCGAAACCGGAGCTCGGCCGTCCCAGGTTTCCCATGACGCTGTGAGGATTCTCCCGACGCCGGAGCACCATCGCCCGGCGGGAACGGCCTGGAACACCGGGCGTCCGCAAAGGCCACTGCAGAGGCCTCAATAGGCCCGACTATGGGTGGACGAGGGGATGGCGACTGGACTTTGTGTCTTCCGTGGGAACCATTGTTTTTTATGTTTAAATTTCTTTATTATTGTGATGTTGTATTCTTTTTTTTACCTGCTGCAGTGGCAAGCCGCATTTCGCGACGCCAAAAATGGTGTATGCGACAAATAAAGGACCTTTGAACCTTTATTGTCACCTGTGCAGAGACGCAGTGAAAAGTGAATCAGTGGAAACACAAAAGATGTTTACAGTAAAGTCGTCCATAGTGTATAGATTCAGAATAAATGGAATGGCATTTAGTGCCAGATAAAGTCCAGCAAAGCCTGATTAAAGATGCTCTAATGAGTTATATAGTAGTTCAGGACCGCTCTCTGATGGGAAGAAACAGCTGGGAAGAAACTGTCCCTGAACCCGGAGGTGTTTGCCTTTTCACACTTCTGTACCTCTTGCCCGATGGGAGAGGGGAGAAGAGGGGTGAGACCGGTCCTTGGACTGGGAAAACATTGAACTAATGTGTAGCAAGGAACTGCAGATGCTGGTTTACACCGAAGATAGACACAAAAAGCTGGAGTATCTCAGCGGGACAGGCAGCACCTCTGGAGGGAAGGAATGGGCGACGTTTCGGGTCGAGACCCTCCTTCTGACTAACGTGAACGGGTGATGGATGGTCCACGTGGTCTCAGTGGAACGAAGGGCCTGTTTCCATGCTGCACTGTGCAATCAAACTCCACCGAGCCTCCAGCCCATGTTTGCGAGTAGTTGCGTTTGTTATTGAGCGACTCAATACTGCTTAATCTGTTCTCATCAAGATTTCTATCAGTCACGGATGCACTGAGGTGTGTGGTGGCTCATACAAGGATCTGAGGTGCCACTAAAATTTCTGTCGACAGAGAAGTCCATCAATTCCCTCTCTGGGTGTTTGCGATAGCTCCAGTTTGGGATCAGTGAGCAGAATGGCGCGATTAATTTTCGGCATTCTCGTTCTTGCATCGTGCTCACTGAAGTTCGCCTGCCTCACAAACCTAAACTTGACCTCATGCGTGAAGCGGGGGTCATAAGGTCATAGGTTCATCAACGCTATAGGGGCAGAATTAGGCCATTCGGCCCATCAAGTCCACTCCGCCATTCAATCGTGGCTGATCTACCTCTCCCTCCTAACCCCATTCTCCTGCCTTCTCCCCATAACCCCTGACACCCGAACTAATCAAGAATCTATCTATCTCTGCCTTAAATATATCCACTAGGCATGGCCTCCACAGCCGTCCGTGGCAAACAATTCCACAGATTCACCACCCTCTGACTAAATAAATTTCTCCGCATCTCCTTCCAAAAAGAAGGTCCTTTCATTCTGAGGCTCTGACCTCTGGTCCTAGACTCTCCCACTAGAGGAAGGTACAGGAGCCTGAAGACTGCAACGACCAGGTTCAGGAATAGCTACTCCCCCCACAGCCATCAGGCTATTAAACCTGGCTCGGACAAAACTCTTGAACATTAATAGCACATTATTATCTGTTATTTGCACTTTATCTGTTTATTTATTCATGTGTGTATATATTTATATAATGGTATATGGACACACTGATCTGTTCTGTAGTCATGCCTACTATGTTCCGTTGTGCTGAGGCAAACCAAGAATTTCATTGTCCTATCAGGGACACATGACAATAAACTCTCTTGAATCTCTTGAATCTTGAATCTAGTGGAAACATCCTCTCCACATCCATTCTATAACTTGGATAGCGTGGCTCTGGGTGCACGCCTTGAGCTGAGTGGGATGCAGCAGATTGTGGTGAGAATTCCCCGTTCACCCCAGAGTTCTGTGATTCAATGATACTCTATGGTGCATGAAGGAACTGCAGGTGCTGGTTTACACCGATCTATAGACTCAAAATGCTGGAGTAACTCTGCGGAACAGGCAGCGTCTCTGGAGAGAAGGATTGGGTGACGTTTCAGGTCGAGACGTCTGAAGAAGGCTCTCGTCGCCCATTCCTTCTATCCAGAGATGCTGCCTGGCCCGCTGAGTGACTCCAGCATTTAGTGTCTGACTTTTTGTCACCAACGCCTGGGTACAGTGAGGTTCTTGGCTTTTGCATACAATGCCCAAAGTACGCAAAGAGTACACTGGTCCCATGACAACCTGAGGAGCACCTTCAGCAACAGACTGGTTCCACCAAGATGAAGGACAGAACGCCACAGGAGATCTTTCTTCCCCTGTGGCTCTCACACTGTACAACTCCTCCCCCTTCTGTCGTGGGGCAGACTGAGTCTGACTCCCCCTCCCCATCGCCCCAACCTCCCCTCCCCAATCTTTGCACATCCATAATCCTTTCCACTGGTCACTTTAATTTCACGTTTCACGCATCTTGTGTTTTCTGACTATTGGCAGACCAATTTCCCTCCTGGGATAAATAAAGTTCTATCGGATTGTAACTGGGGCCAACAAAGTCACAAATACTTATTACAGTCCCCATTGTCCCCCCTCCCCCACGCCGGGTCCCTCTTTGCCTCACAGTGGGCCCCGTACACTATGATAAAGAACAAAGAAAAGTTCAGCACACGTATGCTGAGAGGATGGAGCAGCTGGGCCTGTACACGCTGGAGTTTAGAAGGATGAGAGGGGATCTCATTGAAACATATAAGATTGTTAAGGGTTTGGACACGCTAGAGGCAGGAAACATGTTCCCGATGTTGGGGGAGTCCAGAACCAGGGGCCACAGTTTAAGAATAAGGAGTAAGCCATTTAGAACGGAGACGAGGAAACATATTTTCTCACAGAGAGTGGTGAGTCTGTGGAATTCTCTGCCTCAGAGGGCGGTGGAGGCGGGTTCTCTGGATGCCTTCAGGAGAGAGCTGGATAGGGCTCTTAAAGATAGTGGAGTCAGGGGGATATGGGGAGAAGGCAGGAATGGGGTACTGATTGGGGATGATCAGTCATGATCACATTGAATGGCGGTGCTGGCTCGAAGGGCCGAATGGCCTACTCCTGCACCTATTGTCTATTGTCCATTGTCTATTGTCTATAAAGAAACAAACAGATAAATAATTAAACACTAGTCGTGCAAAAGTCAGAAATTATGTCCCCACAGTTCGGAGCTCATTTGGAGGTTGCCGCTTGTGTTTTTGAGTTTGGTTTATTAAGTTTGAAAACCCACAAGGTGAAAACTCAAGGGGAGAACGTACAAACTCCACACAGACAGCACCCGTAGTCAGGATCGAACCCGGGCCTCTGGCGCTGTGAGACAGCAACTCTAACCCTGCGCCACCGTGCCGCCCTGTGGCATTTAATAGTCTGATGGCTGTGGGGAAGAAGCTCCTGCCGTCTGAAGAAGGGTCTCGCCACGATATGACACCTATTCCTTCTCTCCAGAGATGCTGCCTGTCCCGCTGAGTTACTCCAGCATTTTGTGGATATCAAGCTGCTCCTGAACCTGGACGTTACATTCCGCAGGCTCCTGTCCCTTCTTCCCGAAGGCAGGAGTGAAACCAAAGCTGAATTTTCATCATAAGAAATTCCAAATCCATTTACTAACTGGCTGCTTATCATTTATCAATAGTGATTACTTCTGCCATGCAGGGGAAGAGGGCGCAATGGGAAGGTGATTCTCCGTCATCTGGGGAGATGATTAATGCATCGGGTTTCCTTCGCAACTAATTGATGTTTAGCTGCTTTACCAAGCGTGTGTCAGCATCCACTAAACATCGAGGATACACAAAGTGCTGGAGTAACTATATACCACCAGGGGCGCTGGGCAGATGGCTGCCCTGCCCGCAGTCTGTGCGGTTTTTCATTCTTTTTATTATTTTTTAGTTTGTTAAAAGTTTGTTTTAATGTTCTTCAGTTTGTTTTATGTGGGGGGGGGGGGATGTGATCGGGGGAAACTTTTTTTCAAGTTCTTACCTTCCCGGAGATGTGATCATTTTTCGGATCACGTTCTCCGGGCTCTGCGGCCTACCATCGCTGGAGCTGGGAGCCTCCTCGGACTGTCGTGAGCCCCACCGTGGGCGCGAACTTAACACCGGAGCGGATCCCTCGCCCGGGGTCGCTCCCACCGCGGTCTCGGGCGAGGCCGAGTCGGGAGCTCCAACGCCGCGGAAGGTTCGACCAGCCCCGACGCGAGGTTCGATCGCCCGGCGCGGGGGGAGCTGACATCCCCCCGATGCGGGAGCGGATCGCCTCGACGCGTAGGGACCGAACACCGCCGGCTACGGGAGTCAAGATTGTCCCGTCAACCGAGGGCTCGAGAAAGAACTAAGGGAAGGACTTGAACTTTATTTCGCCTTCCATCACAGTGAGGAATGTGTAGGAGTCACTGATGTGGATGTTCATGTTCAAATGTGCTTTTGAAGTGATCTGTTGCTTTTAAATACATGACTGACCTGGCCAGTGAAATCCCTCGTCTGTTGCAAAACATACTTGGTGAATAAAGTGCGATTCTGAACTCAGCGGGACAGGCAGCATCTCTGGAGAGAAGGATTGGGTGACGTTTCGGGTGACCCGAAACGTCACCCATTCCTTCTCTCCGGAGATGCTGCCTGTCCCGCTGAGTTCCTCCACCACTTTGTGTCCACCTTCAATATTCATATTGCTGGGTTGTCAGCTGCCCATGCGCTCGACATCATTCAGACCTTTGACAATTTCTCTTCCAATAAAGCAAGCCCAGTAGACAGCCCAATGACGGGAGGTGAATCTGTGGAATTCATTGCCACGGAAGGCTGTGGAGGCCATGCCGGTGGATATTTCTAAGGTGCAGATAGATGGATTCTTGCTTAGTGCGGGTGTCGGGGGGTTACGGGGAGAAGGCAGGAGAATGGGATCGAGAGGGAACGATAGATCAGCCAGGATTGAATGGCAGCGAATGGCCGAATTCTGCCCCCATCACTTATGAACTTATGAAGATTTTGCCTGCTTCCGTTCTCCTCAGATCACTGAGATTTCAGGGCCCGATTTTGCTTGGAGCGTTTAATCCGCCGGTCGTTATTTACCGTGCGATTTGTGCTGGAGAATAAAGATCCTGTGAATCGTTTTTTAAAAATGGATTTTGCTCTCAAAATCCCATTAAGTTCCAAGAAATTGCACTTTTGCACCTTAAGCTTCTGCCGAGCTTGAACATAGAAGCGCTAACATTTTATGAATGTGTCCCATATGGCTGCGATTCTTCTCGTTGAGGAAGGGAACAGAAGTGCATTGTGCCCTTCTTTCAAAGAGCAAGATGACGTTTTTTTTTAAATAGACTCTGGTCAATTAGTTTCTTTCGTAATCCAATTTATCTCACCTCTGCGTTCAATTTAACTGTAATTTGACTTTTGACTTTTAGACTGTAGAGGTACAGCGCGGAAACAGACCCTTTGGCCCACCCTTCCGCGCCGACCAGCGACCCCCGCTCACTAACACTATCTTCCACACTCTGCGGATAATTGACAGGTCTACCAAGACAATTCGCCTACAAATTGGGGGATGTGGGGAGAAGGCAGGAACGGGATACTGATTGTGGATGACCAGCCATGATCACATTGAATAGCGTGCTGGCTTGAAGGGCCGAATGGCCTACTCCTGCACCTATTGTCTAAACCTGTACGTCTTTGGAGTGTGGGTGGAACGAAGATCTCGGGGGGGGGGGGGGGGGGGGGGGGGGGGGACCGGTCACGGGGATATCGTACAAACTCCATACAGACCTCACCCATAGTCGGGATCGAACCTGGGGCTCTGGTGCTGTGAGGCAGCAACTTGCTCCCACATTTAATCTTGTTTGTTTTTTAAACCCTTGAATCCAATTCATTCAGAAGATGAATTGTGTGCTGCCATTTGTTAACTGAGGTCCCTAAAGCCTTGCATTACACGCACCTTTTATCAAGTCACGGGGTTAGAGAGAAGTCTACAAGATAGATAGATGCATAGATAGATAGATAGATAGATAGATAGATAGATAGATAGATAGATAGATAGATAGATAGATAGATGCATAGATAGATGCATAGATAGATGCATAGATAGATAGAGAGATAGATAGATAGATGGAGATAGATAGATGCATAGATAGATGATAGATAGATAGATAGATAGATAGATAGATAGATAGATAGATAGATAGATAGATAGATAGAGATAGATAGATAGATAGATAGATAGATAGATAGATAGATAGATAGCGAGATAGAGAGATAGTTGGATGGATACTTTACTTTCATGTAAATGCCTAACACTAGAGGATGTAGCTATAAGGTGAGAGGGCGAAAGTTTAACGGAGATGTGTGGGGCAAGTTCTTTACACAGAGAGTGGGCGGGGCCTGGAACATTAAGATCAGTTTAACGTGGCATCGTGTTCAGTACAGACATTGTGGGCCGAACGGCCTGTTGCTTTGTGGTACTCTTTCGCCTTTAGACTTCAGAGATACTGCACGGAAACAGGCCGTTCGGCCCACCGAGTCTGCACCGACCAGCCATCACCCTGTACTCTAGCGCTATCCCACACACTAGGGACAATTTACAATTTCACCAAACCCAATGAACCTACAAACCTGTACATCTTTGGAGTGTGGGAGGAAACCAGAGCACCTGGGAAAACCCACGCGGTCACAGGGAGAACGTACAAACTCCGTACAGGCAGCACCCGTAGTCAGGATTGAACCCGGGTCTCTGACGCTGTGAGGCAGCAACTCTACCGCTGCGCCACCGTGCCGCCCATTGTTCTATGTTCGACACTCCAGCATATCCTGAACCTCTATTGTGAATCTCCACCAGCCGGCCCGTGGAAAGTCTCCTCTTGGTGTGAGGTAAATGTGTTTGGAAGCAATTCCTTTATCCTCCGCGAAATAGTGGAGAGTAAAACTTGCATTTGAATGGCGATGAGGCCACATTTTATTGAGTAGTGTGTTCAGTGTTGGTCGCCCGCTTGTAGGAAAGATGCTGTGTTAAACTGGAAAGGGTTCAGAGAAGATTTGTGAGGATGTTGTCAGAGCTACAGGGAGAGGTTGAGTAGGCTCGGAGTTGATTCCTTGGAGCGCAGGAGGATAAGGGGTAATCTGACAGAACTGTATAAAATCATGAGAGGAATAGATCGTGTAGATGCATAGATTCTTTTACCTGGAGTAGGAGTATCAAGAACTAGTGGAAGTATGTTTAAGGTGACGGGGGAAGAGTTTGATAGGAGCCTGAGGGGCGATTTATTTACACAAGGGGTAGTAGCTACAGTGCCTCCATAATGTTTGGGACAATGACCCATTATTATTTATTTGCCTCTGTACTCCACAATTTGAGATTTGTAATAGAAGGGGTGGGGGGGGGGGACTATGTATAAACACTGCTGTCATTTCTACATGGTGAAACCAAAATATATAAAAATGGCCTTTATTAAAATCTGACAAAGTGCACTTTAACCACGTGATTTTTTTTCTATTACAAATCTCAAATTGTGGAGTACAGAGGCAAATAAATAAACGATGAGTCTTTGTCCCAAACATTATGGAGGGCTCTGTATATGGAACGAACTGCCGGGGGAGGTTTTTGACGCGAGTACTATCACAAGGTTTAAAAATATTTTTGACAGGTACAAGGATTGGACAAGTTTAGAGGGATACGGGCCAAACGCAGGCAGGTGGGACAAGCGTAGACGGGTCATGTTGGTCGGCGTGGGCAAGTTGTGACGACCTGCCTGTCCCCACGTTGTGTGACTACGAATGGGTTTGACAACCTGAACTGAAATATTCTTAGAGCACAGTTAGCGGGTTCGAAGATAAGAGGTTAAATTACTGAGTGGTCGATCAGAAAGCAGTGCATTGTGCAGACATTTGCCGTAATGCTGAGATGAAGAATGCCATCGTAATTTGATTTTGGAAGTGAAAAGTGGAGTCAATGAAGGGACTGCAGCCAAAACCTTGTAATTGGCTGTCTTCACCCGAAACGAAATGGATTTTTCAGCAGCAGGCATTGTCTAGGAGAAATCCTCTGGGCTTCTAAGCAAAGGCACGATGAGAATTGTGGCTGCTAATTTTAGCCACTGGTAAATATTGTCCAGATAAGAGTTATCTTATTGAATCTTTGTTCGGCAAACGCTCTTCCAGTGTCATTATCCCAGTTGTTAGCAGAATCAATTTTATTAACTGTGTAATTACAAAAATGAGCCAGGACCCATTGTGTAGGCTCTCTTTAAAAATTTAACTCCGTTCTTTCAACAAGAAAGTCAATTTATAGGTTTAAAGCCTATTTATTAGGCCATATTAAATATTAAATATTAATTGAGCGTTTCCGCGCGGACCAGATGTGCCTTCAGCAGCTTTCAAGCCTTCATTATCCTCCACAGACTCCTCTCGAACGAGGCCTTCTTTGAACTTTGTGACGAGCCTAGTTAATCGTCTCATGGAAACAAGTCAAGGCTTTTATTTTTTCTCTCTCTCTCTCTTTCTCTCGCTCTTTATTTTGGATTTGGGATTTACTTGGGGCCCCAGTCAGCCTTGTTGTAAGATGAACTCTCCTGGAGTGATTTGTGTGTTTTAACGGGGTCGGGAAAGAAAGATGTTTCTGCCAGGTTGACCTTGATTTATTTTATTAATGTCGCCCATTCCTTCCCTCCAGAGATGTGGCCTGTCCCGCTGAGTTACACCAGCTTTTTGTGTTCATCTTCGGTGTAAACCAGCGTCAGCAGTTCCTTCTTACATGTTGGTTTATTTTGTAATGGTTTTTAAGACACAAGTTTTTCAGATCGTTTTTCAAGGTGGCACAGCGGTGGAGTTGCTGCCTCACTGCGCCAGGGACGCTGGCTCGATCCTGACCACGGGTGCTGTCTGTACGGAGTCTGTGACCGCTGGGGTTTTCTCCGGGCGCTCTGGTTTCCTCCCATATTCCCTTACGAAAAAAAAAAAACTATGCTGGAGGAACACGGAGGGACGGGCAGCATCTGTGGAGGGAAACGGACAGACGACCATTGTTCAAGATTTGTAGACACATCCCAACCAGAGCAACATCATGTGTGGGATGGAACTGCAGATGCTGGTTTATACCGGAGAGAGACACAAAATGCTGGAGTAGCTGAGAGGGTCATGCATCATCTCTGGTAAAAAAAATAATAGGTGACCTTTCAGGTTGGAACCCTTCTTCAGGCTAATATTACAGCCCTCCCTGTCTGTAACACAGTCCCATGTCTGTCTGTAACACTGTCCTCTGTCCCATGTCCGCAATGGGGTGCGGGTGAATCGGACAGTACCCTAGCTTAAGGAAGGACCATGAAGAAGCCTGATCACACAGGGGAAGATGCTGTTCCTGAGTCTGGTGGTGCGCGCTTTCAAGCTTCTGCACCTTCAGCCGTACAGGAGCAGGGAGATGAAGGAATGAGGGAGATGGGGCAAGCTGTGGCAAGGGAGGTGCCGTTTCGGGTCGAGACATTTCTTCAGAATGATTGCAGTGGGGGGGGGGGGGGGGGGAAGCTGGAGGAGAGCCTGGCAAGCAATAGGCGGAAGACAGACACACTCACTCACTCATTCATTCATTCATTCATTCATTCATTCATTCATTCATTCATTCATTCATTCTTTCGCGACCCAGAGATGCTGCCTGACTCGCTGAGTTACTGCTGCATTTTGTGTCTATCTTCAGTGTAAACCAGCGTCTGCAGTTCCTGCCTACACAAGTGATAAGTGCATTAGGGTGAGGGGGGGTTGGTTGGCAGATGGGTGGACAAAGGCCAGAGATGGGAAGAGGACAAAAGGGTGTAAGATAAGGGGATAAAGGGGCATGAAATGTGAAGTCGGAGGAAGGGATATAAGGTGGAAAGGGGTCAGGAGAAGGTTGTTGTTAGTTCGTTACCTAAAGTTGGAGAATTCAATGTTCATACCACAGTAATATTTGATCTATTTTTCACCAAGTAACAACTGGAAAGGAATGCAGTTCTCGATCCATTGTGTTTCCACAGGTCGGGCAAAATCAGTTTGTTAACATGTTGAAACAAAGACAACCAGATGCTGGTTTACTGCAAAGATAGATACAGAGTGCTAGAGTAACTCAACGGGTCAGGCAACATCTCTGGAGAAGGCCTGAAGTAGGCCTTACAGCTCCGGAGACCCGGGTTCCATCCTGACCACGGGCGCTGTCTGTACGGGATTTGCACCTTCCCCCCCCCCCCGTGACCCGCGTGGGTTTTCACCGAGACCTTCAGTTTCCTCCCGCACTCCAAAGGTGTACAGGTTTGTAGGTTAATTGGCTTGGTGTAAATGTAAAATTGTCCCTAGTGTGTGTGTGTGTGTGTAGGATAGTGTTAAGGGCTTGGCCGATTTTTTTCGGCGAATGCCGGCGTCGTTGACAGACGTTATCAGGGTCGCCGAACGATTTTGAACATTTCAAAACCCAGCGGGCGACAAGAAAAATGCTGCGACACTCGAGGAGACGCCGCGCGTCGTCACGCCGCGACTTTTTTCGGTGACCTGAAAAATCGCCAAGTGGGACAGGCCCTGTAGTGTGCAGGTGGGCCGAGTGGCCTGTTCTCCGCACTGTGTCTCGAAAACCAAAAGCTGGTTCGGCAGCACCTCTTGCAAACACGGACGGGAGACCTTTCGGGTGGAGAACAAGAAACGTCACCCCCGTCCTTTTTCTCCAGAGATGCCGCCTGACTCCAGCACTTTGTGCCTACCTCCCGTCTGGTTGCTAACGGTTGCTCTGTATTGATTTAGTGCAGAAGCATTAGACATCTAGCAGAGCCCCAGAGACCCATGTCAATAGGCATCCTGTCTGTAGTAATTGCGAACTCTCCTACAAGTAATGAATGAAAAATGTAATTTACATAGCAATTTTATCGCGGCCACACTTGATTAACACCATGATTTAAATCGAGGTTTGAAAGCTTACACAGATAATCACATTAATCAACATGAAGTTATCATGCCTCGTCTCTACCATAGCCCTTCTAGCACGGATCGACTGGTCACTGAGTTACTGCTGTAATGTTGAATCCTGCAAGCCAGCCTCTTTGATCACTGAAGATAGACACAAAAAGCTGGAGTAACCCAGCGGGACGGGCAGCATCTCCGGAGAGAAGGAATGGGTGACGTCTCGGCTCGAGACCCTTCTTCGGTTTAAACCAGCATCTGCAGTTCCTTCTTACACACTCTTTGATCGCCAAAAATCTTAATAGAAAGGTAGAAAATAGGTGCAGGAGGAGGACATTCAGCCCTTCGAGCCGGCACCGCCGTTCAAAATGCTCATAAGTTACAATATCTTATATGTACCTTGTAAGGAGAGGGAGGAAAGATTTAATGGGAACCTGAGGGACAACATTTTCAGACAAAGTTCAGGTGGGTCCATGGAAGGAGCTGCCGGCGGAGGTTGTTGAGACAGGTACTATCACAATGTTTAAAAGACGCTTAGAGCCACCGTCAAACAGTGTGGAAACAGGCCCTTCGGCCCAACTTGCCCATGCTGACCAACATGCCCCATCTCCACCAGTCCCACCTAACAGTAAGGATTATCACTGTATCTTGGGACACACCATCTTAATAAATTAGGGCCAATTTTGCTAGGAGTTGAGGTCGCGGCGACTAAAGCCAGGAAGCCAGATTAATTTATTGATAGTCCTGGAAACTTACACTTAGATTGATGTTTAGAGTCATAGAGTGATACAGTGTGGAAACAGGCCCTTCATCCCCAACTTGCCCACACCAGCCAACATGTCCCATCTACACTAGTAACACCTGCCTGCATTGGGCCCATATTCCTCTAAACCTGTCCTATCCATGTATCTGTCCAAAGGTATCTTAAATGTTCTGAAGAAGGGTCTCGACCCGAAACGTTGCCTATTTCCTTCGCTCCATAGATGCTGCCTCACCCGCTGAGTTTCTCCAGCATTTTTGTCCACCTTCGATTTTCCAGCATCTGCAGTTCCTTCTTAAACATTAAATGGCGTGATAGTCCCAGCCTCAGATACCTCCTCCAAAAGCTGGTTCCGTTCACCCACCACCCTTTGTGTGAAACATTTGGACAGGTCCATGGACAGAAAAGGTTTAGAAGGATACGGGCCAAATGCAGTCAGGTAAGATGTGGCATCTTGGTCAGTGTGGGCAGGTTGAGCCAAAGGGCCGTATGACTCTGTGACTCGAACTGGCTTGACGTCAAATTTCACTGCAGTCTTGCAACACGCTTAACAGGCCCTTCGAACCCACCAAGTCTATGCTGACCACAAGCTATCCATTTACACCAAATCCCATTTTTCCCTTGCCCCAATTCCGATCAATTCCCCACCCTCCCCAATTTTACCACCCACCCACAAACGAGGGACAACTCACTGCGGCCAATCACCCTACCAGCCCGTACATATTTGGGATGTGCGAGGCATTGGAATTGGGACTAGCTTGGATGGGTCGACTGGGACACTTTGGACGGAAGGACCTGTTTCCATGCAAGTTAACTCCAAATTCCATGCTGTATGACTCCATGTTCCATGTTATATGACCATATTCCATGCTATATGACTCCATATGAGACCATACCTCTGAAACGTATCAATTAGTGAAAGGCCTGGATAGAGTGGAGGTGGAGAGGATCTGTGGAATTTTTTGCCACAGAAGTCTGTGGAGGCCCGCAGTGGATATTTTAAAGCCAGAGATAGATAGATTCTTCAGTCTGAAGCAGGGTTTTGGCCCGAAACGTTGCCTATTTCCTTCACTCCATAGATGCTGCCACACCCGCTGAGTTTCTCCAGCAAATTTTGTCTACCATAGATAGATTCTTGATTAGCACGAGTGTTGGGGGCTATGGGGAGAAGGCAGGAGAATGGGGTTGAGAGGGATAGATAGATGGCGGAGTAGACCCGATGGGCCGAATGGCCTAATTCTGCTCCTCTCCCTTATGACCTTGTGAAGGCCAGCACACCGTTAGTTTTTCCTCTGTATTTTTCTCACATATCCACAGACTGCCTGAGATTTGTGGGCGTGTTCTTCCAGAACTCCCTGTTCCTCCACTGTTCTCCGTTGGCCACCGGGACGAGAGCACTCCAATCTGTCTTTGTCACATCTAACGGAGGCAACCTGTCAATTTCCCAAAGTACACGGCGTCTTTCCAGTTTAAAATATGTACCTGTATGTTCCTCTTCCACCTGCCAAACCTACGATGCCTTCACTCCGTGGCGTCCGCTCATCTCGGAGGTACAAACCGGCGGCGTGGATGGTGTCGCGCGATATACGGCCGAGACGGAGGCGCAGATGATAGGCGCACTCTGCCTCCTAGCAACAATGGAAAATAGGTGCAGGAGTAGGCCATTCGGCCCTTCGAGCCAGCACCGCCATTCAATGCGATCATGGCTGATCATCCCCAATCAGTACCCCGTTTGGGGTGGAAGATTGCAACCTTCACGTGGTCCGCCCCTGTTTCGACTAATGCAATCAACTCGCCGCGCACAAACGGAAGATCAAATAGAACAAGTTGTCCGACAACTTTAGGCTGCGCACGCCACACGAAAGAAGAAGGTACCCCGTTCCTGCTTTCTCCCCACATCCCTTGATTCCCTTAGCTCTCTCTTGAAAACGTCCAGTGAATCGGCCTCCACTACCTTCTGTGGCAGAGAATTCCACAGATTCACAACTCTCTGGGTGAAAAGGTTTTTCCTCATCTCAGTCCTAAATGGCCTACCTCTTATTCTTAAACTGTGTGTGACCCCTGGTTCTCGACTCTCCCCCCCCACCCCCAACACCTCTCTCCTAATCAGCCCATACTTGACCGAGTGCTCAGCCATCTTGTCTTCCATAACCTCCCTGGAGGTAATGTTAAACTGCCGAGCGCAGAATAGCCTGATTTCACCACCACTCTTCAGTAATGAACGGACATTGCTAGCAATTTTCCAATCTTCAAGGCACAGCACTTAACCCTGACCATTTGCAGTTCGTATGTGACTTTCGACTTTCCTCCTGGGTCTGACTGATTGATTAATTGAAAGATATAGCATGGAAACAGGCCCTTCGGCCCACCGAGTCCGTACTGGCCATCAGTCGCCCGTTCACACCAGTTCGACTGTTATCTCACACTAGGGGCAGTTGACGGCGGCTAATTGACCTACAAACCACGCACGTTTTTGGGGATGGCGCCCAGCCCAGGAGACGCTTTGAGTGCTGGTCGTAGAAATGGATCTGCAATCATTCATTACAATCGGGCTCCTCTTTTGAACCGCGACTCCAGCAACAGCATTTCTCACTTTGACTATACTCACTGCGCTGAGTATAGTTTATGCACGTGACAATCGACTAAACTAAACTATGTGGGAGGAAACCCGAGCACCAGGAGGAATCCCAAGTGGAGACTGTGCAAACTCCACAGAGACAGACAGCACTCGCAGTCAGGATCGCACCAGAGTTTAGCTTAGAGATAGAGCGCGGAAACAGGCCCTTCGGACCACCGGGTCCGCACCGACCAGCGATCCCCGCATACTAACACTATCCTACACACGCGCGGGACAATTTACATTTTTACAATTTACAAACCTGGATGTCTTTGGAGCGTGGGATACAGGGAGAGCGTAAAACTCTGTACAGACAGCAACCGTAGTCAGGATCGAACCCGAGTGTCTGGCGCAGTACGGCAGTAATTCTACCGCTGAGCCACTTAACTCAGACCAGTTGCAGTTCGCACTTGGCTTTCTGCTTTCCTCCTGGGACCTGCCCCCGTGTGTACTCTGGAACTGTTAAACCATTGATTATTCAAGTTGCCAATCTTTCTCATATCTGCATCTATTGAGCAGTGTCAATGAAATTAATTAACCTTGTTCCTTACACAGGAGTGGACTGCACGTATAAACAGATCGAATTCAATTAACATGGCAACACAAAACATCTCAGATTCCAGCTACTAAAACCTTCCTCGGTTTTAAAAATGAAATCAAAAACCGCAGATGCTGAAAATCTGAGATAAACTTAGAGGTGTTTGATCTAAAATGTTAACTCACTTTCTCTCTCTACAGAAGCTGCCCGGCCTGTTGAGTGTTTTCATGTATTTTCTGCTTATATTGTTGGATTTTTTTTGTTCTTTAACCATGATTCGTTGCTTAAATATTTATGTTGGACGCAGCTTGAATACCAGCATGTACGAGTTGGAGTTGGAGTTTGTGGAGACAATGAACTGCAGATTTAGTTTAATTTAGTTTATTGTCACGTGTACTGAGGTACAGTGAAAAGCTTTTTTGCTACGTGCTAACCAGTCAGCGGAAAGACGGGCGAGTCATAGAGTGATACAGCGTGGAAACAGGCCCTTCGGCCCAACTTGCCCGCACCGGCCAACATGTCCCAGCTACACTCGTCCCACCTGCCTGCGCTTGGTCCATATCCCATCAAACTTGTCAAATTCATCTACCTGTCCAACGGTTTCTTAAACGTTGGGATAGTCCCAGCCTCAACTACCTCCTCTGGCAGGCAGACAAAAAAATGCTGGAGAAACTCAGCGGGTGAGGAAGGAATTGGCGACGTTTCGGGTCAAGACCCTTCCTCAGACTGAGGACCCGAAACATCACCAATTCCTTTGCTCCATAGATGCTGTCTCACCCGCTGAGTTTCTCCGGCATTCTTTTGTCTACCTTCGATTTTTCCAGCATCTGTAGTTCTTTCTTAAATACATCCTCCGGCAGCTTGTTCCATACCCCCAGCACCCTTTGTGTGAAAACAGCAGGTGGTTACAATCGAGCCACAGTGAGCCGCAGATACAGGATGAAGGGAATAACCGTGAGCTTGCAGCTCCACCATCTGCCGCACTGGGCAGACACAGCATATTTAAGATCTGATTCAAAACTAAAATCCCTGGTTGCTGAAGTTATTGGATCCTAATGTACATTGTAACATGTTTTGCTCATTATTGGACCACACACAGCGGTGGAGTTGCTGCCTCCCAGATCCCGCCACCTGGGTTCCATCCTGACTATGGGTGCTGTCAGTACGGAGTTTGCACGTTCTCCTCGTGTCATTGTGGGTTTTCTCCGGATGCTCCGGTTTTCTCCCACGTCCCACCACCTGCGGGTTTGTAGGTTAATTGATTTCTGTAAAACAAAATTGGCCCGAGCGCGTAGGATAAGGCTAGTGTGATCATAGGTCAGCATGTACTCGTTGGGCTGAAGGGCCTGTTACCAAACTCTATAGTCATAGAGTGGTACAGTGTGGAAACTGGCCCTTCGGCTCAACTTGCCCACACCGGCCAACGTCTCTAAACCCTGTCTCTATCTCGAAACTCTGGCCGCTCTTGCTCACTGTGTGGAGTTTGCGCCATCTCCCTGTGACAACGTTGGTTTTCTCCAAGTGCTCCGGCTTCCTCTTTGAGTAAGGGTCATAAGTGATAGGAGCAGAATGAGGCCATTCGGCCCCATCAAGTCAACTCCGCCATTCAGTCATGGCTGATCTATCATCCACTCTCAACCCCATTCTCCTGCCTTCTCCCCATAACACCTGGCACCCGTGCTAATCAATAATCTATCAATCTCTGCCTTAAAAAGTCAACTGGGTTGGCGTATAAACCTCTGCTTAAGGGATGGCCCAGACTCAGTGGGCTGAAGAGCCTGTTTCCACCCTGTAAGTCAAAATGACTCAATGAGTAAAACATGACTTAATGGTCAAATTTAAAATGGTAACTTGATTTGTTAACATCAGTAAGGTAATTAAAGCAATTTAGACGACAGCACTGATGCTGACAAAGCATTGAACACATTATTTATTATATAAGTAATTCAAACTCTTTGGAGACTTGAAAGACCTAATAAGATTTAGCAGGAACAAACAGTACTTGGCCTGATGGACTGCCAAGGCCATGATTCACTCAGCTAAACCTCTCCCAATTGACTCGATAGAGACGCCATCGACCATGGGGTTGACCTGATCAGTCTGCAAAGCCAGAGTCCCGGGTTCGATCCCGGCTGCGGGTGCCGTCTGTACCGAGTTTGTACGTTCTCCCCGTGACCGCGTGGGTTTTCTCCTGGTGCTCTGGTTTCCCCCCACACGCCAAAAAACGCGCAGGATTGTCGGTTAATTGGCTTCTGTGGACTGCCCCTATTGTGTTGCATGTGAGGGTGGGATGACATAGAACTAGTGTGTGGGTGATCAGTGGTCGGTGTAGTTTGGTGGGCCGAAGGGCCTGTTTCCATGCTGTGTTACTAAACTAAAGTAGACTAAACTAATTAAAAAATCATGAACATTACCACTGATCATTCCTCCCCCTTATTATAATCAGTCTGAAGAAGGGTCTCAACCCAAAACGTCACCTCTCCAGTCCCTTCACGGATAAAATCATAAGGTCGTAAGGAATAGGAATAGAATTAGGCCATTCGGCCCATCAAGTCTACTCCACCATTCAATCATGGCTGATCTATCTCTCCCTCCTAACCCCATTCTCCTGCCTTCTCCCCATAACCTCTGACACCTGTACTAATCAAGAATCTATCTATCTCTGCCTTAAAAATATCCACTGACTTTGCCTCCGCAGCCTTGTGTGGCAAAGAATTCCACAATTTCACCACCCTCTGACAAAATAATTTTCTCCTCATCTCCTTCCTAATAGAACATCCTTTAATTCTGAGGCTATGTCCTCTAGTCCCAGACTCTCCCACTAGTGGAAACATCCTCTCCTCACCCACTCTATCCAAGTTTCAATGAGGTTCCCCTCCTCATTCTTCTAAACTCCAGCGAGTACAGGCCCAGTGCCGACAAACGGCCATCATATGGTGAGGGATAAAGTGATTAAACCCTATTAAAGAAAGGAGTTTTAAAGAGAATTCCAGAGAGGGGGCTGGAGAGAGGATTCTGACACAACAGTGTCTGAAGGTTGCCAGACCCATCCTTGAGTCCTTGAGTAAGAAGAGATAACATTGTATAGCTAGAGAAGGGAGTGATGTAGAGAGATCCCTATCAGTGGAAAGGAGTGATGGATGGGGACCCTTGTCACTATAGCTTAGCTTTAGTACTGATATAGGAAAACTGAGAGGGTTCACTAGGAGGTGAGTAAAACTGGGCCAGGTCATGAGCAGCTGAGCATGCTTAATAGAATAAATGAAATATTACAACACACCCCTGGTCAAGAAATTGCTCATTACCATGAACATGTTTGAACATGCAATGTATGATATGGGAGGTGCGAGGGGATGTACGGTGGATGTACCTACAGATGTGCACCTCCGACCCTGATTGGAGAAGGATCCGGAGGGGAGATTGAATGTAAGATTTTGTGTATAAAGGGGGATGATCTCTCTGGCTTCGGTGTGTCTCGAGTTGGAGAGGCACCCGGTCTGCAGACTCGTAAAATAAAGAAATCTCTTGCTTCCAGATTTAGTCTTTGATTTTAAATTGTGAGCATAAAGGGTATCTCAAAATATGTTAACCCACTCACTCCTGGGATCGTTCTTGTAAACCTCCTCTGGACCCTCCCCAGAGCCAGCACATCCTTCCTCAGATATGGTGCCCAAAATTGCTCACAATACTCCAAATGCGGCCTGACCAGCTCCTTGTAGATGCAGCCTGACTTGCTGAGTTACTCCGGCACTCTGTGTTTGACTCAGGATTCTGGCCGTTGCAATTGCTTTGGTCACCATTGTTTGTCAGCTGGCCCCACTGGCTTCAATAGTGATCAGGCCGCATGCTTAATCAGAACGTAGAAACAACGAACTGCAGATGCTGGTTTTATGCACAAAAGGACACAAAGTACTGGAGTAACTCAATGGCTCAGGCAGCATCTCTAGAGAACGTGGCTAGGTAACATTATGGGCCATGACCCTTCTTCAGACTCACCATCCAATTGGTAAACATTGGGTTTATAAGCTCTTGGAGCAGAATTAGGCCATTCGGCGCATTGAGTCTACTCCGCCATTCAATCATGGCTGATCTATCTCTCCCTCTCAACCCCATTCTCCCGCCTTCTCCCCATAACCCCTGACACCCGTACTAATCACAAATCTGTCAATCTTTGCCTTAAAAATATCCATTGACTTGGCCTCCACAGCCGTCTTTGGCAATGACTTCCACAGATTCACCGCCCTCTGACGAGAGAAATTCCTCCTCATCTCCTTTCTAATGATGCATCCTTTAATTCTGAGGCTACGGTCTCTGGTCCTAGACTCTCCCTCTGGTGGAAACTTCCTCTCCACATCCACTCTATCCAGGCCTTTCACTGGTTCAGAGCATTCACTGAATAATAGGTCTTTTCCCAGTTGGTCAACTCCAAGTAAGGGTTTGTCGTGTAGACTGGCGATGCTGGAGTCTTGAGCAACACACAAAGTGCTGGAGGAACACAGCTGGGTCTGGCAGCGTCTGTAGCGGGAACAGACAGGCAAGAGAAAGGGTCCTGACCCCAAACGTCGCCAGTCCATTCGCTCCAAACGTGCATGAAGCGCTGAGTTCCTCTGGTACTCTGTACGCTGCTGTCTAGACTGTTGTGTGAGCTCCTGTGCCAGAACTCCGCAGAATGTCACCGGCCCTGATCTGATTTTTTTGCTGCTCGGGATGAAATTGTTTGACAGCTAACCCCGTGGTGCAATGTGTTTCCAAACCAAGTTCATCATTTCAGATTTGTCAGTCGGCAAATGGCAGATGCTCCAAGTGCACAGGGAAAATCCATTCTTCATAATCCATCTCTTTAACTGTTGGGCTCCGCATCTGTGACGTTTGCGTCTCTGTTGCCGCGGTAACCGTGGGCTGGTGAAGCCACGTGGCGCAGCGGTAGAGTTGCCGCCTTGCAGCGCCACAGACGTGGGTTCGATCCTGACTGCTGGGGCTGTCTACACGGAGTTTGCACGTTCTCCCCTGTGACTCCCGATACGTTTCCTCCGGGTGCTCTGGTTTTCCCCCACACTCCAAAAACTTGCGGGTTTGTCGGTTAATTGGGCGGGCTTTGTAAAATTGTAAATTGTCCTTAGTGGCGTGTAGGATAGTGCCAGTGTACGGGGTGATCAACGGTCGGCTCGGGCTCCGGTCTCTGGTGCTGTGAGTCTGAAACTCTACCGCTGTACCTGGTGCCTCGCCCACTGTGTGTGTGTAATCAGTAGCCGCTCGCTCGCTCGCTCTCTCTCTCTCTCTCTCTTCTCTCTCTCTCTCTCACTCTCACTCTCTCTCTCTCTCTCTCTCTCTCACTCTCTCTCTCTCACTCTCTCACTCTCTCTCTCTCACTCTCTCTCACTCACTCACTCTCTCTCACTCTCTCTCTCTCTCTCTCTCTCTCTCTCACTCTCACTCTATCTATCTTTCCCTCTCTTTCTTTGTCTCTTTCTCTCTTTCTGTCTCTCTCTCTGTCTCTGTCTGTCTGTCTCCATCTGTTTGTCTCTGTGTGCCTCTCTATGTGTGTGTGTCTCTCGCTCTCTCTGTCTGTGTGTCTCTCTGTGCGTGTCTCTCTCTCTGGCTATATCTTTCACTTTCTCTTTTTTTTGTCTCTTTCTCTGTCTCTCTCTCTCTCTTTCTCTCTCTGTCTCTTTCTCTCACTCTCTGTCTCTCACTCTCTCTCTGTCTTGCTCACTTTCTCTCTCTGTCTCTCTCTCTCTCTCCCTTTCTATCTGTCTTTCTCTCTGTCTGTCTGTCTCTCTCTCTCTCTCTGTCTCTCTTTCTGTCTCTGTCTGTCTGCCTCTGTCTCTGTCTGTGTGTGTGTGTCTCTCTCTCTCTCTGTCTCTCTTTCTGTCTCTGTCTGCCTCTGTCTCTTTCTCTGCCTCTTTCTCTGTCTCTGTCTCTCTCTCTCTCTCTGTCCTGCCTTTGGAGTTGGGTCAATCAGGCCACAGACTAGTCCCATCACCAGAGGGTCTTCTCGCATTCACGGCTGAGTACCATTGAGCCACCTCAGGAGGGAAAGGAAATGCTGACAGACTCTGAAACATATGCAGACTGCCATGTTGCCTGCTTGCAGTCTGTCATGTCAGATACTGCTGAAATTGCCCAGAGACTTCTCCACAAAAAATAAAACACAATACAGAACAATCTAACTCCGGCACAAGCAGTCCAACTAAATTAAGTTAAGGCAGGTAATTCTACCTGGGAATTTAAAGCCAACTTGCAGATTAAATCATCATTTCCATCAGGTTACAGTGAGTGCCTGTCAGATACCATTAAACAGCTCCTTCTGCAGACCTGTTTGATCCATTTGCTAAGAAGCCCCTTAAGATAAAAGATGTGGACGCAGCCCAGCCAATCGCACAAACCACACTCCCTCCTCTTGACTCCATCTACACCTCACGCTGCCTCGGCAAGGCCAGCAGCATCATCAAGGACCAGCCGCACCCCGGCCACTCCCTCTTCTCCCCTCTCCCATCAGGCAAGAGGTACAGACGTGTGAAAACGCACACACACACCTCCAGATTCAGGGACAGTTTCTTCCCAGCTGTTATCAGGCAACTGAACCATCCTACCACAACCAGAGAGCGGTCCTGAACTACTATCTACCTCATTGGTGACCCTCGGACTGTCCTTGATCGGACTTTGCTGGCTTTACCCTGCGCTAGACGTTATTCTCTTATCATGTATCTGTACACTGTGAATGGATTGATTGTAATCAGTCACGCTGTCTTTGTAGTGACTGGTTAGCGCGCAACAAAATCTTTTCACTGTACAGGGCCTGTCCCACCTGGGCGTCATTTGCGCATCATTTACGCGTCACGACGCACGATGCGTGCATTACGCGTACATTATGCGCGTGGCGAGGCGTGGTGGCGTAGGCAGTAGCGCACGGCGCCCCAGGACTTCGGGGTTCTCAAAATCCTCGCACGCCATCTGTGAGATGCGCAAATGACGCCCAAGTGGGACACGCCCTTACCTCAGTCTCTGTGATGATCAAGTAAACAAAACTAACCATACTAAAATAGTTGACAGCCCCACACTGTTTATCCATGAAACACACCCATCCCTTCTCTCCAGAGATGCTGCCTGTCCCGCTGAGTTACTCCAGCTCTTTGTGTCTATCTTCGGTGTAAACCGGCATCTGCAGTGCCTTCCTACACATTTTCTCTGCACCCTTTCTAGCTTGACAACATCTTTCCTATAACATAGAACTGAACACAATACTCTAAACATGGCCTCACCGACATCTTATATAAGTGCAACATGACCTCCCAACTTCGAAGCGTCTTGGCCAGAGATGTGGGATTGATGGTAGTTGAGCAAGTGGCTCCATGCAAGAGAGTTTGTAGGAAGTAAAATTCACCGTCTACAGATTCTATCGTCCACTTTGTTCCATGTTCGGTAGTTTAGTTTAGTTCAGCGATGCAGCGCGGAAACAGACCCTTCAGCCCAACAGGTCCGCACCGAGCCAGCGATCCCCGCACATTAACACTATCCTACACACACTAGGGACAATTTACATTTATGCCAAGTGTTTGGACTGTGGGATGAAACCGTAGATCTCGGAGAAAACCCGCGCAGGTCACGGGGAGAACGTACAAACTCCGTACAGACAGCGCCCGTGGTTGGGATCGAACCCGGGTCTACGGCGCTGTGGGCGCTGTAACGCAGCAACTCTACCGCTGCGCCACCATTTATCCTATCTATAAAAACGTTGACTGAGCCGCGAGCTATTTTATTTTCGCTGTTAATCCTGTCAACAAAGGCTGAGAGATATCAATGTCTTTAAAGATGCATATTGGTTAATAAAAAAAGATCGCTCAGTTTGTATTAAGGGAACAATTGATTGACTGTAAGACCAGTCATTGTAAATCACTATCCTGATTTACTGTAATGTAAGTCGCAGCTGCTGATGGCTTCTGTAAAAGACAATGTGTCTGTAGATCTTCCCCGTCCCATTTGAGTTTTCTCTGCGGTAGGATGTACAGACAGACTGCTGCTGTTCCTTCTATTCAGTATTTTGTCATGATTCACCGTTGTAAGATGGTTTTAAATATACCGAACGGTCACAATAAAAACTGAAAATGGCGGAGTCACTGCGCAGGTCAGGCAGCATCCCGTGACAGAAAGGAAATAGTAAAGGGCCTGTCCCACTTGGGCGTCATTTGCGTGTAATTTACACGTCATTATTTACGTGTCACGATGCACCACGCACGCGTAGTGCCGCGCTCGTGATGCGCGCATGGTGCGTGGTGACGTAGGCAGTCGCACGCAGCGCCCCAGGATTTTTTATGTACAAAATCTTCGCGCGCCATCTGCGTGACGCGCAAATGACGGCCAAGTGGGACAGCCCCGTAAAGGTTTCAGCCCTGGGAACCTTTGGCAGACCTGAAACATTGGATGTTCCTCCTTCCGCAGATGCTGCCTGACCTGCGGAGTGTTTCCAGCACTTTCTGTCTTGAGAGCGGTAGAGAAGATGGGCCTCAGCAAGACGCCCTTCAGCCCACTATGTCCATGCTGGTTGTAGAGATTAGATTTAAACGAATTCTACGTTAATCACAGTTTTGGATATTTAGAGAAAGAAGGTGGACAGGGAAGCTAGTCTCCATATTTCCCCTAGACACATATCAATAAACTATAAACTAAACAAAATATTTGCAAATCATGCTGGGAGCAGAGACATAAATAGAGGAGAGAACCGTTCAGCTCCCGAATGACCCACCTGCCCACCCAGCATACACTTCCATCCCAGTCTGCGGGAGTTGTATAAAGGTGATCAGAATCTTAATCAGAATCATAAGAGTAATTGATAAGCCGAGTATGGAATTTGGTTTGCCATACATTCATACCAAAAAAAGCAACAAGACACACAACTACATAAAAAATTGACATAAACATCCACCACAGTGGCTCCTCCACATTCCCCACTGTGATGGAAGGCAATAAAATCTTATCTTCTTTCCTCACGCGGTCCAGGGGGGGGTCGAACCATCCTCAGCCGGAGATCGAACTCCCACGTCAGGGCGGTCTAAGCTTTATTCCGTTGTCACGTGTACCGAGGTACAGCGAAAAGCTTTTGTTGCGTGCTAACCAGTCAGCGGAAAGACAATACGTGATTACCATCGAGCCGTCCACAGTGTACAGATACTTGATAAGGGAATAACGTGACAACGGGTCTGCCATATGCTGAGACAATGGAGCGGCTGGGCTTGTCCACTCTGGAGTTTAGAAGGATGAGAGGGGATCATATTGAAACGTATAAGATTATTAAGGGCTTGGACACGCTAGAGGCAGGAAACATGTTCCCGATGTTGGGGGAGTCCAGAACCAGGGGCCACAGAATGGCCTTGAAGGGCCGAATGGCCTACTCCTGCACCTATTGTCTATAATAATTCGGAGAATGAACAGAAATACTGTTGGAGTCGAGGATTAAAAGAGTGGAGCGATTGTAATGTGTGATTTCTGTGACCAGCGCACAGAACGTCGCCTGGACTGGGAGCCATCTTGCTTGTGAATGGAGTCTAATTAACATCCACTTGCATTGGGCATTTGATAACATTGCTCCTAAGAGGTTTTAACTTGGGTTGAAGCTCACGGAACTGAAGGTGGTTAGTTGACCCTTCAGGTGATCAGTAGACGGGCAAGGGACGGAGTAAGAGTAATGGGAACGTTCCCAAAACGACAGATGGTGACAAACGGCCCCCCTGGTGATCCGTGCCGTGGATAAAATATTCACCACCTTACGACTGGCAGGCGGCACGGTGGCGCAGCGGTAGAGTTGCTGCCTCACAGCGCCAGGTTCATTCCTGACTACAGGCGCTGTCTTGTACGTTCTCCCTGTGGCCTGCGTGGGTTTTCTCCGGGCGCTCTGGTTTCCTCCCACACTTCAAAGACGTACGTTGTGTTAAGAATAAGGAGTAAGCCATTTAGTAAAAAATAAGGGGTAAGCAATTTAGAACGGAGACGAGAAAACACTTTTTCTCACAGAGAGCGGTGAGTCTGTGGAATTCTCTGCCTCAGAGGGCGGTGGAGGCCGGTTCTCTGGATGCTTTCAAGAGAGAGCTAGATAGGGCTCTTAAAGATAGCGGAGTCAGGGGATATGGGGAGAAGGCAGGAACGGGGTACTGATTGGGGATGATCAGCCATGATCACATTGAATGGCGGTGCTGGCTCGAAGGGCCGAATGGCCTACTCCTGCACCTATTGTCTATTGTCTATTGTACAGGTTTGTAGGTTAATTGGCCGATAACATCGTAAAAACTGTCCCTAGTGTGCAGATAGTGATAGTGTACGGGATGATCGCTGGTCGGCACGGACTCGGTGGGCCGAAGGGCCTGCTTCCACACTGCATCTCTAAAGTCCAAAAGGCTCACGAAAGAGAAAGTCATGTCTCCAGGTTTGCCATTGATGCTTTGATGGGCCATATTGTGGGAAAATTAAACGTTAAATTACAAAGAGATGTTACGAGGATGTTGCCAGGACTCGAGGGGCTGAGCTGTAGGGAGAGGTTGAGTAGGCTGGGACTCTATTCCTTGGAGAGCAGGAGGATGAGGGGAGGAATCTTATAGAGGTGTATAAATTCATGAGAGGAATTGCCCAGAATAGGAGAATCGAGGACCATAGGTTTAAGGTGAAGGGGAAAATATTTAATAAGAACCTGAGGGATACCTTTTTCACACAAAGGGCGGTGGGTGTATGGAACAAGCTGCCAGAGGAGGTAGTTGAGGCTGGGACTAACCCAACGTTTAAGAAACAGTTAGACAGGTACGTGGATAGGACAGGTTTAGAGGGATATGGGCCAAACCAGAGCAGGTGGGACTAGTGTAGCTGGGACAAGTTGGCCGGTGTGGGCAGGTTGGACCGAAGGGCCTGTTTCCACACTGTATCACTGTGACTATGTTAATAGATTGAATGAGTGGGTTAGACACTTTGCCCATGTTGTATCTGCCTCTACACGCACGCCTGGCCCCACGTTCCAGTCACCTTCGCGTTAAAATAAATTGCCGCGCATTTGTGGGACCTTAAGAAAATGGGTGCTTGATCGCCGGTTCAGATTCAGTCGGCTGAAGTTTAGTTTAGTTAATGGCCCTGTCCCACGGTACGAGTTCATTCCAAGAGCTCTCCCGTGTTTAACAAAAATCAAACTCGTGGTAAGCACGGAGAATGAACGTAGCGGGTACGTCGGAGCTCGGGGACGTCTCTTAGCGGCTCGCAGCGCTAACGGCAGGTACTCGGGAAGACTCGCTAACGGCGGGTAAGCGCGGGAAGACTCGTGAAGATTTTTCAACACGTTGAAAAATGTCCACGAGAGCCCCGAGTACCGACGAGCGACCATTAGCGTAAATCTCCGAGTTCGAGTCAGGGCAAACTCGGGAGAGCTCTTGGAATGAACTCACACCGTGGGACAGGGCTTTTAGTTTATTGTAACGTGTACCGAGGTACAGTGAAAGCTTTTGTAGCGTGCTATCCAGCCTTGGAAGGGGACCTGTCGCCACTTTTCTACAAATTTTTCACTCTGAAGTTTAACGTCCAATTTTTTTCTTCCCTCGCAGTGAAAGCGAGTCTCGACTTTTTATTCAGCTCACACTCCCATTAAATCTTCGTTTGTCAAATGCTAAATGTTTTATGGGCATCCGCTTCATTAGAATGGGCCATCACGAAAGTCTATCTTAAGAGGCCATCAATGAGATGCAGAAGAATAACTCCGTGTAACTCTTAAAGGCTTCCAGGCAAGATGATTTATCGAATCAAATGTGGGTTATTGATTGACCTCTGTTGAGCAATATAATTACACCATGGGGTTTTTTTTTTGCTAAAATTGCGAAGAGTTCAGTGAAATGGAAACAAAAACTTGCAAAACTTTCCTTATTTTTTTGTGTGTGGGGAAGAACTGCAGGTGCTGGTTTAAACCGAAGAGAGACACAAAATGCTGGAGTGACTCAGTGGGACAGGCAGCGTCTCTGGAGAGGAGGAATGGGTTAGTCTGAAGAAGGGTCTCGATCTGAAACGTTAACCATTCCTTCTCTCCAGAGACGCTGCCCGTCCCGCTGAGTTACTCCAGCTTTTTTGTGTCTCTCTTCGGTTTAAACCAGCATCTGCCGTTCCTTCCTGCGCATTAGTTCAATGTTATCCCACTCCAAGGACCCGTCTCACCCCGGTCACTCCCTCTTCTTTCCTCTCCCAACGGGCAAGAGGTACAGATTTGTGAAACAAAGGTTCTTGTGACACCATATTTAATGCTGCATATTTAAGGCACCAACTCTCAGACATCTCCTCCTACTTATCCTTGGACCATGACCCCACAGACGAGCACCAGGCCATTATCTCTAACACTATTCACCGGCTTCATCACTTCTGGCTCCCTGCCCCCCCAAACCTCCAACCTCAACACAGACCCATATTTGGTTTAGTTTATTTTAGTTTAGTTTAGAGATACAGAGTGAAAACAGGCCCTCCCCCCCCCCCCCACCCCCCCCCCCCCCGCACACTAACACTGTCCTACACACATTAGGGACAATTTTAGGGTACACAAAAAGCTGGAGAAACTCAGCGGGTGCAGCAGCATCTAAGGAGCGAAGGAGATAGGCGACGTTTCGGGTCGAGACCCTTCTTCAGACTGGATAGGGACAATTTTACATTTGTACATTCATACCAAGCAATTAACCTACAAGCAATAGACAATAGACAATAGGTGCAGGAGTAGGCCATTCGGCCCTTCGAGCCAGCACCGCCATTCATAGTGATCATGGCTGATCATCTCCAATCAGTACCCCGTTCCTGCCTTCTCCCCATATCCCCTGACTCCACTATCTTTAAGAGCCCTGTCTGGCTCTCTCTTGGAAAAGCATCCAGAGAACCGGCCTCCACCGCCTTCTGAGGCAGAGAATTCCACAGACTCACAACTCTCTGTGAGAAAAAGTGTTTCCTCGTCTCCGTTCTAAACGGCCTACCCCTTATTCTTAAACCTGTACGTCTTTGGAGTGCGGGGAGGAAACCGAAGATCTCTGAGAAAACGCACGTGGTCACGGGGAGAACGTGCAAACTCCGTACAGACAGCACCCGTGGTCCGGATGGAACCCGGGTCTCTGGCGCTGTGAGGCAGCGACTCTCCCGCTGCGCCACATATATTGTTTCTTATCCTTGTCCCATTTTTCATGGGATCGTTTCTCTTTTGTCTGCATGTTTCCTGCACTGAATAAAACCTTTTAAGTTCTGTCGGACTATTTCTTCAAGGGCATGCCATTGTAAAGGATGAACAGAAGGAATTTGTACCTTACAGAGAAACAGGAATGTCAGTTTAATTTTAAAGAGGCGCTGCTCACAGCATTCACCTACCACCTCTGTGCAGCGAGTTCCCAATGCATCGACTGCCAAGTGCTTATTTTAATTATTCATGGGGATGTTGACTTTGCTCGCAAGGCCAGCCTGCCTAATTACTCTCCCCACTTCAGAGGACAGCCACCAGACACAAAACGCTGGCGTAACTCAGCTGGTCAGGCAGCATCTCTGGGGAGACGGAGTTTTCGGAGCCGAGACCCTTCAGCGGGCCGAGAGTCAGAGGAGAGGGGAAACAAGAGATACAGAGAAGGCGCAAAGAACAAATGAATGATCTGAGCTCCAATGAGGGAAAGTGGACTGCGGCCCCAAAGTTGAAATGGTTTGCAAGTCTTGGCAATTTAATATCAATGCCCAGTTAATAGCGCTCTCCTTTCCACCTTCTGGTTCCTTTGTGAGCCACTGCCAGCTATTAACTTGATCCACTCGTGACAAAGCGACTGGTGTTTAGTGTCTGCGCTCAAATATTGATTTTCTGTGTTTTTTTTTAAACTGATTTATCGAGGTGGCCAGTTCACACATATTCTTTCTTAGATTTATTGCCCATTATTCACAACAGTGAAACAATTGTGTTTGAGGTGCAGAATAGTTATAGGTCAATACTGAATCTAATAGAAGTGTTTGCTTTTGCAACCAAATGGCAACACAATTGTTTTATATTCTTCCAGCAACACCTTGATCTTGCCTTGGGGTCGACCGGTTCAATATATTAATAATAGAGGTGGCAAGATACATAAATTCAACTGCTGGAAATGTGAAATCAAAGCAGATGATCTTGAAATATTGTCTGTCCAAACAGAAGAGTATTCAAATGTCAGTTGTCCCATTTTATAATGGCGACATTGATTGGGCAGAGAGTTATGGGAGTCATAGTTTCAGTTGAGTTTAGTGTCACGCGTGCAGAGGTACAGTGAAAAGCTTTTGTTGCGTGCTAGCCAGTCACTGGAAGGACAATACATGATTACAATCGAGCCGCCAACGGTGTACAGATACCAAATAAAAGGAATAAATTGAAAAATGTTGAATGCAAGTTAAGTCCAGTAGATTCCGATCAAAGATAGTCCGAGTCTCTAGAAGGGTCACCCATTCCTTCTCTCCAGAGATGCTGCCTGTCCCGCTGAGTATTTTGACTCAGTATTTTGTGACGATCTTTGGTCTAAACCAGCATCTGCAGTTTCTGCCCACGCATAAGCATAGTCCGAGGGTCTCCAGTGAGGTAGATAGTAGTTCAGGACAGCACTCGAGTTGCCGGTAGGATGGTTCAGTTGCCTGATAACAGCTGGGAAGAAACTGTCCCTGGGTCTGGAGGTGTGCGTTTTCACACTTCCTTACCTCTTCCTTGATGGTTTTTGATCAGCGGGTGGAGAGAATGTTTCCACTAGTGGGAGACTCTGGACCAGAGGCCATAGCCACAGAATTAAAGGATGTTCCTTTAGGAAGGCGATGAGGAGGAATTTCTTTAGTCAGAGGGTGGTGAATCTGTGGAATTCTTTGCAACAGACGACTGTGGAGACCATGTCAATGGGTATTTTTAAGGAAGAGAGAGATAGGTTCTTGATTAGTACGGGTGTCGGAGCTTATGGGGAGAAGGCAGGAGAATGGGGTTAGGAGGGAGAGATGGATCAGCCATGATTGGATGGCGGAGTAGATGGCCGAATGGCCCAATTCTGCTCCTATCACTTATGAGTTTGATTCCCCTACTCTGGGTAAAAGACTCTGTGCGGAGTCTTTTGCTCGAGTTTGTTATGGAAATTGTGCCGAATGAACTCATAGAGTCACAAAGTCCACTAGTCATAGAGTGATACAGTGTGGAAACAGGCCCTTCGGCCCAGCTTGCCAACACCGGCCAACAGGTCCCAGCTACACTAGACCCACCTGCCTGCGTTGGGTCCATAACTCTCCAAACCTGTCCTAGCCATGTACCTGTCTAAATGTTTCTTAAACGTTGGGATAGTCCCAGTCCCAACTACACGGTTCCATACACCCACCACCCTCTGTGTGGAACAAGTTACCCCAAAGTTGCTCTGAGTCATGCCCCTGCCCCATTAATCAGTGTGGTTCCACATCATCCTGGTTCTCAATAGGAAAATTGGGTGAGATCAGAAATGGAGCAGCGACTAGCGATTGTGTTTGTAGCGTCGCGCACAGTGCTGCATCGACGATAGTCATCCCATAAGTGCGGCAAGGCTGATCAAAGCTGCCGCCGGGCAGTAATTTGAATGGCAGCCCTCACTGTAACGCGAGGCAGATAAGCACAATAACAATATTATGAAGGGGAATTGCATTTTTTTTTTTTCCTTCCAAAAAAAAACGTTCTTTTTTATTTGAACCTTCGGCCTTTCACGGCACAATGATTTCAAACAATGGGGAACTGATGCTATTCTGCAGCAGTGCTCAGCTGGGAATATTCGCAAACCGTGTTGGGATGGTGCACTCGTTTTGCTTTGTGTTTTCGGAGAAAAAATTCATTTCTCTCCCTCTCGTTTCAGATGCATCACCCTATCCAGATGAAACCTGCTGACAGTGAAAAATCAAACGGTAAGCAAACCCGAGCGCCGGGATCTGGGACTTTCATGGCTGTTGAGTTTATTTTTGTCAAAGCAATTCCCGACGGGCTGACAAGGGATGGTACGGTTTCAAAACAAACCAGTGATGGTCTGACAAGAGAATAGCTGACGGCCGGTGGATCATTGACTGTACCCGTCACAGGGAGAGGAAGTGTCTCGGCCCGACACTTCCCCTTTTCGTTTTTTTAGGTTTCGAGATACAGCGCGGAAAGAGGCCCTTCGGCCCACCGAGTCCGCACCAGCCTGCGATCCATAAGGACACAAGTGATAGGAGTAGAATAAGGCCATTCGGACCATCAAGTCTACTCCGCCATTCAGTCATGGCTGATCTCTGCCTCCTAATCCCATTTTCCTGCCTGCTCCCCATAACCGTCGACACCCGTTCTAATCAAGAATTTGTCTTTCGCTGACTTTAAAATATCCACTGACTTGTGTCGACATCGAGTTCTGCCTGTTGTTGTGTTCTTGTGCTGGTATCTACACCAGACTTTGTTCGTTTTGGGACATAATGCACTCTAGAAGGTCATAGAATCAGAATTAGGCCATTTGGCCCATCAAGTCTACTCCGCCATTCAATCATGGCTGATGGATCTCTCCCTCCTAACCCCATTCTCCTGCCTTCTCCCCATAACCTTTGACACCTGTACTAATCAAGACTCTATCTATCTCTGCCTTAAAAATATCCATTGATTTGGCCTCCACAGCCTTCTGTGGCAAAGAATTCCACAGATTCACCACAATTTCTCCTCGTCTCCTTTCTGAAAGTATCCCCGCATGCTCGACACACACGGGGGCCAATTTTACATTCATACCAAGCCAATTATCCTACAAACCTGCACGTCTTTGGAGTGTGGGAGGACACCGAAGTCTTGGAGAAAACCCACGCGGGTCACGGGGAGAGCGTGCAAACTCCGTACAGACAGGATCAAACCCGGGTCTCTGGCGCTGTAATGCAGTAGCTCTATTCCACGTCTCCAGAGATACTACCTGACCCGCTGAGTTACTCCAGTTTTTTTTTTTTGTCTATCTACAGGGGGACACAGTCAGCCTTCAATCTCCATGCCGTTGACACCCAAATAAAATGTGTCAGGAATCATAATGTCATTAGGAGCAGAGTCATAGGAGCAGAATTAGGCCATTAGTCAATAAGGCCTCAAGTTCCTCTTAAATCGTTTCCCCTTCATGTTAAACCGATGTCCACTGTTAAACCAACGATTCCCCTACTCTGGGCAAGAGACACTGTGCATCTATCTGATCTATTCCTCTCATGATCTTATACACCTCTCTAAGATCACCCCTTATCCTTCTGCGCTCCAAGGAATAGTCCCAGCATACTCAACCTCTCCCGATATCTCACACCCTCGGGTCCTGGCAACATCCCCGTAAATCTTCTCTGTACCCTTTCCAGCATGACAACATCTTTCCTATACCACGGTGCCCAGAACTGAGCACAATACTCTAAATGCGGCCTCACCAACCTGCAACGTGACCTCCCAACTTCTGTACTCAATACTCTGACTGATGAAGGACAAACTGCTAAAAGCCTTTTTGGCCACCCGATCTACGTGCGACTCCACCTTCAAGGAACCACGAGCCTGCACTCCTAGATCCCTCTGCTCTACCTACAACACTCCCCATTCACTGTGTAGATCCTGCCCTCGTTAGACTTCCCAAAATTCAACGCCTCACATTTCTCTGTAGCGGAAGCATCCTCTCCACATCCACTCTACCCAGGCCTTGAGCGTTTGTAATGAGCGGAACGTTCACAATGACGTCCGTAGTAAAATTCCACGCAGATGGTTAGTTAGTAAAATCCTTGCGGGAGAAAGATTGCCTTGCTTGCAGCTCACTTGTTCACTTGCACCTCCTCCAACCTCATCTACCGTCGTTCTTGGTGAACATCGGTTGGAGACCTAGCCTGCTTAACCTAGGTCCAGCCTTGCCATTGAGTGCTCATAGGTATACATTGGTGTGTCGATCCCAGTGAAGGTGCCTGTCGAGATATTTCGGTCAATAGACAATACGCAATAGGTGCAGGGGTAGGCCATTCGGCCCTTCGAGCCATCACCGCCATTCAATGTGATCACGGCTGATCATCCCCAATCTGTACCCAGTTTCTGCCTTCTCCCCATATCCCCCGACTCCGCTATCTTTAAGAGCCCTATCTAGCTCTCTCTTGAAAGTATCCAGAGAACCGGCCTCCACCGCCCTCTGAGGCAGAGAATTCCACGGACTCACCACTCTCTGTGAGAAAAAGTGTTTCCTCGTCTCCGTTCTAAATGGCTTACCCCTTATTCTTAAACTGTGGCCCCTGGTTCTGGACTCCCCCAACATCGGGAACATGTTTCCTGCCTCTAGCGTGTGCAAACCCTTAATAATCTTATATGTTTCAATAAGATCCCCTCTCATCCTTCTAAACTCCGGAGTGTACAAGCCCAGCCGTTCCATTCTCTCAGCATATGACAATCCCGCCTTCCCGGGAATTAACCTGGTGAACCTGCGCTGCACTCCCTCAATAGCAAGAAGGTCCAAAACAGAGCGTAAAAAACTTGGCATCTAAGAATAAAAATGGGTCACTCAGCTCTCAAAATCTATTTCGCCATTTTAATAAAGATTGCAACAGATTAGATTGTTGCACATCTGTAATATAACCTTCCACCGTCTGCACTCAATACCCTGACTGATGAAGGCCAACGTTACCAAAAGACATCTTCACCACTTATCCACCTGTGATGACACTTCTCAGCTGCACACTCGCACCTCCACAGTGCTGTCTGCCCAGTGCAAACTTCCGCCCCATTTCTCATCGTATCTATCCACCCCATACTTAAAAATATCAATATACTGCTTCAAGAGCAGGGCAGTCAGCGGTAGAGTAGCTGCCTCGCAGCGAATGCAGCGCCGGAGACCCGGGTTCGATCCTGACCTCGGGCGCTGTCTGTACGGAGTTTGTACTTTTTCTCTCCGCGACCTGCGTGGGTTTTCTCCAACATCTTCGGTTTCCTCCCGCACTCCAAAGATGTACAGGTTTGTACGTTAATTGGCTTGGTAAATGTAAAGATTGTCCCTAGTGTTAACGTGCGGGGATCGCTGGTCGGCGCAGACCCGGTGGGCCGAAGGGCCTGTTTCCACTCTGTATCTCTAAACTGAAGAGGGTTCCAAAGATCCATGATCCTCCAAGAGGAAAATAGTTTTCCCCATCTTTCAATTAAAAAAGGTGACTCTTTGTTTGTAAGTAGTGGCTCCCTAGTTATGGTAGATTATTTTGTCTCTCATATACATGCACACAGACGCACACATGTGTATATAAAGGCTAGACTCTATTCCTTGGAGTGCAGAAGGCTAACAGGTGATCTTATAGATGCGTATAAAAGTGCAGAGAAGATTTACGAAGCTGCCACCAGGCTTGAGAGCACGAGCTATAGGGAGAGGGGCAGACACTAAATGCTGGAGTATCTCAGCGGGACAGGCAGCATCTCTGGAGAGCAGAGATGGGTGACGTTTCTGGTTGAGAGGTTTTGCAGGCCAGACTTTATTCCTTGGAGAGCAGAAGGTTAAAGGGTGATCTTATAGAGATGTCTAAAATCACGAGGGCAATAGATAGGATGTCCTTTCCCCAGGGAAGGGGAATCAACAACCAGAGGACCCAGGTTTAAGGTGAGAGGGGCAAAATTTAATAGGATTCTGAGGGATAACTTTTTATTCAGAGAGTGGTGGGTATATGGAACGAGCTACAAAAGGGGGAAGTTGAGGTAATTCCTATAACTACAGTTACAAGGCACTTGGAAAGGTACATGGATACGAAAGGTTTAGGGGGATAAGGGCTAAACGCGGGCTAGCCTAGATGGGGAGGCTTGGTCAGCATGGACATGTTAGGCCAAAGGGTCTGTTTCTATGACTCTATGTGTATGATATCATAGACAGCACTCCAGACTTAGTTGATCCAATCCCCTATTATGAAGGAAACAACCAGAAGTAGTCTGCGAAGGTTCTCGACCCAAAACCTCACCCATTCCTTCAATCCAGAGATGTTGCCTGTCCCGCTGAGTTACCCCAGCATTTTGTGTCGATCTTCGGTGCACAAAATCCTTCCTGCCTGCACAAAATCTCCTTACTTTTGAATTCAATCCCCCCTAGCAATAAACAAGAAGGGTCTCGAGCCGAAAAGTCACCTATTCCTGTTCTCCAGAGACGCTGTGCGGCCCGCCGAGTTACTCCAGCTCTTTGTGTCTTATCTTCAGTTTAACTCCAGCACCTGCAGTTCCATTCTGCTAGCCCACCCTCTGACTTGCTAATGGCCAGTTTGGTCAGTCACAATCACACGCTGACAGCTCGGACACAAGGCATAAAACACTCCTTGTTTGTAGAGCTCAATGACGAACCTCCAATGAATACGAAGCGTCAGCCATCTTAACTTCACACTTGGTGCTTCCTTGCACATTGGTTCCAGTTTTCAGGCCTCAGGAAATAATGTGAGATTTGCCTTTGACAATAGACAATCGGTGCAGGAGTAGGTCATTTGGCCCTGCGAGCCAGCACCGCCATTCAATGTGATCATGGCTGATCACCCACAATCAGTACCCCGTTCCTGCCTTCTCCCCATATCCCCTGATTCTGCTATCTTCAAGAGCCCTATCTAGCTCTCTCTTGTATCCAGCGAGCCGGCCTCTGAGGCAGAGATTTCCACAGACTCACAAACTCTCTGTGTGGAAAAAGTGTCTCCTCATCTCCGTTCTAAATGGCTTACCCCTTATTCTTAAACTGTGGCCCCTGGTTCTGGACTCCCCCAACATCGGGAACATGTTTCCTGCCTCTAGCGTGTCCAAACCCTTAATATTGTAGATATTGTTTCAAAGACTGTGGTCTTTGAAACAATGCTCTTTAAATTGTTTGACGGAAAATATTGCAGTTCTGAAAGCAAATTAATGCGAGAAAAAATACATTGTTTTGGTGTAATACCAATTAAAGATTAAGCTGTCATAAAAATTCGTAATGAGTAGGCTTATAAATTTTGAGACGGTAATTAGATGCCATATGCTGACATTAAGAAACAGGAAGCTGGTTAATTAAATGAGACAATTTAGCTGCTGTTTCTTCAGAGACTGATTACTTATCAGAGTCTAAGCCAGTTTTTATACTGCAGATTGGAAACAAAGGATACAGTGAAGAGACAAGTGACATATTCCATCCTTTTGAAGGGAAAGCAGGCTTCATCCGTCAAAAGCCCGTGAAAGGGAGGACAACAAGACTACTGTCGCCTTTGTGGTTGATTGAGTTGGCAGCTGCGGAATCGCAGACAGCCCCGGCACAGAAAACCGGCGCAGCGGTAGAGTTGCCGCCTCACAGCGCCAGAGACCCGGGTTCGATCCCGACTACGGGCGCTGTCTGTGCGGAGTTTGTACCTTCTCCCCGTGACCGGCGTGGGTTTTCTCCGTGTGCTCCGGTTTCCTCCCACGCTCCAAGGGCGTGCAGGTTTGTAGGTTAATTGGAATCGGTAAAACTAAATCAGAAATCTGAAGTCTGAAGAGGGGCCTCGACCCGAAAAGTCACCCATTCCCTTTCTCCGCAGATGCTGCCTGTCCTGTTGAGTTACTCCAGCTTTTTGTGTCTACGGTTTAAACCAGCATCTGCAGTTCCTTCTCACACAAACTAAATTGCCCCTTGTGTGTGGGACAGTGCTGGTGTATGGGAATCGCTGGTCGGTGCGGATTCGTTGGGCCAAAGGCCTGTTTCCGCGCCTTATCTCTACAGTAAACTAAACTAAAACCATTGTGATCGCCCCGGCCAAGGGAGGACCTCCAGAACAAGAGGTCACAGTTTAAGGATAAGGGGGAAGTCTTTTAGGACCGAGATGAGAAGATCTTTTTTCACACAGAGAGTGGCGAGTCTGTGGAATTCTCTGGCACAGAAGGTAGTTGAGGCCAGTTCATTGGCTATATTTAAGAGGGAGTTAGATGTGGCCCTTGTGGCTAAAGGGATCAGGGGGTATGGAGAGAAGGCAGGTACGGGATACTGAGTTGGATGATCAGCCATGATCATATTGAATGGCGGGGCAGGCTCGAAGGGCCTTGTGGCCTACTTCTGCACCTATTTTCTATGATTCTATGACCTCATTGTAACTTACTGAATAGTGAACGTCCTGGATAGTGTGGATGTGGAGAGGATGTTGCCACTAGTGGGAGAGTCTAGGACCAGAGGGCACAGCCTCAGGGTAAAAGGATGTATACTTGTGTGGCACACTGGTAGAGTAGGATAGTGCTGGTGCAATACACTACTTTGTTTCTGCTACTAATGCTATGATACTGCTCTAGAATCCCTTACTCGAATATAGTGGACAATCGGCAATAACCAACATCATTCTCTTCCCCCCTCCCCCCCACAAATACAGACACAAAATGCTGGAGTAACTCAGCGGGTCAGGCAGCATCTAGGAGAGTGTAGGAGAGGCAGAGGTGCTGTATAGGGACTAGACCCTTCTTCAGGACCTTTCTACCCTCCGCCCCCCATCAACTCTTCTGTCCTCCAGCAGCTCATTCCATATACCCACCACATTTTATCCGTGTTCATAAGTGGTAGGAGCAGAATTAGGCCATTCGGCCCATCAAGTCTGCTCCGCCATTCTATCTCTCTCCCTCCTGACCCCATTCTCCTGCCTTCTCCCCATAACCCCAAACACCCTTTCACATTTTGTGTGAAATGGCTGGCCCCTCAGGTTCCTAATGAATTTTTCAAATGCCCCCTGCCCCCCTCCCTCATGGCCCAGTTATAACAAGACTGTAGTGCAGTCTCGAGGAACACTGAATCAAAATATAACGGAGTATGGATGAGAGGCAGAACATCAACACGATACTAGCTTGTTGTAGTTTTAGTTTTAGACATACAGCGCGGAAACAGGCCCTTCGGCCCACCGAGTCCGCACCGGCCAGCGTTCCCCGAACATTAACGCTATCTCTACGCACACTAGGGGCAATTTACATTTATACCAAGCCAATTAACCTACAAACCTGCACCTCTTTGGAGTGTGGGAGGAAACCGAAGAACCCGGAGAAAACCTACACGGTCACAGGGAGAACGTGCAAACTCCGTACAGACAGCACCCGCAGTCGGGATCGAACCCGCAAGCGCTGTAAGGCGGCAACTCTGCCGCTGCTCCACCGTGCCGGCCTTTACTTTACACATTGAAGTTTTAGACAGTTTTGAGCCTACTGATGAGCTATGGTTGGGTTATTAGCAGTCACCTTAATAAATAGCTGCATTCGGAACTGCACATATATTTATGTACATGTATAACAATTGCCATGATAAGTCAATTTGGAGATTCTCAGGTGGGTTGTGATAGCTGGCGATTAATTTTAAGCAGTAATTCTCTGCATGACGTGCATGCGAACCCGGGAGATATCTCCAGTCAAGAAGTCAAGAGCGTTGACACGTGATATGAAACGTGATCAATGCCATTCTGGCAGCAACATGAATATATAAATACAATAAATGATACGTTATGGTGTAGGAAAGAACTGCAGATGCTGGTGTCAATTGAAGATAAACGCAAAATGCTGGAGTAGCTCAGCGGGACAGTGATGTCATTCTAAAGGGCCTGTCCCACTTGGCGATTTTTTTCGGCGACTGCCGGCATTGTTGACTGACGTCTCAGGTCACGGAGAAATACGCGGCGTGATGCGGCGGTGAAGACGTATGGACGCGGCGTGCTTCAAGTGCCGCAACTTTTTTTTTGTCGCCGCTGGAGTTTGAAATGTTCAAAATCTTTTGGCGACACTGATATGACACCGGTAGTCACCGAAAAAATCGCAAGTGGGACAGGCCCTTGTGTAAACCACAATTCCTATGTCTAAAGTCTCCTTTCTCCAATTTCTAAAGTCTGAAGTCTATGTATGGTTTACTCTGTACAGGGTTACGTTGGCCAGCTACCATCCGTTCAAACCTGAGGTCATTCCAATCTAATGTTTGATGTTGAGGCATAAGCCCATGGCAAAGGTGACCTGATCTTGATTTCTAAAGGGGAAGTCCATGATTCCATTTAATTTAGGGGGCACGGTGGCGCAGCGGTAGAGTTGCAGACTTACAGCGCCAGAGACCCGGGTTTGATCCTGACTCCAGGTCCTGTCTGTCTTGTACATTATCCCTGTGATCGCGTGGGTTTTCTCCGGGTGCTCGGGTTTCCTCCCACATTGCAAAGATGTGCAGGCTTGTCAGTTGACACAAAATGCTGGAGTAACTCAGCGGGACGGGTGGCGTCTCTGGAGAGGAGGAACGGATGGCGGTTCGGGTCGAGACCTGACCAGAAACGTCACCCATTCCTCCAGTATGTTGTGTCTATCTTAACCAGCATCTGCAGTTCCTTCCTCCATGTTTTGTAGGTTAATTGGCTTCTGTAAATTGTCCCTAGTGTGTAGGGTGGAACTGGTGTACAGGGTGCTCGCTGATCGGCACAGGCTCGGTGGGCCGAAGGACCTGATTCCCTGCTGTATACCTAAACTAAACTAAACGATATGTAGGAAGGAACTGCAGATGCTGATTTACACCGAAGATAGACGCCAAATGCTGGAGTAACTCAGCGATTCAGGCAGCATCTCTGGAGAGAAGGAATGGGCGACGTTTCGGGTCGAGACCCTTCTTCAGACCCTCAGCATTTTGTGTCAAAACTAAACTATTCTGGGAGCCTCCTTTGGTGCCGTGTAGCAACAGGGTTGAAGGAACCAAATGCGCTCTTTTCTGGTGCAATTCATTCTCGCAGCTGAATCACCTAACACGTGCCTTTAAATGGTCGAATTTACATTAAATTTGATTTCAGTTTTATTGGAAGCTTGAAGTCGTGAAATGTGACAACTTTATTAACCACTTAAGCTTTGCAGGGTGGTGTGGTGGAAATTGACCCTGTACGACAGCAGAAATATTAACTCATAAATTCTTAGCTGTTGTAAAGCCAATTTGCGCAGTCAGGTGGAAGGACATTATTCACATCCTTTCTTAATTGCCTTTTTAGTTTTAGTTTAGTTTAGAGATACAGAGCGGAAACAGGCCCTTCGGCCCACCGTGTCAACGCCGACCAGCGATCCCCGCACACCAACACTATCTTACACACAGTAGCGACACTTTTACATTCCTACCAAGGCAATAAAGCTACAAACCTGCACGTCTTTGGAGTGTGGGAGGAAACCGAAGATCTCGGAGAAAACCCACGTGGTCACGGGGAGAACGTACAATCTCCATACAGACAGCGCCCGTAGTCGGGATCGAACTCAGGTCTCCAGCGCTGTAAGTGTTGGAAGGCAGCAACTCCACTGTTGTGCCACCGTGACTTGTGTTGTGGTCAGAGCTGTTGTCAAAGGCCCAGTGACTCCTGTTTGGTGGTGAGTAGTCGCCCGAAGAGTCGTACCTTTTTCTGGTCGCCGCTGGATTTTCAACACGTTGAAAATTTTCAGCCACCTGCTGCGACTATGTCGGGTGACGGCAAGTCGCCGAAAAAAATCGCGTAAGTGGGACAGGCCCGTAAGATCATATTTCTGCTGAGCATCTTAAATATGCCAGTATGTGGATCGCTCCTCTCCGTGCTATTTGTTTTGCTGCCTTTATGATTCATGGCTTGTTAGCAGACTCAATGTTGTCTGTTCTGCTAGTGCCGGTCATTAAGGACAACCCTGGTAAAGTAGGCAGCCTAAATGATTACAGGCCCATGGCTTTAGCCAGCATATTGTCAAAAGAATTCTGCCGGGTAGATTAAATTATTTTGTTGGCTCCGCAGATAACCAGTTTGGTTTTAAAGCTAAACACGGCACTAACTTGTGTATTTGTGCCTTAAAGGACATTGTAAACAAATATCGAGGAAAAAACTCATCAATTCTTATGTGCTTCATTGATGCTTCCAAGGCCTTTGATTGTGTTAATCATAGAAAGTTATTTGTTAAATTGAGTCAAAGAGGGGTACCTAAATACATTGTGAGAATTCTGGCTTACTGGTATGTCCACTAGACTTTATACAAGTAAAATGGGGCTATTCAGTCTCAGCCCCATTTGGGGTTAGCAATGGTGTTAGACAAGGGGGTATTTTGTCCCCAGTTCTTTTTAATCTTTTATATTGATGATGTGTCTAAGCAATCAAAAGCCTTTAATGCTGGATGCATGATTGGTAATACTGTAATGATCTTTAGGTCTTGTGGTCTTTAGTCCATCTAGCGCTGGTCTCCAGCAGCTCTTTACTATATGTTCCATGTATGGTGTGGAAAATGATATCAAATATATTGCTGGTATGTCTAAATGTCTAAATTGTCCTGATTGTCTGATAATAACCTTAGTGTCTGTAATAAGATAAAATATCTTGAACACTTTATTACAGAACAAATGACAGATGAGGAGGATATTTATGGGCAACACCGTATGCTGTATGCACGAGCAAACATTCTCTTATTCAAGTTTAGTGCGTATACAGATGGAGTGAAGATGTCTCTGTTCAGAGCATATTGTACACCACTCTATACTGCACACCTGCGGTCAAACTACAGAAAAGCAAGCTTACAGAGACTTAAAGTAGCTTATAATGATGCCATGAGAATATTACTTACTAGATGGTGAAATGTTTGTGGCTGCAGGAGTCAATGCTTTACAAACTGTCTTAAGAAATCTGATGTATACATTTATTTAGCCAATTAATGACTCTGAAAATGAAATCACCTTGGCCTTATCAAACATAAAGTTTAGCACTACACGCTACCAATTGGTAGAGTTGTCTCGTTGTAGGACACTGATTTTTTTATTCTTAAACCATGTATTGTGCTTTTGCCATGTAAATTTGCCGTGCTTTTATAAGTAGTTTATTCTATGTAATGTCTTGTCTTTTATCTGGACCTTGAGTCTGTAATACAAAGTAAATAAGTAAAAGGACGTTCCTTTAGGAGGGAGATGACGAGGAATTTCTTTAGTCAGAGGGTGGTGAATCTGTGGAATTTTTACGCCCGAGATAGATAGATAGATTCTTAATTAGTACGGGTGTCAGAGGTTATGGGGGAAGGTGGGAGAGATAGATCAGCCACGAGTGAATGGCGGAGTGGACTTGATGGGCCAAACGGCAAATTCTGCTCCTATCACTTATGAACGTATAAACTTACGATTGTAATCATGCGTTGTCTTTCCGCTGGCTGGTTAGAGCACAACAAAAGCGCTTCGCTGTACCTCCGTGGCACCCGTGACAAATGAACGAAACTCGACTAACCCGCTTCTCATTTTTTTGTGTGCTTCTTTTCCCTCCAGCTGTGGAGGACCGAAAGTTGTTCATCGGGATGGTTTCAAAAAAATGCAACGAGAACGACATCAGGGTGATGTTCTCGACGTTCGGGCAGATAGAAGAATGCAGAATTCTCCGGGGACCAGACGGTTTGAGTCGAGGCAAGTGTGAAAGCTACCCAGCCTGTCTCCTTCTCGCCAGTGATAATCGGGACCGTATGTCATCGCCACTGAAACAGGAACTTCCATCCTCCATTCTAAATGCGACATTATCAATACATCTTCCCCCAGCGTGGTTTAGAGTTAGGTTTGGAGATACAGCGTGAAAACAGGCCCTCCTGCCCATCGAGTGCGCACACTAACACTATCCTACACCCACTAGAGACAATTTTTACATTTATACCAAGCCAATTAACCTACAAACCTGTACATTTTTTGGAGAGTTGGAGGAGACCAAAGTTCTCAGAGAAAACCCACGCGGGTCACGGGGAGAACGTACAAAAATCCGCACAGGCAGCGCCCGTAGTCGGGATCGAACCCGGGTCTCTGGCGCTGTAGGCGGTGTAAGGCAGCAACTCTACCGCCGAGTCACTGTTTTTGCTCTTTAAGCAACTCCCTTGCTAAACCCTGCAAAAATTACTGCCCTCCCTCTATTGCCACTATCTAATGAAGCTTTGAGCAATGCAGGCAGGGAGTTTCGAAAGACAACCAACCAAAAATGTCCCATTAAACTTTCCCAACTGTGACCAGGTTAATAACCTTCAGTCTTGTCACCAGTAGTCATCTAATTGAGTTTTTCCGATGTTTCCTCGTTAGGTTAGTTGCAGGGGACCGCGTTTAACTGTCGTGATTTGCAGGAGCAATTATGAGAGACAGAGACAGAGAGAGAGATTTTAAGCTGTGGAGGAAATTATTTTGAGAGGACTGCTATTATTTTAAGGAACGTAGTGAAGCTCTCAATGTTATGGACCCAATATTAATCCACACCTACCTGGTGGAAATTAGGTTGGTTGCAGAGAAGAACATTCCCACTATTGTGGAAGCATTGGGGGAAAGCAGCGACATTTTAAGTCATCCCTTAATTCATTGAGGTATGCGTCACACTTGTGAGAAACAAACTTTTGAAGGTAGGGTCCAACTGGGATGTCCTATTTTGTAGGACGGAACTGCAGATGCTGGTTTACACCGAAGATAGACACAAAATACTGGAGTAACTCAGCGGGGTCAGGCAGTATCTCTGGAGGAAAGGAATAGGTGACGTTTCGGTTCGAGACCCTTCTTCGGACTGAGAGTCAGGGGATAGGGATGAAAAGGTCCAGAACAAATCAGAGCCAGGAAAGGTGGAGTCCCCCACCCGAGTCATCCTCCTAGTTTCACTGTTCGTATCTCTTCGTTGTCACCTCTCCCACAGCCAACAATGGACCATTGTGGGCTCCACCTTTCCTGGGTCATCGGATTTTTCTCAGTACCGTTTCGTACCTCTGGCTTCCCTCTCCCTTGACTCTCAGCCTGAAGAAGGGTCTCGACCCGAATCGCCACCTGTTCCTCCTCTCCAGAGATGCTGCCTGACCTGCTGAGTTACTCCATCATTTTGTGCCTTTCTTCGGACATCCTGCCGTCCGTGTCCTTTCACTTTTGCGCAGTCTGATTGGAGGAAGCAGCTAAAGCTTCTTTAGACTTTCGAGATACAGGGCGGAAAGAGGGTCCTTCAGCCCACCGAGCCCCTGCTGACCCCCTGCACATTCACACTATCTTACTCACAGCCAGGGGCAACTGATACTACTTATACCTAAGCCAAATTACCACAGGGGGAGCGCACAAGCTCAGTGAGACAGCACCCGCAGTCAGGATGGAAGCCGGGCTTCAGGCAGGGTAGCAACCGGACCTCTGCGCCATCGTGCCGCCCAATATTTAACACGGCCGCGTGAGTCCTGTCCACGCACATCGCCATTCGTAGCGAGTTGTCGATCAGAATGCAAAGAGCTCAAGCAAAAGATCGAAGGCAATCGCAACCTCGACATCCACTCACCGCGGGTACGGTGAAGCTTAATGATGTCGACATCTTTTATCCACAGGCTCACAAACGCGTCCCTAGTATTATTTATTTTACAGAAAAATGAGGGTCCAGATTGAAATTTTCAGCAAAATTTGAACCTAATGGTGTGGAATTAAAGAGGAGCATAAAGCCACAGATAACCGTTACACCATAGTTGTTGGCTTCAACTGTGAGATGTTTACATTATAAGAATTGGATCGATTTTCAAAGGTGCGATTTTGGTGCTCAATGGACATTGACGGGTTAGGATGAAGGGAGATAGGTTCAATGCAGGCCGTTCAGCCTAACCAGCCTGTCCCGCCAGTCAGTATGATCATGGCCGATCTGCGCCCCAGAGAATCATATCCCCTACCGTGCCAGTTCCCTGGTCTGTTAAAAATGTGCCATCTTTAACACCTCCAGCGTTCCAGTTTCCACAACGTCCGCAGGGCACGAGATTCCAGGTTTAAGGTGGGAGGCGAAACGTTTCGAGGGAATCTGAGGTGACACGGTGGCTCAGCGGTAGAGTTGCTGCCTTACAGCGCCAGAGACCCGGGTGCGATCCTGTGCTTTGGGTTTGCGTGACCTGCGTGGGTTTTCTCCGGGTGCTCCGGTTTCCTCCCACACTCCAAGGCCGTAGCGGTTGGTAGGTTAATCCGCTTTGGTGAAAATTGTCAATTGTCCCCAGTGTGCAGGATAGTGCTAGCGTGCGGGGATCGCTGGTCGGCGCGGACTCGGTGGGCTGAAGGGCCTGTTTCCACGCTGTATCTCTCAAGTCTAAAGGTTTTCCACACTGAAGGCCGTGGGTATAAGGACCCAGCTACGGGAGGAAGTTCCGGTGTAGGGTATAATTATACGGATTGACGACATTTGGTCAGGATTCAGGGTGAATGGGGATAGCGTCGGACTCGGTGGCGCAGCGGTAGAGTCGCTGCCTCACAGCGCCAGAGACCCGGGTTCGATCCTGACTACGGGTGCTGTCTGTACAAAGTTTGCACGTTCCCCCTGGGACCGCGTGGATCTGCTCCGGGTGCTCTGGTTTCCTCCCACACTCCAAAGACGTGCAGGCTTGTAGGTAAATTGGCCAGCGTGTATAGGGTGCGAAATATGGTTATCATAGACAGCTTAACCAGTATGGACGTGATGGGCCAAAGGGTCTATATCCATGCGTGTAGCTGGGAGTGGGAGAGTCTAGGACCAGAGGCCAGAGCATCAGAATAGAAGGACGTACCTTTAGAAAGGAGATGAGGAGGAATTTCTTTAGTCAGTGGGTGGTGAATCTGTGGAATTCTTTGCCACAGGTGGCAGTGGAGGCCAAGGCAATAGATTTGGCTCCAGATGCTCCGGTTTCCTCCCACACTCCAAAGACGTGCAGGTTTGTAGGTAAATTGGTAGATTCTTGATTAGTGAGGGCGTCAGGGGCTATAGGGGAGAAGGCAGGAGAATGGGGTTGAGAGGGGAAGATAGATCAGCCATGATGGAATGGCGGAGTAGACTGGATGGGCCGAATGGCCTAATTCTGCTCTTATCTCGTATGAACGTATGAATCTATGAACCCTCTGTGGTGAGGAATCTCTCAGTTGACAGCAGTCATTTTCTAATGCCCAATTAAAATCAGACTGAGTGTGGCTTTTCAGTGCTTTTCTCGCGCTGCAAAGTGGCATCCACGGAGAGCGGACCCACAACAGAACAACCCTTCCCCATCGCCTGTTTCCATGGTGATAGGGCTCCTTCCTTGAGAAGGAGCAACGTGCATTCCTCAAAAGCTGTGGCTGCAGCCGAGAACAGCTCTCCCCGTGACATTCTGCACAGCACCCTGCCTGTCAAAAGCAACCAGGGCCTGTCATTTGCCTTGTCATCACGTCCCCTAATTAGGTCACAGGATAGTTTCAGAAGCCGAGGCAGCTAGAAACTGTGCGTCTGCAAGACTGCACGGAGCCTCTCCACGTCAGGCCATTACTAAAGCCTTCCACCTCCCTCTCCTCAGTTTAGTTTAGAGATACAACGCGGCCATTTGGCCCACCGAGTCCGCGATTAGTACGGGTGTCAGGGGTTATGAGGAGAAGGCAGGAGAATAGGGTTGGGAGGGAGAGATAGATCAGCTATGATTGAATGGCGGAGTAGACTTGATGGGCCAAATGGCCTAATTCTGCTGCTATTCCTCAACACTATCCTACACACACACGGGGGACAATTTACAGTGACACCAAGCCAATTAGCCTACAAACCTGCACGTCCTTGGAGTGTGGGAGGAAACCGAAGATCTCGGAGAAACCTCACGCGGTCACGCAGTGAACATACAAACTCCGTACAGACAGCGCCCGTGGTGGGGATGGAACCCGGGTCTCTGGCGCCGTGAGGCGGCAAACCCACCGCCGTGCCACCGGGCCGCCCCTTCCCAACTGGGCAGTAGTTGTGCGGGATGTGAGGCTCCAGTCTTCAAGGAGGCCGCTGTCATTAAAGGCAGTGTACAGTGGTGCCACGCGTCGAGCTGACGCTTGCTTCTCAGTGACGGAGACCTGCGTTCAATCCTGAGCCCCTGCTGTCCATGTGGAGTTTCAATAGACAAATAGGTGCAGGATTCGGCCGTTTGGCCCCTTCGAGCCAGCACCGCCATTCAATGTGATCACGGCTGATCATCCCCAATCAGTACCCCGTTCCTGCCTTCTCCCCATATCCCCTGACTCCGCTATCTTTAAGAGCCCTGTCTAGCTCTCTCTCTTGAAAGTATCCAGAGAACCGGCCTCCACCGCCCTCTGAGGCAGAGAATTCCACAGACTCACAACTCTCTGTGAGAAAAAGTGTTTCCTCGTCTCCGTTCTAAATGGCTTACCCTTTATTCTTAAACTGTGGTCCCTGGTTCTGGACTCCCACAACATCGGGAACATGTTTCCTGCCTCTAGTGTGTCCAAGCCCTTAATAATCTTCTATGTTTCAATGAGATATCCTCTCATCCTAAACTCCAGAGTGTACAAGCCCAGCCGCTCCATTCCCTCAGCATATGACAGTCCCGCCATCCCGGGAATTAACCTTGTTTCGTAAGATCGTAAGTGATAGGAGTAGGATTAGGCCGTTCGGCCCATCAAGTCTCCTCAGCCAGTTTACATGTTTACCCTGCGACTTACAGGACTCCCTCCCTCCAAGTGTTGTATGACCCTATGAATCCATGCCAAGCCTGGGCAGGTGGGACTAGTGTGGATGGGGTTGTATCGGCATGGGAGGTTTGGGCTGAAGGGCCTGTTTCCCTGCTGTACGACTACGATTCTACACTCTTGTTTTGCTCCCACGCTCCAAAAACACGCAGCCTGCAATGAACGCTGATTTCTTCATTTCAAGTAACTCCTGCGTTACTGCCCCTCCCCCATCTCCCCCCGCACCCCCCCATTCCCCTCCCCACCCACCCCTCCCACACCCTAGTCATCCGACCAGTTCTACTGATCTCATCCTTGTATCCCCCTAGTTATCACCTCTTCCCCAGCCAACAATGGACCATTGTGGGCTCCGCCCTTCCTGAGGTCATCTGTTGCCGGCCCTGTATGACTCTGACCTTATTATTCCCCCTCCCTCCCTACCCCACCCCCCCCCCCCTGCACCCACAACACCACTTTCAGTCTGAGCAAGGGTCCCGACCCGAAACGTCACCTATTCTTTTGCTCCCGAGATGTTGCCTGGCCCGCTGCGTCACTCCCAACTTTTTGTGTCTACCTTTGCTAAACACACGCAAGTTGTCCGGCTAATTGGCAAACTGTAAATTGCCCTTAGAATGAAGATGAGTGGTAGAATCGGGGGAATCGGACAGAACTTGAGAAGAATAAAGTAATGGGGTTAATGTAGGGCACAAGTGTAAATGGGTTAGTATGGACTCAGTGGGCCAAACGGCCTGTTTCTGTGTTTTATCCCTCTATACTAATGGTAATATTTTCTCCGTGTAGGTGCAGTTATATAGCAAGTCATCCTGACCTAACAATCACAGGTGCTCCCCGACTTAAGATCCTTCAACTTTACGATGCGCGAACGCTCGGCCAGCCAGCCAGCCGCACGTCGCCTCCGGTCACGTGATCGCAATATATCGCAAAGCGTATTCGACTTGCGATATATTTGGTTTACGTTGGCTTAATCCCCACCGTAGGTCGAGGAGCAGCTGTACATAATGCCACATCTGTATATGAATGAATAACAGGCATTACGAGGATGTTGCCTGGGCTAGAGGGCTGGAGGTTACAGGGAGAGGTTGCGCAGGCTAGGACTTTATTCCTTGGAGCACAGAAGGATGAGGGATGATCTTATAGAGGTGTATAAAATCATGAGAGGAATAGATCGGGTGGATGCACAGGGTCTCTTGCCCAGAGTAAGTAAATCCAGGACCAGAGGACATAGGTATAAGGTGAGCGGGGTGGGGGGGGGAGATTTAATAGGAATCTGAGGTAGACGAAAATGCTGGGCGAGGCAGCATCTATGGAGAGAAGGAATGGGCGAGGATTCGAAGAAGGGTCTCGACCCGAAACGTCGCCTATTCCTTCTGTCCATAGATGCTGCCTCACCCGCTGATTTTCTCCAGCATTTTTGTCCACCTTCGATTTTTCCCGCATCTGCACTTCTTTCTTAACATAGGAATCTGAGGGGTAACTTTTTCACACATAGGGTGGTGGGTGGATGGAACGAGCTGCCAGAGGAGGTAGTTGAGGCTGGGGGCTATTGGAACGTTTAAGAAACATTTAGACAGGTACATGAATAGGACAGGTGTGAAGGGATATGGGCCAAATGCAGGCAGGCGGGACTAGTGTAGCTGGGACATGTTGGCCGGTGTGGGCAAGTTGGGCAGAAGGTCCTGTTTCCACGCTGTATCAATCTATGACTCTATGAATAAAGAAAGAAAACGTGGGCTAAAATTAAACTTAATCCCACACTGTATGTTGTGTCCCTTGCCTCTACCGAAATGCCTCATTCCCATTGAACCAAGCTGAACTGAAACGTCACCTATCCGTGTTCTCCAGAGATGCTGCCTGACCCCCTAAATTAGTAATGAGGCACGGGGGTAACACAGGTATTACACATACGTAGCACCTTTAAGGGCCTGTCCCACTTATGCAATTTTTTCCAGCGACTTGCCAGCACCCATCAAAGTCGCAGCGGGTTCCCGAAAATTTTCAACGTGTTGAAAATCCAGAGGCGTCATGTCGCGGGGTGACGACATCTGTTTGAGGGTGAGCAGTCGGCCAAAGAGACGTACCTTTCTCTGGTCCCAACTGGATTTTCGGCAACCCGCTGCGACTATGAGGGGCGTCGGCAAGTCGCCGAAACGAATCGCATAAGTGGGACAGGCCCCTTACGGTAGGCACTTCACTGGAGCACTGTCACACTACAGTTAGGCCTCCATTTATACAAGAGCATGTGGGAAGATATGGGCCTCGAGAGCAACTTAACGATGGAGAGAGGGGTTTGGAAGATGAGAGCAGCCCCCCCCCCCCCACCCCCAAGGGCGAAGCAACTAAATTTGGGTTCAACCAGCAGGAAGGAATTTTTAGGAGGACATATCCTCGAGGTGCTTGTAGGGGAAGAGGCTACAGGGATAGGGAGAGGAAAGACCTTTGGAGGGATTAGGAAGAGAAGACTGCAAATACTTACAGATTGGGAAGGCAGCATACATTAGTGAGCCTGCGGGATTTAAATGTGTGTAATCTTTCTTCAATTGTGGGAGAAAAGGAAAGGGAGCAAGCGCGGCAAGGTGGAGCAGTGGTAGAGTTGCTGCCTCACAGCGCCAGAGACCCGGGTTCCATCCCGACTACGGGCGCTGTCTGTACGGAGTTTGTACGCTCTCCCCCTGAGCTGCGTGGGTTTTCTCCGAGATCTTCTGTTTCCACCCACACTCCAAAAAAAATAGAGGTTTGTGGTTAATTGGCTTGGTATGAATGTATAAATGTAAAAATGTGCCTCGTGTGTGTAGGGTCGTATTAACGTGTAGGGGTCACTGGTCGGTGCGGACTCAGTGAGCCGTAGGGCCCTGTTTCCGCGCTGTATCTCTGAACTAACCTTAAGTGAGCAAACAAAAGATACTTTAGAAGGTTGAGAAAGGGGGTTCTCATTGATAATGAAAGGCCTAGATAGAGTGGACATGGAAAGGAAAGGATGGGAGAGTCCAGAACCAGAGGGCACAGTCTCAGAATAAAAGGACTTACCTTCACGATGGAGATGAGGAAGAATTTCTTCAGCCCGAGGGTGGTGAATCTGTGGAATTTATTGCCACAGGCGGCGGTGGAGGCCAAGTCATTGGGTATTTTTAAGGCGGGGATTGATAGGTTCTTGATTAGTATGGTCATCAAAGGTTACAGGGAGAAGTCAGGGTTGAAAGGGAAAATAGATCAGCCATGATCGAATGGCAGAGTAGACTCGATGGGCCGAATGGCCTAATTTTTCTCCTATGTTTTATGGTGAGATTAAAAAATAAGCATTGGAATATACACGCCACAGCACGTCTACTAAATGGGTCACTGATTGGAACAATGATTTACAGTATAACTGCATTTTTGCATGTTAGGTGCACAACAGGAAAGACTAGTGCGATGGAAACTGTTAAATTGGCTCACTAATTTCCCCAAAGATTTGACTGAGTTCCTTTGTGAAACCTTCGAGCCTGGTTTTCCTGTCAACCAAGTTTACAGGATTCTCCCAGTGAGAATGTGAGGCTGTGCTTTCTCGTGTAAAGGTACACATGATACAACTCAATTTTGTCACCATAGACTTTCATCAATGGTCTAATCCTGCCCCTCCTTTAGACAATAGACAGTAGACAATAGGTGCAGGAGTAGGCCATTCGGCCCTTCGAGCCAGAACTGCCGTTCAATGTGATCAGGGCTGATCATCCACAATCAGTACCCCGTTCCTGCCTTCTCCCCATATCCCCTGACTCCGCTATTTTTAAGATCACTATCTAGCTCTCGCTTGAAAGCATCCAGAGAACCGGCCTCCACCGCCCTCTGAGGCAGAGAATTCCACAGACTCACAACTATCTGGGTGAAAATGTGTTTCCTCATCTCCGTTCTAAATGACTTACCCCTTATTCTTAAACTGTGGCCCCTGGTTCTGGACTCTCCCAACATCGGGAACATGTTTCCTGCCTCTCGCGTGTGCAAACCCTTAGTTTGGTTCAGTTTAGAGATACAGCGCCGGATACAAGCCCCGCGGCCCACTATCCTACGCATACTAGGGACAAATTTACGCACACACCACGCCAATTAGCCTACAAACCCGCGCGTCTTTGGAGCGTGGGGAGGAAACCGAGGATCTCGGAGAAAACCCACGCAGGTCACGGGGCGAACGTGCAAACTCCGTACAGACAGCGCCCGTAGTCGGGATCGAACCCGGGTCTCCGGCGCTGCTAGCGCTTGTAAGGCAGCGACTCTACCGCTGCGCCACCGTGCCGCCAAGATGAATGTGTCATTTCAAACATTAAAGACATGTTAATTGTAAAAAACTAATGAAAGCAAGGGGTGATTTGGATTAATACTCAATGTCTTGTGTACTATTATTTTAATTCAAGGTGCAGAAACACATCTTAGTTTTGCCCCTGAAATCAAATAAGCAACCGGAAAATTCCTCCTTGCTTTAACCCCCGCCAGCCCGCTCCAAATGGGTTGGGATTGATTGATTGAAAGGTACAGGATGGGAACAGGTCCTTCGGCCCACCGAGTCCGTGCCGGCCATCGTTCACCCGTTGACACGAGTTCTACGTAATCCCACTTTCTCATCCACTCTCTACACACCAATGGGCAATTGTACAGGGGGGCCAATTAACCTACAATTGGGACCTGGGTGGAGATCGGAGGAAACCCACGCAGGTTACAGGGAGAAGGTGCAAACTCCACACAGACAGCGCCCGAGGTCAGGATCAAACCCCCGGTCTCTGGAGCTATGAGCAGCAGCTCTACCCGCTGCACCACTGTGCCACACCATCCCCCCACTGGAGTAATAGTCTAGATGGAGGAACAAATACGTGTGTTAGGTTAGTTTAGCTGAGAGACGCAGAGCAGAAACAGGCCCTTCAGCCCAGAGAGTTTGCACCGACCAGCGGTCTCCGCTCATTAACACTATCCTACCCACACACGAGGGACAATTGTACATTTATACCAAGCCAGTTAAAACCTACAAAACCTGCACGTCTTTGGAGTGTGGGAGGAAACCGAAGATCTCGGAGAAAACCCATGCGGGTCACGGGGAGAGCGTGCAAACTCCGTACAGACAGCACCCATAGTCGGGGTCTCTGGCGCTGCGGGGCAGCATCACCGGACCCCCTGCGATACATGTGCACCACAGCTGAATGGCAGAGTGAGTTTCATGTGGTCTGTACAGTGCAGCAGCTGTGTATGTAAAATGGTACGTTGACCTACTTTCCTTCATCTTGTGAGAGCGCATTAACCAAGACGCTTCAGGGCTTTACAGGCCAGTAGCAAGGCAAGGGAAAAGCATGGCTTGCTCGGACTGCTCCTGGCTTTTTTTTTTAAAAACAAAATTGTCAGTGAAAATGGAAAAAAAAAAAATGTTTTAAAAAAGCTGTTGTATTTTCATGTACTACTGAGAACAGTGTCGTCCTGTGGCCGATCTTTCGTGGAAGTTGTGTTGGTTTAACAAGCGTCCAATCCTTTTGTCTTGTTGTTTTTTTGTCTCTCCTGCTCCCCTGTCCCCCTTGACCACAGGCTGTGCATTTGTCACATTTTCTACCAGGGCAATGGCACAGAATACAATCAAATCCATGCACCAGTCTCAAACCATGGAGGTACTGTAATGTCTCCCCTTTATTTGTTTCTTTGTGAATATTGTGGACTGTTGGGAAGCTGCAGTATAGGGCCGCACCACCACGTCACCCCCCCGACACGGCCAAGTTCGCCTGAATCTCGGATTTGAGAAAAGCGTGGGCTTTTCACCCCAAAGAGTTTCTGCACTCGGCCGAAATCTTTCTCTTTCCTCCATGGATCTCTCAAACTCCTCTCAGCTACTGTCCCAATTCAAGAGTCGAGAAGTCTCTTCTTCTTCCTTCGTGTGGCGTGCACGGCCTAAAGTTGTCGGACAACTTGTTCTATTTGATCTTCCGTCTGTGCACGTCGAGTTGATTGCATTAGTCGAAGCAGGGCGGACCACGTGAAGGTTGCGATCTCCCACCCCGGTCGAGAAGTCAAGAGTGCATTATTGTCCCAAAAGGAACAACGTCGGATGTAGACGCCAGCACAAGAACTCAAAACACGGGCAGCGCTTCACGTCGACACAAGGTAGACAAAAACGCTGGAGAAGCTAAGCGGGTGAGGCAGCATCTATGAGGCGAAGGAATAGGCGACGTTTCGGGTCGAGACCCTCGTTCAGACTGAAGAAGGGTCTCGACCCGAAACGTTGCCTATTCCTTCGCTCCATAGATGCTGCCTGACCCATTGAGTTTCTCCAGCGTTTTTGTCTACCTTCGATTTTTCCAGCATCTGCAGTTCTTTGATGTAGACACAGGTCAGTGGATATATATTAAGGCAGAGGTAGACAAATTCTTGATCAGAACGGGCGTCAAGGGTTATGGGGAGAAGGCAGGCAAATGGGATGAGGAGGCAGAGATAAGCCATGATCGAATGGCAGAGTAGACTTGATGGGCCGAATGGCCTAATTTTACTACTATAACTTGTGAACTTGTGAACTGCAGATGTTGCGTTACTAAAAAAGACACAAAGTGCTGGAGGACCTCAGCAGGTTAGGCAGCATCTCTGGAGACCATGGATAGGTGATGTTTCACATCGCGACCCTTCTTCAGACTGAAGTGGTTGATATTCCCTGACTAAGAAGATTATTCTTCCATATGGAACGAGCTGCCAGAGACGGTAGTTGAGGCAGGTTTTATTACACATTTGGATGGGTACATGGATAGGACAGGTGTAGAGGGATATGGGGCAAACGCAGGTAGGTGGGACTAGTGTACATGGGGCATGGTCAAGCTGGGCCGAGTGGCCTGTTTCCACGCTGTATGACTCTGTGACTCTATAAGTGGTCATGGTGACGAGGATCTTTTCTCGGGGAATCTACACAGGGCTCCAGGGCTGGAGTGGGGAGGGAGGAGTCCACCAGAGACCGGGAGCGCCAATGGCTAGCAGATTCACCGCGGGCCGAATGGTCCCCGTCAGTGCCGTCGTCAACGCTGCTTTCAGTGCTAACACTGCAAGCCAACGCCAGGATGGAAATGATAGATAGAACAAGGCTCTCACCATCTTTGAGCGAACTCAACCCCAAACTCCAATTGACATCCATGGGCAATGTTAAAAAAAAAACCTTTGCAGTTGACCTGATGGGTTCGTATTCATCCCCCAACGAGCCCATTGATATTTTGCAGAAGCTTCTCAGATACCTCAGGAAGGTCAGAAACTTGCAACCGTGCATCAGAGAGTCCAGCATGTGCAACGTTGAAAGCGGATTTTAAAGTGCATTTTACTGTCAGTTTGGGAGTGAGGACATGCGATGGAATAAGACCACAAGGCCACAGGCAGGGGGATTCTGGGCCCTGGACGCTTCCTGTCGTTAGTAGGAGGCAACACTTCAGACAGAGACTCGGAGAGAAGAGACCTTGGAGGGAATGGAAAGAGATCGGCAACAATGCAGAACCCAAATATGACTCCATTAATTTGCTTTTACAAAATCCAAAGCTATCGCCCAAAGTAGTACGAGTCCCGCCAAGGTATACTGCAGCTTCAAATAGTGTGGAATGTGTCGGGAGAGGGTAACGTTCTGTAAATTACAGCTTTATAATAATCTGCACGTCTTCAAACACTGTTTAACCGCAGGTCTTAAAGATCATAGCACGTAAAACTGCTCAACTAACAACTTGTTACACTCATTAAAAATAAGATTAACTTCATTGATTGCTCAGTGATGGCTGTGGTATTTAACTTGATCGCAAAGCAGATGTTGAAGTCAACTGTGTCCTGCACAGAGACCAAAGGTTAAACGTGTTTTAATTTGTTTTTTGCTGTGTTTTGTTTCGACCAGCTCGCCTTGAGCGGGGAATTGTTGTCGAAAGCTAATTTACTTTCTTTCGTGTGTTGTTTAATCTTTGTGATGGTTGTGGGGGTTTTTTTTTTTTGTCCTCACATTTCTTGCCATGTCCCTTCTTAGATTTAGCGTTCAATCTAAACCTGCTCCTTCAAACCAACTCTCCTCCACCTCAAGAAATGTCACATGGAAACAGCCCAACATACCCACATCGACCAACATGTCCCATCAACGCCAATCCTACCTGCCTGCATTTGACCCATATCCCTCCAAACCTGTCCTATCAATGTACCTGTCGAAAAGTTTCACTTCAAACAACTGAGGTATCACTTCACATAGAAATTATGCAGCATTCGGCCCTTCGAGCCAGCACCGTAACTCAATATGATCGTGGCTGACCATCCAGAATCAGTACCCCGTTCCTGCATTCCCCCCATATCCCATGATTCCGTTTGCCCTAAGAGCTAAACCTAACTCTCTCTTGAAAACATCCAGTGAATTGGCCTCCACTGCCTTCTGTGCCAGAGAATTCCACAGATCCACAACTCTCTGGGTGAAGAGGTTTTTCCTCATCTCAGTCCTAAACGGCCTACCCCTTATTCCTAAACTGTCACGTTTATTTGTGATTAATTACTTAATTACCAGAGTAACAGAGGGGGAAAAAAGTCAAACGGTAAAATGGTGGACCCAGCAATGTTTCACCTCTCCTAGGATGGCATTCTGCTTTACAGGTAAAGCACAGAAACAGGCCCTTCGGCCCACCGAGTCCATGCCGACCAGTGATCACCCTGTACACTAGCACTATCCTACACACTGGGGACAATTTCTATTTGTACAATTTGTGCATGAGAGGAATAGATCGGGTAGACGCACAAAGTCTCTTGCCCAGAGTAAGGGAATCAAGAACTGGAGGATATAGGATTAAGGTGAGGGGGGGGGAAAGATGTAATAGGAACCTGGGGTGTACTTTTTTTCACTAAAAGGGTGGTGGGTATATGGAGCTGGAGGAGATCATTGAGGCAGGGACCATTGCAATGTTTAAGAAGCTTTTCGACAGGTACATTGATAGGACAGGTTTAGAGGGATGTGGGTCAAATGCGGGCAGGTGGGATTGGTGTAGATGGTACATGTTGGTCGATGTGGGTAAGTTGGGCTGAAGGGTCTGTTTCCATGCTTTATGATGCTATGGCTCTAATTTTACCAAAGCAAATTAACCTACAACCCCCCTGCATGATTTTGGAGTGTGGGATGAAACCTGAGCACCCGGAGAAAACCCACACAGTCACAGGGAGAATGTACAAACTCCGTACACACAGTGCCCTTGGTCAGGATCGAACCCAGGACACTGGCGCTATGAGGCAGCGTCTCTACCCCTGCGCCACCGTGCCGCCCACTTCCGGAAGTGTACAATGCGCCTCCAAACTCGAGCTCCAATTTAAGTCTGAGAGATAAGGTGATGTAGGACTAGGGTTGCCAACTTTCTCACTCCCAAATAATGGGACAGAAGGTCAAAATAAGGGACAAATTCCCGATGGCAATTCGTTGAGCATCTCGGCCGTGGCTGGGTGAATGATGAGTTGGCCCGGGTGCTGGACTGCACACAGAGCCCAGCCGGCGGGCCAGCTGAGGAGTTTTGGCCCGGGCCGCACAAAGTCCAGCGCCCCATCCAACTCATGAGCAGATGATCGACCATGAGAGGGGGGGGGGGGTGGTGTCGGCGGTCAGCGAAGGTCCGAAGGTCGGACAGCTGGCCTGGCTGCCGACCGACCGACGGGGCCACGGGCGAGGCGTTGCTGCTGCTGCTGCACTCCATGGGCTGCACTACGTTGGGACAGGTGAGGCAGGGCCGGACGCGGCGCTCCGACCCGCGAGTCCTCTCGACCCGAGTAGTAGCAGTCAAATACGGGACAAACCAATTTAGCCCAAAATACGGGATGTCCCGGCTAATATGTGTCCCCAAGGTCACACATCAAACATGAAAACCAACGTTGAACTTACCTATGTCTTCTGAACCACCTCTCCACCCATTCCTTCTCCCCAGAGATGCTGCCTGTCCCGCAGAGTTACTCCAGCATTTTGTGTCCATCTCCTCCCGATCTTCTGACGCAACTTTCCAGGTCAGGGAAGTAGTCAGCGAATGTAGGATATGGGACAAGCTTCTCAAATCGTTTCTACCATTTGACAACTGTCCTCTGGAGATTTAAACTCCATTTATACCTCAAATTGACTTATCAAGGCCAGCAGCATAATCAAGGATGTTGCACCCTGGACACTCCCTCTTCTCCCCTCTCCCATCGGGCAAAAGGTACAGAAGTGTATAAACGAACACCTCTATATTCAGGAGGTAGACAAAAATGCTGGAGAAACTCAGCGGGTGAGACAGCATCTATGGAGCAAAGGAAATGGGCAACGCTTTGGGTCAAAACCCTTGCTGGAGTAACTGAAGAAGGGCTTGCTGGAGTAACTGAAGAAGGGTTTCGACCCGAAACGTCGCCTATTTCCTTCGCTCCATAGATGCTGCCTCACCCGCTGAGTTTCTCCAGCATTTTTGTCTACCTTTGGTTTTCCAGCATCTGCAGTTCCTTCTTAAACCTCCATATTCAGGGACACTTTCTTCCCAGCTGTCATCAGGTAAATTGAACCATCCCACCACAACCAGAGAGCAGTCGTGAACTACTATCTTGGCGACCCTCGGACTATCTTTGATCGGACTTTACTGGCTTTGCCTGGCACTAAACGTTGTTCCCTTATCAAGTGTCTATACACTGTAAATGGCTCGATTGTAATCATGTATTGAATTTCCTCTGGCTGGTTAGCACGCCACAGAAGCTTTTCACTGTACCTCGGTACACGTGACAAACCAACTCAAACTCAATCTCAATATCATTCCAGTGTTACAGAAACACAAAATGCTGGAGTAACTCAGCAGGTCAGGCAGCATCTGTGGAGGAAAAGTTTGTCTCCGTCTCTCAGTACACGTGACAGTAAACTTTACTGACTGTCGCCCAAATCCAAACCCTGTAAAAACTTTGGTGATCAAAAATCCCTTGAAATCTTTGCTAATCAAAACTCCCACCAATCTCTGATTTAAAGTTTCAGAAGCAAGATGCTGGAAAAAATCTGCATTTTGCAGATGCTGGAAAAAAATCAAAGGGAGACAAAAATGCTGGAGAAACTCAGCGGGTGAGGCAGCGTCTATGGAGCCTGAAGAAGTGTCTCGACCTGAAACGTCACCTATCCCTTCGCTCCGTAGACGCTGCCTCACCTGCTGAGTTTCTCCAGCATTTTTGTCTACCTCTGATTTAAAGTTATCATTTGCCGTTGCGGGGGGAAGGGATGACTACCCTGTTCCTAACTCCACTCTTGAAAGACTCAGCTGCAATGTTTGGTGCAGTGCCACCATTTTAGGAGAACAATGTGCTGCCCGGCTTAGACTCCAGCCTTGGATCAGTCTCAATCAGTCTCCAGTGATGTGCACATTCAGAGCAAACTACCAGAGGTGCCCCATCCAGTGTTGATATTCAGACTTCCCGCGCGACAGGTCGGAGGGGTGGCACAGTGCCTAAGCGGGCAGCACGGTTGTGCAGATGCACGGTGGAGTTGCTGCCGTATGGACCTGTCCCACATAGGCGATTTTTTTGGGGCGACTACAGGAAACTGCCGCAAAATTTTCAGCATGTTGAAAATTTTTCGGTGACAATTTTTGCTGTCGTGGGTGAATTCCACTACAACTAGTCCCTGGCAGTCGCCTCAGTGGCGCAGGCCCATCACAGCGCCAGTGACCCGGGTTCGTTCCTGTCCACGGATTCTGTCCGTACGGAGTTTGCACGCTCTCCCCGTGGGTTTTCTCCCGGTGCTCCGGTTTCCTCCCACACTCCAAAGACGTGCAGGTTTGTAGGTTAATTGGCTTCTGTAGAGTGAAATTGTCCCTGGTGTGTAGGACAGTGCTAGCGTACGGGGATCGCTGGTCGGCGCAGACTCAGTGGGCCGAACTCCAGTCAGTGGAGACTGAAACGCAAGTTTCTCTTGCCCTTGTTTGCCCTCAACATAAGAGTGACACTCACATTGACATTTGCTTCAGAAATTCACTTCAATTAGCGTGTGGAATCAAAGCTTAGCAGCGATTAATGCACTTCTATTAACATATTGTTAAGGTCGTGCATAGAGCAGGAGACTAATTTCTACCCCCCCACCCCCACATGAATCTCTAGAAGAGAATCCATGTACTAATGGGTTTTAAGAGGAACTGTAAGCACCAACTTGCCATTATTTCCATGCGATGGTGACCATCTTAAGGGTACCAGTAAAACTTTAAACTAATCTATCAACTACTAGCTACTCCAATAATTTAAAAAAAAAACCCTACAACTATAATCACTGCTGAGCGTTCAATCTCCAGGCTGAACTGCGTGCTTTGAAGCATATTTTCTTAATTGTTCATAGATGTTTAGTTTACTATATATGTACTGGTCAGTTTAAGTTACTGTTGTTCCTGCAAACACAGTTGCTACATTTATAAAGATGCATAAGTTCTCTTGCTTGTGTTGTTTAATGTTTGTAAGTATTTTAATCCTCTTCATGCAATGGCTTTCTGGTAATTGTCAAGATAGGTCCCGGTGTAATTTAAGTGAGCAGTGCGGATAAAATTGGGGCCTTTCTGGTTGCTGGGGTGGTCCGCTCTGTACAGGTTCAGGAGAGAACAGCGGGACTTCTCGCCCGCCCGGTCCCTGTCCCTTGGATCAGCATCGTTTCAGGGAATGGAAAGGACAAGAATACGGGGAAAGAGGATGGGGTTTTGGACGAACAAGATTGCTTTTACAAATACCCAGCATTGGATCAATGGGCTTCCTCCTCAATACCCCTCGAGTGTTACTTTTGGTTTGGGGAATAAATGACATACATTCAGAGGAAGATAGATATAGTTAAAGTCAAGTAATAAAGTATGGAAACATGCCCTTCGGCCCACCTTGCCCGTGCAAACCAAGTTGCCACTCTGCGAGTTCCATTGACCTCCAATTAGCCAATGCCCTCTAAACACTTCTAAACCAAATATCTGCCCAAATGTCTTATAAAAGCCATAATTGTATCCAATTCTATGGCTTCCTCTGGCAACACATTTCTGGTAAGGACTACCTCCTGAGTGTCAAAGTTACCCCTGAGTTCTCTCTTAAACCTCTTGCTCTCACCTTAAGCGTATGCCCTCTTGCTTTAGAATTGTCTACCCAGGGGGGAAAAAGCTTGTGATCGTTCTCTTTATCCATGCCCCTCATGATCTGCACGGCTCAATAAAGCTCCCCCTCAGCCCCCAAAGCTCGAAGGTTCCAGAGTCCCAGACAATTCAGCCTCTCCTACGCTAGCAACATGGGTGAAGCCCTGGTGAATCTCATAGAGTCTCAGAAACAGCCTCAGAATTAAAGGACGCTCTTTATACGAAGGAGATGAGGAGGAATTTATTTTGTCAGAGGGTGGTGAACACAGAAAGCGGCGGAGGCCAAGTCAATGGATATTTATGGCAGAGTTAGATAGATTCTTGATTAGTGCGGGTGTCAGGGGTTATGCGGAGAAGGCAGGAGAATGGGGTTTAGAGGGAGAGATAGATCAGCCATGATTGAATGGTGGAGTAGACTTGATGGGCCGAATGGCCTAATTCTGCTCCTATCACTTATGTTCATTGAGTCATTGAAAAAGGTTGTTTGGCCCAACTTGTCCATGCTGACCAAGATGTCCCATCTAAGCTGTTTTTGACCCATTTCCCTCTAAACCTTCCTATTCATGTACAAGTGTCTTTTAAATGCTCTTATACTATCTGCTTCAACCACCTCCTCTGGCAGCTCGCTCCATACACCCACCACCCTCTGTATGATAATGCCGCCCCTCAGAATCCTGGTTAAATCTTTCCCCTCTCATCACCAACTGATGCCCTCCGGTTCTTGATCCCCCCTACTCTGGTTAAAAAGACTCTGTGCCATGGCCCTGTCTATTCCCTGCACGACGTCACACACTTTTGTAAGATCTTCTGCACCCTTTTTCCAAGCATTTCACCCGCTCGCTCATTAACTCAATTAGTGAGGGTCTTAGTCAGAGGTGCTCCCCGACCCGATAATTTAAACAAAGCCTTTAGAAATGTTCTGTTCGGGCAGAAATGTCAGCATAACCTGTTTCCATGGTGATAATTACATTCAAGGTTCTGAAGTGCTGAAGGCCTTTTTAGTTTAAGTGGCTTTTATTGGCACTTTTATTGCCTTTGGTTTTGTTTGCTTATTTTTTTATTTAATCATGGAAAAAACAAATCTCTGCGTCGATTGACAATCCTATAATAAGCCAGTCAGTGACTATCTGGATCCATTGGTTTGCATAATGCTCACATGACCTGACACATCTAAATTTTGGCCTGACTAACAGCTGGTACAGCTGCCGCCTCGCAGCGCCAGAGACCCGGGTTCGATCCTGACCTGGGGATGCTGTCTGGGTGGAGTTTGCACGTTCTCCCCGGGACCGCGTGGGTTTCCTCCAGGTGCTACGGTTTCCTCCCACATCCCAAAGAGGCGCGGGTTTGCAGGTTAATTGGCCCTCTGTAGAAATTGCCCTTGGTGTGTAGGGAGTGGATGAGAAAATGGGATTACATAGAACTAGGTGAGCGGGTGATCGATAGTCAGCGTGGACTCTGTGGGCCGAATGGCCTATTTCCATGCTGTATCTTTCAATGATACCATGAACACACACACCTGTGTTATCTGGCTGACCAGATTCTTAAAAGCCAGTTCTGGTAGCACTTGTGACCCAGGTGTGGAATAGTCTATATCTGAATAATACAAACCCTCAGTTGCTCAGTTCCATCAAGGTTCTGATTGCTTTTTTCAGGACACTCAAAAAATAAAATCAAGAGAAAAGAGAATCAAGTGACATTCCAGACTAAAGGCATGGATAAGGCCCTGATCACTTTGATAGGTGTCAGGGGTTATGGGGAGAAGGCAGGAGAATGGGAAAATTAAACTGGCAATGATTGAATGGCGGAGTAGACTCGAAAGGCCTAATTCTGCTCCAATTATATGATGATGGGTTCTATAGACACCTTTATTCGTCATATTCTTATAAGGGGGCCACAAACAAAGCAGATTTCTCCTCTGTGATTTCCAGACAAGGATATTTAACAGTTAATTAAAAAGCCATTCTAACTTTGGGAAACAATGGGTCTGCGCCTGTTACTTGGATTCCTTTATCCTGTAACGTCCTGATATGTCGCTATGGAGACTCGCCAGGATGTGGTCAAGTTGGAAAGGGTTCACCGAAGATTTACGAGGATGTCAACGGTCTGAGCTAGAGGGGGAGGTTGAGCCGGCTGGGACTCTATTCCTTGGAGCGCAGGAGGATGAGGGGTGATCTCACAGAGGTGTACAAAATCATGAGAGGATTAGATCGGGTAGACGCACAGAGTCTCTTGCCCAGAGTAGGGGAATCGAGGACCAGAGGCACAGGTTTAAGGTGAAGGGGAAAAGATTTAATAGGACTCAGAGGGGTAACTTTTTCACACAAATGGTGGTGGGTGCATGGAACGAGCTATCAAAGGAAGTACATGAGGCAGGGACTATCGCAACGTTTAAGAAACGTTTAGACAGACACATGGATAGGATGGGTTTAGAGGGATATGGACCAAACGCAGGCAGGTGGGACTAGTATAGATGGGACATGTTGGTCGGTGTGGGCAAGTTGGGCCAAAGGGCCTGTTTCCACACTGTATGACAATATGACTAGACTGGGTACATTCAAGGTAGACTATGTACTTCTAGTAACAAGATGCCTGAAGCCCGGAGAGAGAATCGGGAGGGTTAGGATGATCCTGGTCTCTGCAGGTCAGGTAAGGGCAAAGTTGCTGGAGAGAGCAAAAGCTGGAAACATCTGGGCTGTTTCATTCCTCGAACATGCAGAGATGCAAGGCCCGGATACAGTTCCCAAAACACCATCCATACTTTTCCTCCAGAGATACTGCCTGGCCCGCTGAATTAATCCCGCATTTTATGCCTATCTCAGCTGGTAGGCTCTTCCAATTAGCCTCAAAACTATGAGCTGATAACTTCTCATCCCTGCTTGGGCCACAGGTCCGTACATAAATCAGATTGAAGACCAACAAGGGAAATAGTATGAGTATAGAAGTTGGGAGGTCATGTTGCAGTTGGTGAGGACGCATTTAGAGCATTGTGTTCAGTTCTGGGCGCCATGTCTTAGGAAAGATGTTGTCAAGTTGGAAAAGATCCAGAGAAGATTTACGAGGATGTTATGCCAGGACTCAAGGGCCTGGGCTACAGGGAGAGGTTGAACAGGCTGGGACTCTCTTCCATGGAGGGCAGGAGGGTGAGGGATGATCTGATAGAGGTGTACAAAATCATGAGAGAAATAGTAGGCGCTGAAAATCTCTTGCCCAGAGCAGGGGAAACGAGAACCAGAGGACGTAGGTTTAAGGTGGGGGGGGAGATTTTAATAGGGTGTATGGAACGAGCTGCCGGAGGAGGTAGTTGAGGAAGATACTATCGCAACGTTTAAGAAACATATACGCCTGGATAGGACAGGTTTAGAGGGATAGACACAAAGTGCTGGAGTAACTCAGCGGGTCAGGCAGCGTCTCTGGAGAGAAGGGATGGGTGACGTTTCGGGTCGCGACCCTTCTTCCGACCTCAGGGATATGGGCCAAGGTGGGACCAGTGTAGGTGGGACATGTTGGTCGGTGTGGGCAAGTTGGCCAGTTTCCACACTGTACGATTCTATGACAAATTTGGGATGAAACGGACGATCACATTGCACGCTGAAGGGGTCACAGCGCAGTGGCACTCAACACTTGATCGGGCACCCGCTATCTCGTACGGGCTAATGGCTAAACAATGGCTAATGGCATTTTAATTAAACGATGAGTGATTAACAGAGGGGGTGACAGGCAGGCTCTGCTATAAAGCAGTGATGGGCAAGCCAGTACAACCAAGACATCGTGCACATGTTGAATGTGCAGCTCAGGTCTAGGCCTTTGCTTCAGTCTTTTTACAGCAGAGGGTATTTTTGTGATTAACAGCATGAACTAATTATTAATAGTGGCTCTGCGTAAAGGCAGAGCAGGGAAGGTTCTGAGCAGCATTTAATTAAGAGAAAAGGTATGAAGACGTTTAAATTAATAAGCCAGGTGCCTGCTTTTTAACCCTTTGAGGGACTGTTGTCATCTGGCATCTCTCGGTGGGTGAGTATTTGAATAATTTCTCGTTATGTTTCTGACCTGCTCGAAAATCAAAACTGGGCTTGAAAGTAAAACGGAGACGCAAGAGACTGCAGGTGCTGGAATCTGGAGTGAAAACTGCGGGAGGAACTCAGCATCTTTGTGTGTGGTGGTGGGGTGGGGGGGGGGGGGGGGGGGGGGGGGTGGTTGGAGGAAGTGCCTACATTTCCGTTTGAGACATGGTTTAGTTTAGAGATACAGCGCGGAAACCATCGACGATCACCCCTACACAAGCCTACGTGGGAGATGAAAATACGGAATTCTTCCCGTCTCCGGTGCTCAGCTGATTTGGGTGGTCAACTGAAGGTCAAATCTGAGAGTTGGTAGACTTTGCCCAGCTCACCTTGGTCAGGTTCACGGATGTGAAGGGTTTAGAGGGACAAGGGCTAAATGTGGGCAATGAGTCCTGGATAGAGTGGATGTAGAGAGGATGTTTCCACTAGTGGGAGAGTCGAGGATCAGAGGGCTCAGCCTCAGAATAAAGGTTGCACCTTTAGAAAGGAGATGAGGAGGAGTTTCTTCAGTCAGAGGGTGGTGAATCCGTGGAATTAATCGCCAAGTCGATGGATATTTTTAAGGCGGAGATTTTGATTAGTACGTGTGTCGGGGGATTATGGGGAGAAGGCAGGAGAATGATGCTGGCTGGCTCAAAGGGCCAAATGGCCTACTCCTGAACCTATTGTCTATTGTCTAATGGAGTTGAGAGGGAACGATAGATCAGCCATAATGGAATGACGGAGTAGACTCGATGGGCCGAATGACCCAATTCTGCTCCTATCACTTATCAACAATTGGGACTAGCTTAGACGGGGATAATTTGGTCCGCTGTATCTCGAAACAAAACTGAAATGGGGCACGTGTGTGGGAGGGAACTGCAGATGCTGCTTTACACCAAAGTTAGACACAAAATGCTGGAGCAATCAGCTGGTCAGGCAGCATCTCCGGAGAGAAGGAATGGGTGACGTTTCGGGTCGAGACCCTTCTCCCGCGCCCCTGACTTCTCAGTCTGAAGGAGGGTCTGGACCCGAAACGTCACCTGTTCCTTCTCTCCCGAGATGCTGACCGTCCCGCTGAGTTACTCCAACATTTTTGCGTATAAAAAGGGGTGCATCGGAAAACCGAGTGATCGAGCGGTGGTGCAGGAAGGATGCCGGTTTTCCCCGAAGATAGACACAAAAAGCTGGAGTAAACTCAGATGGTCAGACGGCATCTCTGGAGAGAAAGGAATGGGAAGCTGAGATGCTGAGTTGAGTTACTCCTGCTTTTTTTATTAAGAAGGAACTGCAGATATTGGAAAAATCGAAGGTAGACAAAAATGCCGGAGAAACTCAACGGGTCAAACTGAAGAAGGGTCTCGACCCGAAACGTCACCTATTCCCTTCGCTCCATAGATGCTGCCTCGCCCACTGAGTTTCCCCAGCAATTTTGTCGACCTGCTATTTTTTTTTTTGGTGTGTCTGGCTTCTGGCTGAGACTGGACCTTAAGGGGCTCCCCCCCCCCCACCCCCGTATCTTCGCCCTAACGCCGCGCCTCTTTCCCGCCGCAGGGCTGCTCGTCGCCAATTGTGGTGAAGTTCGCCGACACTCAGAAGGACAAGGAGCAGCGACGCCTACAGCAGCAGCTGGCTCAGCAGATGCAGCAGCTCAACACCGCCACGTGGGGCAACCTCACTGGCCTGGGCGCCCTGGGACCACAGTACCTGTCTGTAAGTGGTCATTGGGGAACCAAGAACATTGGCGAGATTGGAACAAAGGAAGTTTTCGTACCTCAAAACATGCACACAGTCAGTCTTTTTTATTTCTTTCTACCTTTCTTTCGTGATGCAGCTTACAGTAGCTGGGCGTATGCGCTGGGGTGTCAA